>JXOR01000639.1:0-47660 GCA_001014335.1 Coboldia fuscipes
TAATAATAATATATAAATTCAATATAATGCAAGTTAGACATTTAGTTCGGTGTTTTTAGTAAGAGATATGATAATCACCGTTCAACTTCAAAAAATCCACCCCGTAGAATACAATGATAGCCAAAAGGGGTTAAAAGACTTTTACACATTTATTGTTTTACATAGAAATATGACATTGAACAGATGTATCGTATCGCATAGAATTTAATACGATACGTATTTATAAAGACAACATAATTAAGTATGATAATTTTAATGTTCACTTTGAGCACCATTTAATTGAATCAAATGATTTTAATTTACGATTACATTTTATCGTAATATTTTCCCTTTTGTTTTTTTATTTTGCACACACTATGGTAATCTAAGAACCACTGTTAACTGATATAATCATTGCATACTGAAAACTGTCACATTTTAAGTGTTTAAATTCACTCTTTATTTCAATGAAAATGAACGCATTTTAATAAATATTCCATCCCCCTGTTACTGATAACTAAGAATAAATATTATATCTGTGTAAATTTTAAAACACCTGAACGATATGAGACTCAATAGTTATTTACAAACAAAATATTTCTTGCATCAGTTAATAAAAACAAAACCACTTGGTTTATCATCACCTCAATTACAATTTATGCTTCAATTATACGCACAAAGTCACAAAAATTCCGAAATAAAAAAAAAGAACGGTTCATAATTATGATGAAATATGCAAATTCTTGTTTTATGTATTCTTTTTTTTAATAAAATAATTATGTGCGGGTCCACATCGTTGCCAATCGAATACACAATACAGTCAATGGCATATTAACTATTTCGTCTGTTCTTACAAGTAAACAAAAATGGTTTTATTAAAACGATTCACACTCTTAATTTTAACTGATGAAAATTTTCACACTTCAATCACATGCGACTTAAATGGTTTTTCTGGCCAAATATTCTTCATAGGAATATTTACATTTAATTCAATCACGAATCATTTTTGGTTAGCAGCTGGCGCTCATACAAACGTATAATTAGAATTATAACTTCCCTTGGCCAATAATTTATTAGAAAATTACACCAAACCACAATTAAAAAAAAAAGTTATTATCTAATTTAAATAATACTTTTGCCACTTTGGTATATTTAAACTTTAAATACTCTCATAAAAAACATTTTGTTTAAACACCGTTTAATTGATTTAATTATAAACAGAAATTAAATTGATCAAATGATGTGAATTTCATTTTTTGTTTTATATCAAGATCCGTTTTAAGTAAAATGAAAGTTGAAATAGGAAATTTAATAAAACAAAAAAACTTTACGCAATTTTTCCGAAACCGTTAAGTGTCCCGGTGACTAAACAATTCAACAACCGGCAACTGACTGAATATTTTCACACAGTTTTCCACTGTTCTTATATAGAGTGGAGATAGTAGAAAGAGCTTCGGCAATTCTTCTATGAACTGAATAATATTTGGTGCGTTTGAAAAGGGATGTGGCAGGCATTCTATCTTCACTAGGGAATCGGTAGTCAAAACTATGTGCAATCGGTATACCGATGGTCTACACATCGTGTCTTCTGCCAGCATGAATACTGATATCAATTTTACGCTAAACACATTATCAGTTCTTTTGGGTGGTATTGCCTCATACTACGGTAGGTGGTAAATGTGTTCTTGGAGATTGGCAATCGTTTGGGAATCTCTGTTACCTTCGTATGAGCTCACAATAACACTATTGAGGAAGAATATTGTTCCCATGCTGTGAACATATTTTTTATTTGTCTTCAACAAATTGCATCACAACATCAATGGGCACACGAGTTCATCGAATTCGTACAGGTGTGTTATTGAGTTAAATGAATTTTTTTTTTCTCTTAATAATATTTTTATATTCCCGGTATTTTTAATTCCACTTCAGTGCAAGTGGAAAAAATCTGTGTCAAACACAGGATTAATCAATTTATTAATAAATTATAAAAACATAATCACATCTTAATTGATTGTACGCGTAGGAGGTTTCAGTTAAAAGCTTGCAATTAATTTCATTGATGTGACGATAACATAGAATCATTTACTGATTAATTGTTGTTACAATTGTTACTCGATTGATAATTGCATGATATCTGATAAGAGGCTTAACGACATTGAACTGGAAAATTTTATCGGAAAATTCATAAAAGCTATTCCAAGATTTCTACCTTATCCCGGACAATCATCACATTAAGCTTCTCCGGTTTCAATATGAAATGAACTAAAAGTGAGGTTATACTCATTTGTTTACCAAAACAAAGAAGTAAAAAGAGTATTCTCCCGAGGCATTACCAAAATAATTGCAAATAAACAGTGGATCAGTTGTATTTTAGTGTTGATTGTGTTCAGTTAAAATGCCAGCAAAGGTGCGTGTTAAGATTTTAGCGGGACGTAACCTGCCCGTTATGGACCGGAGTTCAGATACGACGGACGCTTATGTCGAGGTTAAACTGGGCAGCATTACCCATAAAACGGATGTCTTCAGAAAGTCCCTGAATCCCCAATGGAACTCAGACTGGTATCGGTTTGAGGTAAAATACTTTGCAATTATACAAAAGTTAGTAGATGTTTGGCAATAACAATATTATTACGGTAAAGGTGGACGACTCTGAGCTACAAGACGAACCATTACAAATTCGTATTATGGACCATGACACATATTCAGCAAATGATGCCATTGGGAAAATTTATATTAATTTAAATCCGTTGCTTCTACCCGATGAGGAACACCTAAATGATCATCAAATTAACAGTTATTCTATTAAGGGAAAATGTAAGCCCATTCAATTATTCGTGTAGGCATAGATCTGCCATTGTAAATGTTTTCTTTTACAGCCATGACTGGTTGGGTCCCTGTATTTGATACAATTCACGGAATTCGAGGAGAAGTACACTTGATTGTTAAAGTTGATTTATTTACGGATGTGAATAAGTTTCGACAGAGCTCATGTGGTGTTCAATTCTTTTACAGTAAGTAGTAAACCTTACAATGACCTAATAAAATTAATGTTTTAATGAGTTCTATTTATAGCACCGAGCATACCCTATGGCTATCAAGTACAAGTAATTCATGGATTCGTGGAGGAACTTATGGTCGATGACGATCCAGAACATCATTGGATCGATAAAATACGATCGCCACGAGCCTCAAATGAAGCGAGGCAACTGATTTTCTTTAAAATGGCTGGACAGGTGTGTAGTGACAATTATATAATGCCAAAAATAAGATTTAAAATTTGACTTCGTTGCTCTAACAGGTGCAACGTCGTGTTGGATTGAAAGCAATTGATCTTGGTGCTAATGCTGTTATCGGGTACAATCAGTGTTTCGATCTAGAAGGAGACATTGGTATAGTGGCCCGTGGAATCGGAACAGCAGTTACCTTAATTAAGATTCCCGGAAACCAACAGAGCCAACACGAACAGATTTTAGCAGAAGAGTAAGTGACCAGTTAACTAAACTAAATTCTATCTATTTAAACTGAATACTATACTAAATTCTACAAATTTTTTTCCAATATTCTTCTGCTCTCATTTCTGTGTCCTTCAAAATTGGCTATATTCATTGACCCGTGTCTCTAATTGATGCACACGTTTGGTTCATTTTATATATATAAACAAAAAAATTGATTCATGTTTGTATGATTTGATTTAATTCTTTTCTCATTCACTAATTCATTTACACTTGTATGGTGTGCCTATAACATTGGTATGATATCGTATTTAACTCTAGTCGAATTCGTAAATACTTAGAATTTTTGTCATGCGGTAGTAACAAAGCACTTAATCTAGAGCATTTTAGTAAATTTGATATACCCACTGATCACTTAAATTATGATCCAACCGATATTGTTTGTAAGATATTGGGAATTGATGAAGCTCAATTAAAGGCTAGTCAGCGATCTGGCGTTATAAGTAGACGTAACTCTACTGATGCTGATCTGGAAGATATTCAATTGATGTTTGAAAAAGAGCATCTCAACGAAAAATTGAAAAAGCGTCAGAAAAAATTCACACTTTCGGCAAAAAATCCAATTCGAGGTCGATTGTCGAAGGGCTTGAAACACAGTCATAGTGTCGATGATCGTTCACCAAGTATCTCAACAAGCAATTCGCTTTCTGACGTCTCCTTCAAGGGATCTATGAGTTCGCTGAAGAGTTCTATATCTGATTTTGGTGGTTTTTGGAACCGTAAAAAGAATCGTCAAAAAGTTGAAGGTAAAACAATGGCAACGTTACTGGTAAGGAGTGTTATGCTAAATCCAAACTTGGAACGTATTTCGGAATCTAATGACACTCAACGTGATTCATCAACTGAGCCTGACAAAATTTATCCATTGTCTATTTCACCGTGTGGTTCAGTTGAAAAGGCGCGAATGAAGATGAAATATCCTTCTAATTTGTCAATAACATCGTCATCCTTATTCTCAACTACTGACGACGAAGAAGGTGATGACGTTGAAGTCGATGATGATGATGACAGCCAATCAATTGAGCCATCTAAAGGAATCGTATTATACGATGCTGACACCGTTAGCATGATTGTGAGAAGTGTTATGGCACAAGAAGAGAACGAGGTAAACACTTGGAATGAGCCGACATCAATAATGCATAGCTCAAGTGAACGCAAGGCTAAATTCGTTAAGCAATACTTAGATAGTGATTGGGAAATGGCTGAAGTATTTTCAGAGAAAACAAAACCGAAAGTTCAACGACAATTGTCAATAGATGGTGAAACTGGTTGCAAACTAGTCCGTACTGGTTCCACGAGAGTAGTATCTAGTTCCAAGAAAGGTGATGTCGTGGAATCGGAAATAATTGAGCACAGTCCGAATCCCGAAGAGAAAAAGAAAATCTTCTCACTTGATTCGGAGAGTGATGATAGTGACGCGGAAAACTGGATTACACCGGGTTCAACAGTAGATGAGCCTGAAATTGTTGAAGAAAAACATTCGTCAGCGTTTCATGATTTTAAAGATAATTTAACAGAAAAATTTCATAGTTTAATGCCGTCCAAGTCTGCTTCTCAATTGTGTCCACCGACACAAGTTGGTTTGCCACGTCGTCGTAGTTTGAAGGATACACTCAGATATTCCTTTACTGCTAAACCAAAGACCTCCACACAATCCATCAATCAGTCCACACCAAAAACAAAACCAAAGAATAAAATTTTACATCCTACAACAATCATTGTATCGTCTGAGGAAGAAGATCCTTCCAGTGGTGAAGCGTCATTAAAGGTGCCCACCACATATTCCAGTGATCAATTAAATACAATTGGAAACACATCACTGTTAAATTTACCACAATCTTCTATGCTTCCTAAACTAGAAAATTCTTTTATTGCTAAACATAATTCGTCTGATATGTTAAAATTGAATGCTAATGAAAAGCAATTAGAAAAAATTGATAATTTATCTAGAAAGAAATCACATTTAGATACTAACAAAGCGCCATCGCTTGTTCCTGCTCCTAATCCAAATTTCAGAGGTGACGGTTTATCAACGAGTCCCAAGGCCGGTAATCTGGCGATCGACAATAAGGCACAGTTGACTACTTCCAAAAGTCCATCACGAGGCCATCAGATTCCAGGTGCACCAAGAGATCATAGCGGCCGTAGATCATCAGATTCTGATATCAGTGTTACTCCATTAGGTATGTGTGTTATTATTCTAAATTCATAATTCATTTACACATACGAATCGAGTTTTTAAACTCACATAAGAATTTGAGTTTAATTATTTATTTGAAAATCAATGAACTATAATAGAATACACTTTCAACATTTGTATCATAATAAATGCTAGTTGAGTGTTGATTTTGAATTAGATTTTGAGTATTTAAATACGCTTAGGAGAGATGCTTTTGTAGGATGCTACAATTTCGTTGAATCTTTAGTCCAACTACAAGTATTTATATTTTTATCACTTGAAATACAAATTCACGTTCACACAAGACTTCATAACAACGTTCTTGATTATAATTTTAAAATTAATTTTAATTTAGTAGTAACAGTAATTGAAATATTAATCAAATAACGTTTCTTTCTTTTTAACCAAAATGAAAATGATACAAATTTAATTTTCTGTTAAATTCTTTTATTTTTATCTAAAATTGCTGCTCCATTGCCATAAATTGCATTTAAAAATATCCTCTATGCACTTAAACTAAAAACAAAAATTATATAAAAATGCATAATTCCAATTCCAGTTCGTAGAGTATTTCGACGTAAACGTGAGTATTTCTCAATAATGGTGAAATAAAAATTATGGCAAACAAATGGAATTTATTTTAAAATTGATGTAATTTGTTTAGAGAAAGGGAACTTTTAACTTAGATACTCTATTACTGTATGGAACAAAAGATACATATTATTATCATCTATTAATTGGAGTACTTTATTCAAATGATTATTCTTTTTAAATCTATTTTAATACACAGTGTTATTGGGTTGTATTTTGGACATAAAAAAAAAATTATGATTGAAATTTTCATCATTTATTCTTACACATAAATACAAAATAATCACGCATTTAGAATCAAGATGTATTTTATAATAATCTATGATTATGCTGCTTGCTGGTGCAAAATGAATTCGTAATTATCAAAACAATATATGAATGTACATAGACTTGGGTAATTAACTTACTAACCAACAATTCTGTTTTGAATGATAAATTTACTCGTGCATGTATTCTAATTTATCTGTTTTGTTTAATTTCACTAATTACTTAATTAATTTTAACTGAGAACGTTATTATTGGAGAAAACTATTGTTGTCATTGTGTTTTGTGATCGTTGAAAAATTTCAAATTGGATTTTTTTTTTTTTAAATAATAATTCGCAATGTGAAAGTGGAAATAATTGCTATTTGTATATGTTGACAGGTGATATTTAAATTGATTTTTAATGAAATTATCTTTTAAATGGTTCACAGGAAATTCATTAGGAACTTCAGATCGTCCAACGGCTGGAGTGTTACGAGGATTTGGTGTGACCAGTTTAAAAAATCCAATCAATCAAGAGAACATCGATATGTTGGAGTATCCATTTTTAACAATGTCAATATTTCCCCATGGTTTCATTGAACATATTGGCGGTGCCGTGGCCGCCAGATCAGTGAAACTTCTTGAACGGGTGGCAAACCCAGAAGAACCAGAAAGCCGTGATGCCTGGTGGAATGAACTTCGAATGGAAATCCGATCCCATTGTAGAACATTGGGTTGTAATTTTGTCCTAGGATACTCTGAAGCTACTTCTATTAGGTAAAAGTTTGATTTACTAATATGAATATTTAAATGCAATCTATTATGATTCTAGTGATGATGTTTGTGTACTATCTGCAACTGGAACGGCAGCTGTAATTAATGTGAAATTTGCTGCTGGAGAAATAACAACAGGAGAATTAGCTGCAACTAAGGAACATGGTGTATTGGCACACAGAGATGATAAGGATAAGGATCTAAAAGATATTCCGGAATCCACTGTTAAGGGAGATTGTTCGTTGTGTCACTTACCATTCAGCACTAAATCAATGCCTTATGAAATGAAACCATACATGTGTGCTGTGTGCCAGTAAGTTATTCCATAATGTATATTTTACTCAAATATGTAATCATGATTTGTTTTAGTAAATCACCTGTATCCGATTTGTTAATATCAACAATAGAACTACCAGACAACGTACCTATATCGGGACTTGGTACATTAATTCATGCTCAAGTATGTCGTCCAAAAAATAGTGTACGTTCTGAATCAAATGCCAAAGAAATATCCGACGGTATACCGTTCCTCGAGTATGATTTATATCGGTTGCTAATCAACAAAGTACGCTCCAAAGGAATGAATGCTATATTCGGTTTTAAGGTATTAAACTGAGAGATTAATAAATAATGTGAATATGTCTTGTATCATGAAATTCACTATTGTAGACATTTTTATCGGTTGGTGAGAAAATGATTGTATTAGCTGCATCCGGAACAGGTGTTTACTTGTCAGCATTACCACAACCTGACATACCAAAAATAGCACCAGGTAACACATGGACTGATTTGGCAAAATTGAATGATCTTCAGAAATCACTACAGGAAGCTGTTGATAGAAACAAAGAGTATTACCAATTGAAACCATATTTTGTAAGTTCACGTAGTAATCAATTAGATGTATGAGTTTAATTGTATACTACATTATAATTTTAGGACGAGACAGCTAGTTCAGAAGGTATTCAAGAGGGTCAAAATGCTGAAGAAGATTTAGTTGAAATGGATCTCAATCATGGAAGCAAAAATACCTGTATACTTGAAGTGGATGATATTGAAGATTTGGATATAATATCATTACTATTGGAACCATGTCCACCTGAAGGATTTTATATTACTACGACACAAAATATTCCTGGCCTTAATGGATATGAAATTTCACATAATTTACAGTATTTCTCGCAAGTGTGGCGTGTCAAGAATCAAACCACTTCACAAGGGAGAAATTTCCCAAAACATTTGGTCCGTTTACTGCAAACAATATTCTTTAAATTGAGAGCAATGACTCCATGTGCCATTTGTAATTTACGTCTTCGTGTTGCTGTGCCAAATACTGTAAGTTTTATAATCAAATTGTCTGTCCAATGGAAGGCCAGAGATAATTCATTCTTATTAATTTTAGGAAGAAATTGAGTTTGTAGTTTCGGGTATGACATTAAGTCTTGAAGAAATACCACGAGCAAAACATCAACCAAGAGAGTTAAGCGCATCAGACACAAAAAAGAACAACGACGAAGATCTTATGTTTAAAATGGACGAAGAAACAGCAAATGATCAGGAACAAGGAGCCGTCGGTGGTGTTGGTGCATTAACACATACACGTTCATTAAGACTTAATTCAAAATCACCGATTCGTGCTAAATTTTCATCCATGCGAATATCCAAACAGGTATAATTGAATTTCCATAAAATTTATTATAATTTAAATGACATGAAATTAATTTAAAACAATTACTTAAAGATACCATTAAAAGAAAGATTTGGCGTTGACATAACACCATTAAATTACATACCCAGCGGCCGTATAGATAAATATTTAGGAAATTTAAACTTCTTTTTAATACGTGAGACCAGTTCACTTCGTGATGCCGGTGGGTTGTCTGGATTTACGCATGGATTTATTATGGAGGTAAATTAATTATGAATGAAATTTCGGAATATTGTTAATCCTATCCATTTGCCATGTTAATTGTTACTATTTACTTTGTATGAATAGCTGTTGGCAATTGTACGAGCCCATGTTGCAGCCCTCGGTGGAAATGCGATGACATCGTTTTCAATATCTGAATTTTCATTAGCCGATAATCCGCACAAAGGGCAGGGACAGTGTCTCGTTAGTGTCACCGGTGATGTTGTATTTGTCTCATACAGTGGGAGTGAATGATATTTACGGTACTTGAACGGACTAAAAAAAGATTCGAGTCGCGATTCACAAACCATGTAAACGATAAAATAATCCGTATTATTAAATATTAATTAGATATCCAGGACAGGTAGACAATAGCAATAATAGAAACTTCCTTAGGGTTTTGAAATGAGTTCCTAATTCCTTTATAGTTAATTGTATCTGTTTTCCAACTGATTTATGTAAGTGAAATGTCTGATTTTGTTTTCTTTTATTCATTTTTTTTTTGTATTTTTAAAGTAGATAGTTAGTTAAAACCATGTTTGATATAGTAAACTGTTGAAATTTGTATTAGCGATCATGTACATATATAACTGAATAATTGATATAGTAACATTTTTGTATTCATAAACGACAATTTTAATATAAAATATTCAGATTAGAAGAGATTGATAACAATCATTCTTTAGTTATAATTAGTAAGATCGCCAGGTGAAAAAAAAAACGTATTCGTTTACTAATAAAATAGTTCAATTGAATGTAATCATATCCGCAAGTCTACTACTTGAACAGTTTTAAGTTCTAATAAAAATAAAATGTATTTCTTTAATTAAGTTCATTGTATTGTCTTAAAATATATTTTAAAGTATAACAAGGTATTACTTATTATTTGAATTGATTATCTAGTAGTGGTTTATCATGTCCGTGTACGTACAATTCAACAAGGATCTCCTGGAAACAATAGCTAGGAAGAGGATATAAGTATATTCTGGCTGAATCTGTGGATGAAATCCAGAAATTGAATCGGAATATATCACAAATGTACAAATAAATCATAAATAAGTTACCATCAATAATAAAACATGAATTAAAATTGATACCTTATGCGCACTTACTAAATTCACATTACAGAAATTAAAGAATCTAGTTTTCACTCATCCACTTTTCTATTTCCTTTAGATTTTCCATTTATGTACAAAATTAAACATTTTCAGGTGATATTAAGTAACAGCATGTCTCTTGCTTCTAAAAGCATTTCGAGTGTTTGGAAGATAAGGAGAAAAAATCACGAGAAACGAAAATATTCTTAGTTTTACTGGGTACATTCTACCAGGCAACCATACTATTAGGAGGATATTTGCCTGTTCCTTAAGGGAAGTTCCCATAGAAGTGAAAATTTTCAGCATTTTTGATGAATAGTATAACTTATGGCGTATGCATAAAAAAATTGGTTGCGCCTGCAAGTATGTAATTGACAACATTTTTCACTTGAAGGGCAAGTTTGTGTCCTCCATCAAAACTCCTTCAACAGTTTTCTTCATAACTTATGTGCACCTATTCCATTTGAGGGATTTTATTCAGTACTATTCCATATTTTCGAAACTAACCGGATCAATTTGTTAGTAAACCCACAATGTTACAACTTATGGACTATCAGCTTTGTGTTCAATTATGCTTCTCTCCATCATAATACATATATTATCGATACTATCGTATACTTTGAGAGTCCCTGCATTCACGTTGGAGAGACATTAATATTTATAAATATTCTGAACAGAATTGATTAATTCTTATTGTAAAAGTGCAATTAAACAACAATATGTAGTTGCAATCATAATCATAAATTTTTATTTAAAGTTATTTTTCTTTACAATTTCATACAATAATAAATATAGAATATGTTAGAATAATTTCATGTTGTCATCATCCTTATTTTATTTCTTCAGTTACCACATAAATACTTCCCTTTTTTTCAAACAAATATATTTTATGATTGATTTTCGTCACATGTTGTACATAATCAGAATTAAATTCAGTGTATCTTGTACAAATGCATAATGGTATAGAAATTATTGAACATTTAATGCTGAAGATATGGAGTAATGATTTACCTCCAAAGAAAAGAACAAAATAATAAACTTAATAGCTCTTTAAAATCTACACCATTCATTACACTCACTGATGTACAACACTATTTTACTTCAGTTTAAGTTAACATAAAAATATTTTTTTTTATAAATTACTCCTCTTGTTAAATAATACATCATTAGTCTTTTGCGTTTATACAGTTAAATACAAATATTATTATTCAGTTCAATTTTTTTTTTGTTAGTTAACCGATCGTTTATTTGATATCAATGCATCTAGGATTATCAAAATAAATCAGTTAAATCAATTAGAAACCATATACATCTTAGATAGAATCTCATTGAACAAATGTCACACGTTGATAGTAACAGACGATAAGTTTAAATTAAGAATAATCATTTTAAAAAAAATACGATAGAATTCACGCACAACTCAATGCAATCGGTTACACTTTAGCGATTACTTCGTCCAAAGCGCAAAAAGACGTGATCCACATCAGTTCGTTTGCCAAATGCTCCATCAGCTTGGGCACCGTTCATTAAATCCTCTGGACGGTACATCATTGCGGCTAAACAGATGAAACAAAACCAAATAAATAACCAATAGTCATCAATCAAAAGTAAACTTACATGGTCCCTGTTTCTCCAAGTATGTGACCAATGCGTTTCTGAACTGTTCAGAATTTTCCAATGCATAACAAATTTTTTTAATATTTGGTGGCATTTCCTGCAATACATTTGGCTGACATAATGCTGGTAATTCAAATGTGGCTGAAACACCGTACACAGACATGGCCAGAACAGTCATTATGACGATTGACACTATTTGAGAATTCATAGCTGTGGAAGACAAAGTTGAATTAAATCCATACAGAAAAGATAATAAAAGCGTTTGATTATGTCGTCAACAAAGAACTGAATGACACAGGTGAAACGACCTGTTGTAACGATTTTCTTTTAGTGAGTTGTAAAATATTTTAATGTGGAATGACTTCATCGCAAGTTTAATCAGTTTCATTGAATCAGTTTATGTCTAATTTGTATCAATTTATTATATTCAAGCGTGAATTATTATCGAACTTTCCATTGCAATATGTCCCATTATTAAGGGAAAGAGCATCAAGTATAAGTAAATATTTATATCGAATAAATATTGAATGGACCATCGAATAAAGTAAATAAAATATTATTTGACTTTACTACAATATTGAAACAATTTTGATTATTCAATTGGACATTGAGCTACTTGTTATATGAATTTCGTTGGAAAAGTAATTTCTAGTGGATCATTTGATCCAGAAAATCATAACACATTAATTGATACAACAAATTTATTCCCACATGAATTCAATTACGTTCCAAATTCAAACTGTTTAAAGTCAGAGAATTCCATATGACTGGTATATAGAGTTCTGATTATCCTTCTCTGTATCCATATGAAACCATTTATAAAAATAAAAATAAACTTTTTAATTAAACTTTCATTTCAGTGTTACTTAATTCCGGTGCAATAAATTACAAATTTTATTCAGCTACTCAACACATTCAAAAAACTATTATTCATTTGATTAAATTAATATTTTCATTAGCCCCAAATAAATACCATAAATGATTACATCAAAAAGAAATGAAAAAAAAAATATTCAAGCATAGAATACCATATTTCAACATAATCCAAATAGTATTTTACGGTATCACATTATCAATGCAATAAAAATATGTTAAGCTTATTATGGCGTTGAATTGTTTTTATTGAATGGGGATTAATTTACTATCTTTTATTTAGTTGATATTAATTAATACCATTGAAATAGAATAAAAACAACAAACTGAACGAAAATAATCATACGGTTGTTTTCACAGGCGCTCAAAGAACTTCATATTCCTTATCATACGTTGCGTAATAATTATTACATTAAGTAACTCTTTCATTTTAAAATGAAATTAACCTCTGGTGACTATATCTTCTTAGAAATACTTTACCCTTTCATCTGATACTCATTCCACTTGGTTACATTTCATTTAATACAAATTGCTCAATTACATTGATAAAAACTATTAAATGATCATCTTTTCTTTTATCGTCACAATGACGAAATTTCACGTGTAATTAAAGGTAACGAGTTAACATCCGTGCGTTTGCTGTTTATTCCATATGTATACAAAACCAAAATTAGAATGTTTATTATTCTTTTGTGTTTTATTGAAATTTGAGAGTAAACATTTTGTATCCCTGAGGTGCGTTCAGATGCTCTTAATGAAAGTAATTACATATTGGAATTCGTTAATAATAAATCTTATTCCATTATCAGTTCACCTGTAAATTATACTCTGACTGATGCCATTCAAAAGTTTGATTTCAAATGTAATTACTTTAACCATTTAACTTTGGTGGAAATTTTTTTTTTAGGAAATACTTTTATATTTTTTCGCGGTGGGCTATTTAATGTAACGAAATCTGTCCACCCACCTGCTAATTTAACGTTTAAATAAATAACTGTTGCCATTGGTTCAATTGAAATCTTATTAGGTAAATGAGTGGCGGAAACCCTCATGATGCTCAACTTGTTTAATTTCATTTGAATTTATTCTCTTCTTTCTGTGTTTTAAAGTAGACTTAATGACAATATTCTCATTTCCACCGTTTTAATTCAAACATTTTTAATTTTCATGAACTTTACAATAAAACTTCAGCTCAAATTACTTGACACCATCAATATTGTTCAACTGACCTTTTATAACTTTTTTTTTTGTTTTCACACACAAAATGTAAAGAAGGAAACTGTACGAACTAAATCACACTAAACTGTAATGGACTTAAATTAAAAGAATTGTAAAACTCTAATTGCGACCAAATTCAAACAATTTTTGTCTTTTTTATCCGTTTACAGTTACTTTTTAACTGTTCGGTTACTGTTATTCGTATGACTCTAAAGTGTTTTTGAATTCATCTTTTATAGCAAAACCGTTGAATTATAAATTACCAATCCTGTGTTATTGCGCATTCAATTGGTGCGCCAATTTTAATGATAAGAGGTAGACGTTGATAAATTTCACCGAAATAATACAAAAAAAAAAAGATCGTCTCTCTATAGCCCACTATTTGAAGATCCTTATAATGTCGCCAAATACCCGTAAATGGATTTATTCTATTCACACGTACAACAACAAAATTGATATACAAACAGAAATCATCAAATTCAATAATATTATTTCTCTGTACAGTTAGTTAAATGAAATGACGTGTTAACCAACTTAATTATAAAACGTAATTAACTTTATGGTATTCCGTCGTCTATCTGATTAACATCGGGAAAAACTTGATAATTAATAAACAATTTTCCTACCTGTTTTACATCATATTTTATAATGTGAAATCAGTTGTTGTTGTTGTTGGTATCCAATTCAATAAAATGTCTATCACAGCATATTGACTTCAATGTAATAGTCCACCGGTTACAGTAATTGTTTTTTATTACTGCAATGAAAAATCAATGAGTCAGTCTAATTGGATCCAACAAAAAAGAGAACATCAATTGTGGTCAAAATCGCAAATTCGAGTAAAAAAGAAAATTCTATGAATGAATTGATACGTCATATTGATAGTGAACTTATTTGGTCCTTTGTTCATTCAGTAAAAATACAAAAACTTCTCCCCTCGAAAATACTGTTGTTACACCACAAAAAGTATTTTCAATGGCAGAAACAAAAAAAAATTTCTTTTATCCAGGTGATCATTTTACTGAACGGTTGATAACATAAAATATAAAAAAAAATGAACTGTGGGCGACCAAATTAGGATAGTATAAAATGATTTCTATCCTCATCATTTAGATTTAAAACAACACATGTTTAATTAAGTATAGCTATGGATAGATAGAAATAATGTGACAAAATTTTCAACATGATCTCATCTCATGGACCATAAATTCAGAATCATGGAATTTTTATGGGAATTGCGTTGTAGGATATCCATAGAAATAAGTAAATGCATTTACAGCTAACAAATAATAATTATATAATACAATGAAAGATTATTTGTTTCTTCTTTTCATTCTGAGAATGAAATATTGATAATAAGAACCAAACGAAGAGGAGAGTATCTTGATTCAAACAATATTAAATCAACGTAATCCGTCATAATAACATTTCAGTTGTTTGGTGTTAAATGAAGTTGACCTGTATGAGTATTACAATACGAATCCTATTTTGTTTGCTATGAGCCCAAGAGAATAACCGTGAATTTACACATAAATACACGTCATAATGTGCATGAATTATAATCAAATTGTTTGGTAAATGAAATAATATTCATATTACTCATGGAATAAAATTTTATTTATGAACACTAAATTAGATTCATCATTTTGGTTTGTTGTTTTTAATCTCTAAACACTCTGGTTTTTATGGTCGAATACTTCTGTTCTAAAGTAATTTCATTCAGTAATCATGGACTTCATGAAACATTTACGTGCGAATGTGGGATACTAAAATCTCTTCTTTGAGAGTTTAGCTAAGATTAAATTATAATTTTGTTTTTTGGTTGTTCCCACTATTAATTATAACTTGCGTCAAAGGACTTATGATTCAATTTCATCACTGATAAAATAAAACTTTTTTTGTGTCATTTGTATGTAACACAAATCCAATTTGTTTCGATTCTTTACTGACAGAGTATAACATCCAAATACAGGAGAAACATTTAAATATTCTGCGATTTAAAAGGAAAAGTAGAAATAAAGAATATTTTCTTATGAAAACTAATATCATTTCTACCTGAAATCGATTCATTTCAATTCATTCTTTAATCTATACAAATGAGGACACGAATCAATAAGAAATAACATTTTAAATAAATATTCGTAATGGGAAACGGATAATATTGGTTGAAACATTATTTGTATTCAAATGGTGTATAAATCAGAAAGGAAATAAACGCAATGGAAATTATGTACAAACTGTAGTAAAGATAATAATTCACTGGTACACAGCTTTAATGTCATTACAAGTTACTATGAAGTTTCAACAAGTGGTTGAGGTTCAACTATTTCAAACAACAACAATTCCATTTGGAGAAAAGCACCTGTTTGCATTTCATTTTAAATTTGTATGAATCACCTCACAACTGGAATAAATCAAATTGAAAATTTTCATAAATTTTCATACCAATGGTCATATTGTTTAGTGTTTTCCATTTAAAAGTTTATTATTCGTTTTAAAAATTGTCACACTTACCTGTTAGATAATCAAATCAATGATTTTCTACAATCAAAATCGATTAAATCAATTGATTCTTTAAAACATTTCGATCAACTGACTATAATAATCGGTTACCGCAGACACTAGTGCTAACCAATTCAAATACATTCATTCGTTTTGTGTTCATATTCATTGGATTTGATTTTTAATATTTAATAAATATTTATTGCAATTATTATTATGATTTAAATAAATTTGAATACAATCAATTGAAAACTAACGAAATCATATTCATTGGTGTGAGTGTATTCGAATTGTTAACTGAATGGATAACACCCACAGTCAACCCGTCCCTTGTGGCGCGTTGACCGACATAAAATAGGATTCAGTTTGTGTCTGTGTATGTGTAAGGAAGCCAAAAGTTTAATCGACGTATAAGAAATATTTATACTAAACTTAGTAGATTCATAGAAACCAAAAACAAAAAAAAAAAAACTTTGTGAATTTGCATTAACCGTTCTAAGAAATGGTTCCAAGTTTTAAGAGAACAAGAGGGTTGATTTGTACCCTAGAACAAAAAAAAAACACATTTAGATTACGTCAACAGAAACCATCAAATGACCGTAATTTAACAGCTTTACTATATCAATGATAATACTTTTGATTAATACCAAATACGAATGTTCTCTTTGTGAATAAACACATGTTGAAGGGAAAATAAAGTGTAACATATGAACATTATTTGATCTACTTTTATCGTATTAGGAAATATTAATATTTAGGTACATTAGCGCACCATAAAAACAGCCAGTCGATTTTAAAATGTTGCTATGGTGTCACGCAATTATTTCACATTTGAATTGTTATAAAAAAACGCATTCGTTCTTAAATCGATCAAAAATGTGAACAAAAAAGTCATGAGTTCACGCAAAATCACATGTCAAGATCAAAGTAAATTATAAGTATCGTTAAAATGAAAAGTTTTCTTTTTTATTTTATCCAGGTGATAAATTACATTTCCTTATAAGTTACATATTAGATTACGTATGTCGTTTAATAGACTGTACGTAACTGAACAGTAATAGGCACCATCATAATCGTTTGCAATCCAATAAAATGTTGAAACATTTAACAAACAGTTAAATCAAATCCAATTTAGCACTGCATCACAGGGATTTATTTAAATGAAATCGTCATTTGATGATAATTTCAAATGTTTAATGTTATTTACCATTGGTGACAGATAAGTACGATGATTTATTTAAATTTTTCTAACAAAAACAAATTTCAAAGTCATAACTTGATGGATAACAACAAAAATATTGACAATGAATTTCTGGTGTATCAAGAATTCAGATAAAAGTGTAATTTCAAATTTTAATTAGTCACAATTCTTAGGTAAATTAAAACGTGATGCCGTAATAACAATGAATTTTACTATAAACGATTACATCACGAATTAATATGCAAAAGTGTTTCCTGAATCCAGAAAATAAGTGAACTTTGAATTTCATTGTCTCATTGTCATGGTTATATCTCAGGGATACCAAATTCGACTTTTCATCAATGGTCTACTGTGTTTTAAAGAATCGTACCAAATTCGCGAGTACTGAACTGAATTAGTTAATTCAAGCATAAAGATATTTGATAAAACGTAATATTTACCAGTCCTGTTGAAATATTTTAATGTAATTATCTTGTAATCAACTTATGTCGCATATCCCTCATATGACACTGTAACGACAATTTATACGTTTGTCATATTCGTGCAATGATAGTTCACTGTACGTTTATTGTTATTACTTAATCACGTGTAAGTCAAATAAACTGAAATAAATATTCGAAAGTTCTTACAAATTAAAATTTTAAAATTTCACTTGTATTCTGAATTTCGATTGGCACAGGTAAACCAATCGTTTATAATTAATTAACGTGTTTCAATTGGCAAATATATTAAAATCGGTGTTGTTTAACATTAACATAAGACGAAGTTTTTTTTTTTTTAAATAAACTGTACTTGAAATTTAACTATTTTTTCTGTTGTTTAAGTTGATCACATTAAACGTTATTATTAACCATTACATTTACATAATTACTGACCAATAGGTAAACGAAAATAAGTAAACGTTAAATAACTAACACCTTTAAGTGGATACTAATTTTGAAAGAGACCCTAGCTGTGTTCTGTTTTTAAATTTAAATTTACCAAAGAAAATCAGTGGATTTTGTAAAGAAAATGTATAGCATTTTATTAAACGTATGAAGACGATTTAATCGTATTCAATGGAAACGCTAAAATTGAATTAAATTACTTATCGGGTTTTTATAATTCTTCAATTATTTTAATTCGGATTATTTTAATTTCCTTAAACGGTCGCAAAACAAGTCTAATAGATTGTTATGGAAATTTTATGAAAGAAAAAAATTATTCTATTCCATTACATTTATTTCATATCAGTTTAATGTTGTAAGTCAAATAAATCAGAACAATAAGTAACACGTGAGGAATAGAAGTACATATCCAATAATATCTATTGCACAGTCTCTCAATTAGTCATTTATTTAAACGTTCTTTAACCAATTTCATCATTTGGTGTGTGCTCAAGTATTTTTAATAAATAAAAAAAATCATTTTAAGTGTTTCAGAAAACGAGAGAAAAACCATGGAAATAAATAATGGAAATAGCCGTAATATTAATCTGTTATCGTGAATAAATTCAGGAATATAATTAAATTATGATAAAATCATTTCAGTTAATTACAATTTGAGTTTAGCTAGTGCCGAATTTTGGAATGATTATCATCGATCGTTACATGAACCAGAAGAATTCTGGGGTGAATTGGCCAAAAAGTTACATTGGGATAAATTTTGTGACAAAGTTTTAGACAACAGTAATTCACCGCTTACCAAATGGTATAACTTTTAATTTTATTCAACAATTAAATTGTTATAAATTACTTGGATAATACGATAAAAGATATTCTCTTGCAATGATGATTCTGTTACAGGTATGTAGGTGGTTATTTGAATGCGTGTTACAATGCGCTGGACCGTCATCTTTTGGCTGGCAAAGGAAATAAGGTGGCACTGATACATGATAGCCCGTTAACAAATACGGTGCGTAAAGTTACATACCAGGAGCTTTACGATACGGTAATATTGAAAACTAATTATTTAAACGGATGTCAAGGTCTGACGGCATTTGATTTTTTTTTTTAAATATCTTCAAGGTATCTCGTCTGGCTGGTGGCCTTAGAAAATTGGGTGTTAAAAAAGGTGATCGTGTTGTTATTTATATGCCATTGATACCAGAAGCAATTATGTCAATCTTAGCTATCGTTAGATTGGGTGCGATCCATTCATTTGTATTTGGTGGTAAGGATAGAACAATTCAATTAATTAAATTTTGATGAAATAACACCGTTGATCGGTTTCATACCATCGTTACCATAGAATTATGAGACAATTTAAAAACCAATTGAAAGAATATAAACAATGACGGATTAATTATAATTTTAAATTATCACATAGTCGTTAACAAGCTATTAAGTTACTTGATTATTTATATTACTCTGTATTCGATCCATTGGTAATGCAATGACTTCTTTGGCTTTTGGCCTCCATAGAAAATTCAAACGGTCATTTTATGTAATATTAAAAATAATACCGTCTCTCTAGTTGTGTTTAACGTAACGTAACACGATTGGTAATACTCTATAAATAACAAAAATATCAAAAATCTAAATGAAGTGGTACTACGTCATATTGAAAATGTTCTTATTCAATTAGACAAAATTTACATTGTCCTGTAATTTTAGATCAAATCTATTCTATTGATTCTGATGAATTATTTTCTTTAAGGGTTTGCTGCAAATGAGTTGGCAACACGTATTGAACATGCCCAGCCGCGTGTTATAATTGCGGCTAATTGTGGTGTGGAACCGAATAAAACTGTAAGGTAAATTTAAAAGAAAATTTAAGTGAATTCTTCATTATAATTACACGGTTATCCATTGATTTTCAGATACTTGGATATACTACATGACGCCTTAGATTTGGCTACTTGGAAACCGGCATGCTCTGTTATTTATGAGAGAGATATTTGTACCATTGATTTGGATCCAAGACGGGATTTAAAATGGACTGCATGTTTAACATTAGGCGAACCAGCTGAATGTGTGTCTGTAGAGGCAAATGATCCACTTTACATTCTCTATACATCGGGAACAACTGGTAATCCAAAGGGTATTGTGAGACCAGTGGGTGGACACTTGGTCAGTTTGATGCATACTATGAGTGTTATCTATGGCATTCAACCAGATGATGTTTGTTGGTGGGCTTCTGATCTTGGCTGGGTGGTAGGTCATTCTTACATCTGCTATGGACCTTTATTATACGGTGCTACATCTGTTATGTATGAAGGTAAACCAGATCGTACACCAGATCCAGGACAATATTTTCGTATAATTGAACAACATAAAGTGAATCAATTATTTGCTGTACCAACTGCATTCCGTGTAATTAGACGTGTTGATGCTGACATTAAATATGGCCAAAAATACAATACAGGATCATTGAAGACAATATTTTTGGCCGGTGAACAATGTGACATTGAAACAAAACGTTGGATTGAATCGGTATTTAAAGTTCCTGTATTAAATCAATGGTGGCAAACAGAAACTGGTTCTGCAATTACTGCAAATTGTGCTGGTTATGGACACAATTTGAATCCACCAAAATATACAACAGGTTTACCGTATTTGGGTTATGATGTTAAAGTTTTCCGTCCCGATGGTAATGAGGCGGAACCAAATGAAATGGGTAGAATTACAATTAAACTCCCATTGCCACCTGGCTGTGTTGCAACACTATATAAAAATGATGACCTTTTTAAGAAGACTTATTTTCAACGATTCAAAGTTAGTGCACATATCGAGGTATTTCTATTAATCCAGAACTAATTGTATCACTATAATTATTTGTAGGGATATTATGACACAATGGACGCTGGATACAAAGATCAAAATAATTATGTGTTCGTAACAGCACGCGATGATGACGTTATTAATGTAGCTGGTCATAGAATATCAACATTTAGTATAGAAGATACAGTACTAAGGCATCCTGACGTAGCTGATGCAGTTGTATTTGGTGTACCAGAATCAACAAAAGGCCAAGTTCCACTTTGTTTATATATAACAAAGGAGGATACAATAAAAACCACATCAAAAATAAATGTTGAAATTATAAGTTTAGTTAGAGAAATAATTGGTCCAATAGCTGCCTTCCGATTAGTTGCGTCAGTCAATGCATTTCCACGAACGAGATCAGGTAATCACACATAGTTGTATTCAATTGTAAAAACTATATAATTTTTGATGAATCATATTTGTCCATTTAAGGAAAAACAATTCGAAAGGCATTAACAGATTTTGCTAGCGATAAACAAGTAATTTTACCATCAACAATTGAAGATGCAAATGTATTCAAAGACATTCGAAGAGCATTACAAACTTTGAGTTATGCAATGGACGCACCAGAACCACTATTAACTCGGCCTAATTAGCAGCAATCGGTATATTATACATACTATTTATAGTTAATTATTGTTATTGGGTGGTGAATTTACTAAATTTTATACGATAAAAAAAAACAAAAAGTTTAAAATTTATTAAACTTGTTCTTCTAATTAAACATATAATCCTTAGACTTTAAATGTAATTTTTGTTATCATTTTTTACCTTTTTTCTTTTTACCACTTTTATCTGCAGTTGATTGATCCTTCGGCAATTGATTTTTTCGTTTGCTTGATGATGGTGTCAAATTCACATCATCTACATCCATTGCCGTGTCATTATCATCAGCGCTTACACTGAAACCTTTAATAAACGGCTGTACCAATTCAAACACCAATTTCTCGTGTTGAATATTACGTGAATCTAAGCTCAATCGAACTGTTACAGGATCAAATGAATGAAATACAATATCCTTATACTGTTGTGTGTGCTCCTAAATTAAATAAGAATAACGATACAGTCACCTTCAGTCACAATAACAATTGATATTAAATACCAACCTCTTCGTTATACACAAATATTATACCGTCTTTAATCGGTTTTTGATCATTTTTGGATAAATAAATTGTACCTTCCAAACCAAATTTCGGTATTAATATTTGAAGTGCATTCTTTCTTACATATAAAATGTATCTGAAATCAAGTGATAAATGATTGTTAAAATGACATTTTCAAAGGCCATTTTTCTGTAAATTCTCACCCTTCTTCCTCCTGTTTTTTGCCTCTGAAGAACAAATGTGTATTCAATGCAACCGATGCTCTGCCCGCGTATTGAGCCATACGATTACGATAATTCAAATTATTACACAAATGGGAATTTGAATGTTTATCTAACAATTCCGGATAAGTACTATCAGCACCTACGCAAGCAGCTAACAAACGATGAACGATGATGTCAGCATATCTGCGTATATCAATAGAATAGTAATTAATATCCAATGTCTCAAAGACAAAAATTATAACCGACAAACCTTCTAATTGGCGATGTGAAATGAGTATAGATTGGCACAGCCAATCCATAATGCGTATATTCATTCTTCTGGATTGTACCACTGATAAAATAAACAGCCTGCATCATACATCGTGTCGCCAATATTCGAAGCATTGTATTGAAATAGGGATTATCTGATTTAACTGCTGCATCTAAACTTAGCGCCAACTCTTTGCCACTTGATACATTTATATCAAAACCTGTAAAATCAATAAAATATCATTGATTGTTTTCTCAGAATAAAGTAATATCAAACAGTTTACCAAGATTTCTGCCAGCCTTGACCAATGGCTCGAAATTTGTTGAGGGAGGACATGGATGACGACGTAACATAGCACATTCAGGAAACTCTTGAAATATCTTCTCAGCAACTGATATATTCGCCAACAACATGAACTCTTCAACCATGGAATTTGTTTCACGGATTTTTTTCGCTTCAACATCAATCGGATCATGGGTCTCGCTATCCACCTGGAATCTTATTTCAGGCGACGCCAATACTAATGCTCTATAATGAAACGTAATTAGAATCGTTAAAAATAAACCAAAAAAACTTTTCATCATTTACCCATTATTGATTCGTCGCTCCTTTAAAATTTTTGCCAAAGTATTTAGTCCTCTTAACGATACAGCAATATCGTCTGTTTTGGTACTATCGTCGATAATCAATTGTGCTTCTTCATAGGTCATCGCTTTCTTACTTTTAATCACACTTTTATGAAATTTGGTATTGACTATATTAGCATTACTATCCAGTTCCCAAACACATGAAAATGCAAATCTTTCTTCACCGCCACGTAATGAACACAAATTGGAACTCAACAGTTCAGGGACCATATCAATTCTCTTGTCAACTAAATAAACAGTTGTTGCACGAGATGCTGCCTCTTTATCAATAGCTGTGTTCGGTCGAATAAAGTGAGACACATCAGCAATGTGAACACCAACTTCATAATTGCCATTCTTCAGTTTCCTACAGTGTAACGCATCGTCAATGTCAGTACATCCTGGCGGATCAACAGAACAAATTGTCAAATCTCGGAGATCAACCCGTTGAGCGACATCCTAAAATCAGACAGAAATCAAATTAATCTCATGAAATAAGGTCAGGCTGCTTGGGGCTTTTTTCCTGACAACAGGTTGCTCCCATATATTCATCATTGAACAACTATACTATCAACTAATTTTTTAACCGTCAAATATCATTCATCCATATGGCATTGCGATTAAATCAATTATCGGGTATTTATGTTAAAATTTTATCAAAAAAATCAATAAAAAAGAAAATTTTGTGTTTAAAAAAAAATTATTAAATTCAATTCCTAATCAGGAAGACATTTGCCATATAAAATCAATCTATAATCAGTTATTTATCAATAATAGCAAAACCATATTACAATCAGTATCTAATATGTGTGAAGAAAATGATAATATTATATCAAGATTCTTATGTTGTCAGTTGAAAAAGACGACTTCATCCATTCAGGCCATGTTAGACTACTTGCAGTATTCACGCCAAATTAATACTAATCAAAGCTATGAATTTACAGTGAAAATTCAACTCAAGCCATCAACGAATTGGATGACTTGAAAAAGAAACAATCACAAAAATCCATAAAATTGAAACCTGAAGAGTTACCAATTCTTTGTGATGAACTTGAGCAATTAGTCTCAAAAGTAGAAAATATGTTAAATAAAATATATGCTGATCGTTTACCGGAGTTAATCATAGAAACCAATTAACCAATACTATTCTATCAAACTTTTAATTATAATTTTTCATTTGTAGAAAATTGAATCAACGTCTTAGAAAATCTGTTAATGAACTATCAGGAATTAAAAATGAAATTATATGTATTACAGAAAACATAAATATGTTGAATTCATCAATATTGGCAGTGCGTAAGGATGTCGATGAGCATAAGAAGCAAGTTAAACGTTTGACCAGTGAAGGTCGACCAACTTACAGAATCGTCTAACTAAAGCATATTTTTTTTAATTTCATTTTCGTTTACAGAAAGACGAACAAAATTTCTTTTGCGAAAAGAAAAACAGATTCAGCATTCGACACATCGAACAGCGATCAATCCACCTCTGATTGTGTCTTGTAATGCAAATTCATCAACTAGTAATACAACGAATGCAACCACAGCTATTACACGTCCTTGTACATCGACTTTTTTCCCATCTGTTATTCCCAATACACCAACACCATTCGGACCAAATTTGCCTCTGGCCTGTACAAATTCCCAACCACAAACAATTTTCCATGTGTCCGATGAAGGACAATTCGGTAGTCCATTTGATAATTGAATTGATTTTCGACTCTCAAACCAAAATTAAATTGTGCCATTTCGCAGAGTCAAAAGGCAGAAGAATATTTCGTAACTTAGCAGCCAAAAAAATTAAAAATAATCGATTTAAGAAAGATACAAGTACTATTATCACACCAGATGATAATTCAAGTAATGGTGTCGTTCTCTATCTACGACCTATTCAAGATGAAGTTCAGTCCAATGAAGAAAATATCAATCCCACATCAATTATAAATTTGAGTTGGTTCAATAACGATCAGCAAGTAATCCCAAGCTCTTCCGTTACAAATAATCCATCAACATCGGCACCAAATTCAGCGTTCTTTATATCCCCACCCCATTTTGAAGATATCGACTGATTATTTGCCTATCATTGTAACATATTTTCCCTGATAATTACATAATAACTTTCTTTTTGCGCTTTACTTATTTCTTTTTCGGATATATGGAAATGATGGAAAAAAAGCATATAAACTAATTGTTATACTAACCTCTGGTGTTATTTCCCATGGCATTTCAGGTAGACAAACGAGAACATCTTCCGAAAATTTACTATGAGGTACATCATGTTCCAGCAATAGCACTTCATTTTCAGTTTCCTTATCACCAATTGGACCTAAAGCCCGAACAAAGTGGCCGATTGGATAACGTGAATGTCTTGGCCATTGGTCAATCGCAACAATAATCCGTTGCATGGTTAGCTGCTCAGCTTGTCTGGTTTCAATTCGAACTTTAGGAATACGTCGTTCAGCCGGAACAAATATGTGCCGCGATGCTCCTTTTACAAGACTTGGCTGCAATATTCCACAATATTGTCTCCATTTTCTTCGAATGATTCCTACTATAACTCCAGTCGGTTGTTTTTCTTTTTCAGCTTTCGCTTTAGGCAATAATTCGCTTATTTCAGTTACCTCGTCATCGGCCTGATTTGGATCATCTTCTAAAACTATCTCACTAGGAGCAGTCCATTTGGATTCTGGCAACAATTCAACAGCAACTATATCACCATCCACTGCTCTATTGAGTCCTTCACGACCTTGCACTAAAATCTAAAATTGGACGTGATTAAATAATTTCTTGATTAAATAACAATTTAATTTAAAAGTTACTCACTGTTTTCTCAAATTCATCGACACTAACGAAACCTTCAAGATAATTTTCCCGTGAAGCTATATAATTGCCTTGTACAAAACGACCACTTTTTATGCCTTCATGGATTTGATTGGGTGGTAAATGGGCTGGATAAAGAGCGTCTTTTACATTCTCTGTTTCATATGTTTTGTGAGACAGCTTGTCGGCCAAATTTGGATGATCAGTGAGAGATTTAATGTACTCTGATACACTGCTAACAAGAATATTCTCTGATTTGGCTTTTGCTCGATTGTCAGCATCATCCGTTAAAAGAATAACTCTGATAAGACTCTCGCTTGATATATTTGCTTGACTTTGCTTTAAATGGTTATCGTACCAAAGAGTTGCCGCCCGAATAGCCCGATCATTTCTATCATTTGTTGATTCACCAGGTTTCCGTTCAATATAAGTATTCCTAAAAATGAGAGAATATGAGAATTTTGTGATATCTTATTAAATAAATATACTAACTTGTGATGTTCATTAACAAATGTGTAAATATGCCGGTTTGAATTTCCAATAATATCCTTGAACCTCTTAAAGATCGAAGAGCTCTTATGTTTTACTTCATCTAAGACGGTAGTCAGTATTATGATATTCTTTAAAACTTCTTCCTCTAGGATGTCTATTTGGTCTAAGATCACGTTTGTGTCCAGCAACAGGTAGTGTGGGAATGGAAAAGTAGACGACAACGATTTGGTGGGTAGAGCCAACACCAGATCTTTTGGCGACTGATCACACAGTCCACAGACCATAGAACCACACCAAATATCATCTCTCAAGTAATGCTCGCGCACAATCTAAGGAATGTGAAAATATCGGGATAACATCAAACCAATTATGAATGGGAAACGAGATAGAATCTATTACCTTCAAAATGTTGCCGCGCTTAGTTTTCCGAACAAAGACCTTGCTGGTCAACATATTATCCCATTGGTCTTCATCTACAATCATTCTAATTCCCTGATTTATCATTTTTTATTTAAAAATCCTTTATTTTAAGGCCCTTTTTGGATAAAAATTTAACTCAAAAAATCCACCGAACGAATTCCGCCGAAGTCCGCATGCTTTCTGTTTATATTTATGTGTCGATTAGGCAGACGTTTGATACAAATACGGCAGAGGTTGCCATTAAAAATTTCAGATATGATGTACAGCTGATTACAACAGAATGGGTTCACAAAGAGTTTCATTAATTTATTGAATGCATAATAATTATCAAAGTTAAAATTTGACTTAATTAATAATTACAATAAATTGCTAAATTGAATACAAAGATCATAAAGGTACTAACTCTTTTATTGAAAATTCTGAGATTAAATGAAACCGGTAACTTGGCGGGGAAATCACAATGAGGTCCGCCTGGTGGTTAAACGTCTAAATGTAATAGAAAATACAAAAATTTTCGATTTTTTTTTGAAGTGAATAAGTGAAATGAAGTGAAGTGAAAATGTTTTAAAAATAATTGAAATAATTGTCGTAATCCTTATTAATTTGTGTTTAAAGTTTTATAAGATACCATTGGATATTGATGACTACCTGTTAGCACAGTGGCATTATGTGAAAGTTATGTAATTTGAGTCAAATATAAAATTTTATGTTTTCGATGTGCAAAACTTGTATGGGTGCAAATTCGATCTTGGATTGTGGAAATAGGTGCATTTTGCGACAAAACCAAGTTAAATTAAGGTGTTTTGTGATACTGGAACACGAATCCTTCAATTGAATAATTGAATGGCTCCATTCTGTAGTGAATTATATTATGTACGAGTGATTTAGTGAAACGTAAACAAAATATATGTTGAAGGAATAAAGAGTGTGTTCCATTGAAACAATTTATGTAAGTGCCAATGTTTTTCATTCTTCCGAAGAATACCATTCAACCTACCCATTTATTGTGTACGCAAAATATCTGATATTGAATTAACAATCGCAAACAACTCCCAGTTTTTTTCAGTCACAATAGATTGGATATTACACGACCCGAAAGTGTTAGGATTCATTCCGTTGTCGTTTGTTTGATATTAAATTTTAACACGGAACTCGACTTAAATTATTCTATTCATTTTATTGCAATTGCTGTACTGTTAATCAAGTATTGGTTTATGATCCAAATGCGATCCAATGAACAATAAGTGCTTTCAATAAAACCAATCGGATGTGGTCTGTTCTTTAATACTACAATGGATTCCATTTATGTTTATTAAACTATTAAATTAATTGTGTTTAGTGCAGGTTGCTACTGCATTCAGTGGAGTGCTTGATAAATCCCATTAATCTGGTTGGGGCGCAGGTTTGTTTTTGGGGCCAAGGTTACTATTCAGAATTTATGTTTCTGTGGTTCTGAATCAATGATTAGTTCAAAGGGAATGCATTTTATTTTTACGCTGAATCTGGGCCTTTAGCTTGTGTCCGGCGTATTGTATTTTGTATTTTTTTTTATCTGCATAATTACATGTAGCGCCTTTTCAAGAGCCAAGAATCAAGTTCAATTTCATTTAGTATGGAATTTATCATGCCACCGTACATATGTATATGAAAACACTCATTATAAATTCCGATTGACGTTGGATAGTTGTCCGCATCCCGATAATTATAACAAGTTATCATACAAGGGCTCTACATATTGTACAAATAAGCATCTCAAATTCTCTCACTACATTGATTTGTATATCAATTTCCAACTGTGGCGGTCATTTTTAATGTGATAACAATATTGTTTTTTATGTATTTTCTTTCATATTCGATGATAAAATAAGAAGAGGCGGTAAAAAACGAGATATTTTTTAAATATAATAAAAATATTTTAATTAAAATGTTTATGTTGTGTACTTCATGCCACAGTAGTTAAATAATCTCAGTTTCATGGTGACTTCACGTAATGCTCGCGTAGTTGAAAACGTAATGTGTGATAAGTGATGTCTTTATTAATACTTTTGTGTTTATACATACATGTACCATATAGATTTGATACGACATATACCAATGGATAAATGTGCATTTAATTGACATGATTTGTTCCGAAAGAGCGCCACTAATTGAGTGGATCAGTCCATATAATATGATTGTTACTCATCTGTTGTCATGTGTACTTTATTCAATTACAAGTGGTTGATAGATAATGCGAATCTAAATCTTTATCAGATTATCTTCATTTATTTATAATTCTCTACTTTTAAATTTCTATCAGGATTTTAATTAATTTTGTATTCATATCATTTACAGATTTATTCTATATTGATAATAAGATAACGAATAATAATACTATTGGGCGATAAAGACAACTAATTCGAATATCATCAAGATGACTGTGAACTTCAACGATTACTTCTGGGTGTGTATAAGCGATTTTGTATTCATATTTTTTTTTTTACAGAATTATTGTTATGCTTCAAATGAGGCCATACCATTGTAAAGGAAATAACGAAGCATGATGGTAATGTAAATTTACATAATGTAGAATTGTTGTGGATAGAGGAACAATATGCTGTATTTCTACAATATTTTATTTATAATTTAAAAACTCACTCACGTGTAACAATAACAAACGCCGATAGTATGTAAAAGAAGCAAACCTTTACAGTCATATTGTTGATTGTTAGTAGTTGATAGACTTTCGACTGTGTCAGAATGAGTGTTTAGGATTGAAGTCTGACACTTAGAAGTTATAAAATTAGAGTTTTGCTGCTAGTACACTCAATGACCAAACTTTCAATTGCAATCAATTACTGAGTTAAACGACGCAACTAATTTCGGTGCTATTTAATTCTATATTTGATTTTAGGGTTAATTATAATTAACCGTCTAATTGAGTTAATGAGTATTTATTAAAGTTTTATGTCATATTTTATTTTAGGGACAGAAGAATAACGGCTATGAAGTGTTATACCACAATATGAAGTACGGTTTAACGGCAAGTAAAGAATTAGCAGAATTCTTCCGTGAGAAGTCAAATCTCGAAGAACACAATTCAAAGTTGATGTCAAAGTTGGCAAATAAAGCAGGCTCAGGATGTACACAAGGAACATTTGCACCAATTTGGGTTGTTTTAAAGGGTTCAGCTGAACGTTTGTCCACATTACATATGCAAATGGTTCAGAAAATAACCGAATTGATGAAAGATGTAACTAAATATGCTGAAGATGTACAAAAGAAACATAAATCAGTAAAAGAAGAGGAAGCCGGTACAATTGAAGCCGTCCATGTAACATAAATGATTTTCTAAATAACTAACAAATTAATTTCTTGTACTTTAAATTTTTAGGCAATGCAAAGTTCTACGATCGCTGTACAGAAAGCTAAAGATAATTACACAAGCAAACTACAGGAAGTTGAAAAGCTTCGTAAAGATAATGCATCGGCAAAAGACATTGAAAAAGCTGAAACGAAATTAAGAAAACAACAAGATGATTACAAGGCGTTGATAGAGAAACACAATCCAATTAAAATAGAATTTGAAAGACGTATGACTCAAACATGTAGACGATTTCAAGAGATTGAAGAGGCACACCTTAGACAGATGCGTGAATTTCTATCAACGTACATTGAATTGCTTCAGAGTAATCATGATATGATTGGTCAGGTAAAAGTCATGGCTTATATTCAAATCATTTGGTTGCATTAAATCTTCGACAATATTTTAGGTCCATTCGGAGTTTAAACGTCAGTACATAGAAATGACTGTTGATCACTTATTGGAACAATTTGTATTAAGCAAATACACTGGTCTTGAAAAACCAGGTGAGTTGTATTTATTTCGCTATTATGAAAAACGAATGTACATAACATTTGTTTAAATTGTGAGTTAAAGCTCATTGCAATAAGATGAATAACATTTGGCAGTTGCATTAAAAAATTTTCAGCATGAATTGTGTTTTTATAATGCTGAACCTGACCTATTCATTTGAGTCACTACAATAATATTTAATAATTCATTATGCAGTGCCTAATTAATTGATGTGAGTTTTATTTTTCGTGCAATTAACATGTACTTTACAGAACTGTTAGATGTAGATTTTCCAAAATTACCATCGGGTTCACCTAAACTGGGTGGTCCTTCAACTGCATCGACTGTTAATCAAAACGAATCATCAAATTTACAAGAGTCTGTCAATGAAGATTTGACTGGTCTCGGTTTGAGTATAAATTCATCAGCCGGTGCATCCGGTAGTGTTACCAGTCCAGCGGTTGCCACTAAAAAAGAAGGTGGTATACTTAATTGGTTCACATCATCATCATCGGCTGCAAATAAATCAGCTGCAGCCAGTTCTAATTCAATCACGAATGGAAATGAAATTGTGAATGATTTAAGTTACGCATCACCACAACAATCGGTGAATTCAACAACTGAAGGTGGGCATTCAACAACACCACCTCCACCAGCCGGATCATCTAAAATGAGTAAGACTAAAAATGGAAATTCGAATGATAGTCAAAATATTGAACAAAACCATCAACAACCGGTGCAGCAACAACAAAAATCTTCCCGTCGCACAACCTCCCTTCTAAATCTCTTCATGTCTAATTCCCAGGGTAATAATTCATTTATTAAAACGTGAAACATAAAAAAATAATTATCAATTGAATACTGTAACAATCAAAAGAGATTCACATAATAATTCGTAATCAATATCAAAATAGAAGATATTCACAATTAAATTGGAGATTCCGTTAATCAAATCAAATCAATATACATACATACTTGCATCGTCACATCACTTATTATGAATCAAATTGAATGGTGTACACCGGGTGAACAACATATGAATGCTATTGGATTGTACGTAGTACTATCATTTAGATGTTCATGTTTCTCCGCAATTAATATTCACATAACATTATCATTCATTACATTTAACTGAAATACTCTCTTATATACTTCCTGACTATACCTAAATTGAAACAAAAAAAAAGGATTCAGCAATAATCAATTGAATATAGTCGCAAATTGAGTACAATAATTGTGTTTAGTGTTTATATCAATTTGCAAATGTGTTTTATGTTTAGCAGAAATATTTGTTGGCTTTTAATTGTGTCAATTTATGCGATAATTATTATGAATTGCAGTTTTATTGTTATTTAATCGACTAAAATTTGAATAATATTTTCGTGATTTACCAGAAATTATTAACAGATTGAAAAAAAAAAGAAAAGAAAATATTGATTTTTTGTTTTTGCATTAGAATTGAGAAGCATTTATTATGAGTGGCATAAAGTATATAATTTCATATTGAATTTGTATTTGATATACTGAATCTAAGAGAATTAATTAATTAATTCGTACCATTTGAAATCCCAAATGGGATAATTCGTTTAAATAGTATTCGTTCTAGGGAGCCGTGAGAGTCGCGAATCATCATCAATTGAAGCAATTTCTGCTCCAACCAGCCCACATGATCCGAACCAAATGGATAGTAATACTAGTATTGGTCGGAATCCATTAAGAGGATCAAAATGTAAAGTTTTATTTCTTGTTTTAATTCCGAGCTTGTTTTTTTTTTATTCATTAAGTGACTTAATTTTTTGGCTAATTTAAAATGGAATTTGTTTTAGTAATTATCGGTTTTATTTAAATTGCGCTTATTGTTGATTCCTTATCAATTGGTTTTTACTTAAATGGATCCAAAACAGTTAAATGTAGATCATGATATTTTCAAAAATTTTATTGATCGTATTTATGAGATTGCTTTCGATTTATTGCACTGTCCCCTCTATGCATGAAAATTCATTATAAAATTTAGTTGAATATATAAAACATATTATTTATCACTCACTCTCTACTGCTCTTAATCCTCACAATATTTTCCTGATCCATTCTCCAGATGGGCGGGAAGATTTTTATTTGAACAAGTCAATAAAACAAAAAACCAATGTTATGAAAATTTAATGATGACTTCATTATCACTATAACTATCATTCCAGTATGTCTAATGGATTGAAATTTTCTTTATCAATATCTAATTTAAAAATATTTTGCTTTCCTTTGTTTTTATTCTTCCATTATTTATTTAATAATTCACTATTAAATAATCACTGTAATTATCGTTAATGCAAATTAATCTAATTGAATTATTTTATTATTTTCAAATTTTGATATAACACCACCGGCAAAGAAAAAAATAATGTTGATTTTATTTGTATTTTATATTCTAAACGTTTTGTTATCGGTTTTCCAATTAGTTTTATTTGTTTAGATATTTGTAACTGGTATTGGAATTGATTCACTTAAAGTATTATTTAAAATTATTTTGATATAATTTTCTTAATCCATGGATTTAGTTTCCGGTTTTCTTCGAAGTCGAAGAGATAAAGCGAAAACAAAAAAATCAAAAAAGAAAAAGGACGGTGAACCAGGTGGAAGAGATGATCCAACATCTGACGTGTAATTATTTATAATCGTTATTATGGTTTGTATTATAATTCTATATGTTAATTTTGTGTAATTGTGTTTTAGGGAGGAAAAAGAAGAAATTCCGGTTAAATCTGAATCACCAGCAATACCTCCAACAGCTCGTGTAACACCAGTCGCTTCTTTAGCTCTTCCAGAAGTAGATGAAGATGGTTATAGTAAGCAACCAGCTAAACCAATGTGGGAAAATCAAAAACCAGAAGATAAACGTAATTATAAATCATCGATTATTAATGGTAGACTTGTGATTCATGATTTATTTCATTTTAGCTGGTTTTGACTCTGATTCGGATAGTGATTCTGACACAGAAGAGCGTGGACGAAAAATCCATGTAGAAATAAAACCATTGAATAATGGAACTGCTCCAATATCAGCAAGTGTTGATGAATTGCGCGCAACTGTTGAAAATCTTTCACTATCACCATTAGGTGCATTATCGGTATGTATATCAACAAGTCAAAACATCATTCAAATCAATTACATACATAATATCATCTATTCACGAGTTTCCTGTGTTCTATCATTTCTGTTTTTATACATCCATTCATCCATAGCAATTCCTATCCAAGCTGACCTTTTGTTTGCTATTCATTCATCGCTTTAATTACCAATATTGTTTTTTTTTTCTTTCCCTTTTATTATGTTTTCTGTATTCTTGGATGTGAAAAAAAATTATGCATCGATTAATTGTTATGTTGCATTAAAAAACTATTCGTGTGAATTGTAATTTATTCTACATTGAAACTGAACACATTACCAATGTCGTACATAACTCATTAAAATATACCAATAACAACGAACACATTGATTCAATATTCCTGACATATCGAATTAACTGCATAACAATATGAACACATAAAACAAATCTATAACACAGATACGAAGAGATTCAATGTGTGAACCGAGCATGAAACGATCATATTCGGTGTCACAACAAATTGGCGATAAACCTAGTGATGATCTACTAGGACTAAATTTATTTCAGCAGCATCAAAGTCCCGGCGTATCAAATTCATCAACACCAACCACAACTCACCCTTATGCTCCTTTACAGAGTCCTACGCTGTCCGCGACCGTAAATTCCAGGTAAATGGTTATTATCTAAGGGTATATAAGAATTGACTAAAGATATTTTTATAATTCTTTTTTAGGTATGCTGACTTGGGTGATATATTCTCTGAAGTTGGTGAAATAAGCGCTTCGGCCCCAGCTTCAGCTACTTATGGACGTACCGGACGTCAAATTCCGACACCAACATCTGGCAATTCAATTGCAATTCCAAGACCACCGTCACGACGATCTGAAGCTGCTGTACGGGGTAGAATTAGTCCATTGTCTATGTCGCGTGCTGATAGTGTTAACAGTTTGGAATTCAGAACGGCCAGTATGGCAATTGGCTCGTCCCGAGGACCATCACCGTTAACTATTGGCATGAACGATATTGTCCCCATTGCAGTGGCATTTAGTGAAATTATTCATGCCTTTTTCAAGTAAATTTCGATACATTTTTCTCATAAAATCTTCCGCCAACAACACTGTAATGTTTCTATTATTTTAGGGGGAGCGATGAGACTAAATGCCAAGTACGTTTAACTGGTGAAATGAAACTTTCATTTCCTGCTGGTATTGTAAATGTATTAGCGAACAATCCAAATCCAGCAAAGTTATCGTTCCGTATCAAAAATATTCAGAATCTCGATAATATAATTCCAAATAAGCAATTAGTAACAATGTAAGTTATCAAATATACAACTTATGAACCGATATTTAATTAGAAATTTTACATTTTAGCGACAAACTTCAATCAACGAGTTTTAGTAATTTGATAGAATTTAATATGCCAGCTTTAACATCACTTTTACGTTCCCAATCCGAACAAAATCCAACAGCTGCCTTTTTCAACGTTGATATACTAAAATATCAAGTAAAATCAAAATCTGGTGCTAGTTCATGTCCATTTCAATTAGTTTCATATTGGAAATGTGAACCAACTCATACGGATATAAAGATTGATTATAAGTACAACAGTCATGCAATGACAACAGCATCATCATTATTAAATGTTGCTATCTCCGTACCTGTAAATGGTGGTGTGCGAAATTTCCAATCCAGGCCCCATTCTGCTTGGTAAGCCAAATAAACCAATTGGTTTTAAACGTTATGGACAACTATTGATATTAACTACACAATTCAATATTATATTTCAGGTTGGGTGAATCAAATCGTCTTGTATGGAATTTCACAGATATTTCACAGAATTCCGATAATAATGGAGTTGGCACATTAAGGGCACGATTAGAAGTAAATAATGGGCCATCTGTACCGTCTATATTATCCGTTCAATTTAATTGTGAAGGCACTACATTATCAGGCATTGAATTTGAGTTAAATGGACCTGGTTACAGGCTATCATTGCTTAAAAAACGTTTCATATCAGGTTGGCTTAATATATTCATTTCAATACAGCAGTATGGATTTTAAATTATCTTCGTTATTTTCATTACAGGGAAATATATTTGTGAAGGCGATGGAATTCGCAGTAGTAATGTGACGCCAACTCCTCAATCAGTGGGTTAATGTTTTCTTTTTTTTTTTTATTTCAATAAGGTTTATATAAATATTATGTAATTCTATTATGTTTTTAAGTACACTATTTAATGTTCTAAATTATTATTCTTTAAGTGGAAAAAAAATGATTAATTATGAGCTGTTGGTATATGCATTAAGTCACAGACGAGAATTTAACATTGCTATATTATAAACTAAAAATTATTGAAATACAATTATTAGCTTTAACACATGTATCGATATTGATGAATTTACTTTATTTTTTTCACCTTCAGTGCTCCTAACTGAAACGAATTCTTTTTCAAATGAGATTTTTTTGGTTTTTTTTTTCAAATTAAACGGTATGATGTTATTCTTTGTATCTCTTTATTATGTTATACGTTATTATCATAAAATATTGATTAGCATGAATCATCAATTAAAATATTTATATTAATATTCTGTATTATTACTGTTAAACGAATGGTATTAAATATTACCTATTATAATAAAAGAAATTAAAGAAAACAAAATTCGTTGAAATTCAAGACCACATATTTTATTGCAGTCACAATATCGGTTTCCAATCAGGATAAATGACGAGTGTCACTGGTTTATTTTGTGCATTAGTTTAACACTTATTTTATTGAGCTATTTATTTCAAAGACTTCATCCGGTGCGAAAGTGGCATTAAATATTTCGTTTCGACGCCATGGCCGATGAACTGTTTCCTTAATCGCTTTAACCTGTTCCGCTTGGTTATTATTTTTTGGCAGATGTCCACTCAAAATGTTCATATCGAAGACTGAAAGTCCTGATGATTCAGAAACGTATGAACACTAGAAAATAAAAATTTCATTTTAATAACTTCTCAGTAACATTCACGGATTAAAAACGTACGTTGAGGTCATCTTCTTCCGCATCATTTTGTTCATTAATGTCAACTCTCCTTGGTATATGGACACCCAATTCAAGTGGTATTTTGAAATAGTCACAGATCAATTTATAGAAGATGAAAGCGCAACGTTTTATTATAGATAAGCTACAGTATTTCGAAGCTTCCAAACTGTCATGATACTATAATTTAAAATCATTAGAAAACGTTTGTAATATTTAGTAAATTCATAACTCTTACTTTGCATCCAAGATTTAGGTAATACTCAAATGGATCATACGATGAACTAAACGTATGTGCATTGAAATATTTTTTTCCGCTATTTTTATAAATCTCTCCTAGCAGCAGTTCAATATTGAATACCTGAAATTGATTCGCAGCATTCGACAGTTTCGCAAACTGATTGAGCACTTGTACAACACATTCCTTTGACGAACTCATAGTCATCAGGTAAGGAAATTTATTGTTAGTAAACTCCATAATTAAGTTCCATATCAGTTGATAATTTGTACCTTCAGTACCGTTTGGCGGCAATTCAATTTGATGCTCCTTTTTTCTTTTTAGTTCCGCTCTGCCATGAGATCCTAAAGGCAAATTCGGTAATTTTATGATTTCATGGTATTCCCGGTTAACGCCATTCTTAATGGATAGTTCTATTAATCCAATTTCACAGGGATAATATATTCCAGCGTATTGACAAAAATATTCAATGTGTATGAAATATAGCAATTCTTCAGCAATTACTGTACAAATTGAAGATAGGCAATTTGAATGAATTAGTTTTGAAGTAGTGAAGTAATTACACTTACAATTAGATTCAAAAGCGCTCCTGACATAATCAATTAATAAACCGTCATTCGGTATCTTAACCGTTTTGTTTGCAACAGGTAATGTGTTCTTTTGTCCTTCTACTTTTTTCGCATAAGGTCTTCTTTCATCTTGGTCCATATTCTAAAATAATTTCAAAATCTATAACAGCTTAAAATTAATAAAATCAGAAATCTGAATACCGCCCAAACAGTTCCTAATTTTTGAACAGCCTCACGCAGTGAATCTGTGGCATCCTTATGCAATTGAACATAAGTCATGAATGCTGATGGTGCACGTGGCATTTTAGGCTGCTTTTATTGTTCAATTAATATTAAATCAATTAAATTAAATTTTAATATTTCAACTTAACCACACTTTCATCTAACCCGTTTGAAGATTACCAAAACAATAGAAATCTCAACGTCATTGTACCATGTGCAACAAAAATGTAAATAATGATGATATTGTCATATGTATTGATAAATTAGCTGAGTCTGCAATTATTTATATTCTGCAGGAATCCATCTACATTCAAAATGTGTAACAGTGAGTACAACTTATACAAATCAGATAAATTGATTTGAATGTTTTCTATATCTACATGTAGGGCAATATAGTTCCACTTGACTATGTTAATTTGTTATCTATTGATAATCGCTATGTAGTCGGCTAATTATACAAGGTGTTAATCAGAATGTTGGCAAGCTATTTAACATATTCGATAAACAAGATATCAATACAAATAATTAGGCCGACAATAACGTAATCTATTAACTAATGAATTATATGTTCAATGGTTCCCAGTCAACCTGTCATTTTACATTTACTGTTGATTCCTGAAATACCATCCCACAGAAATTTTATCATAAATTTTAATAATTAATTCCACACGACTTACTTACTTTCAATATAGTTTATTGTATCAATACATTTTCTATAATATTAATATCAAAAAGAATTCATTGTAAGTGTATAAATTATTGTATCTGAGAATAACGAGGGGTAACATTTATTTATGATATTGGAATTAAAATCAAATTATTTTCCGTTCATTGATTGTTTGGTAGTCATTAACGAGTATACCAGCCACTAATAACTTATTGCATATTTTCCATTAAATAACTTTTCTACTTTTTACTATCAATCTAGTCACTCGAAGATGAGTTTAATGCAACAATTAACAATAAACTGATGTGTGCATAAATGCATCTCAATAATAAAAAATTCAATAAACGTCCTTTTCAATTATGCGACGATTTAAATGCAATTATGTACATGCCATTCCTATTAAGCATATCTATTCAATGTTGAAAATCTATTAGCATAAGTTTATAATTTATGTGCATAATCTACAAGAGGAAAATAAATCATTATAAAAATAAAAAGCTACCATAAACAATGGCAATATTGAACAATTAACAAATTGATATGAATTATTATGATAAATAAAACGATAACAAAGTTAATAGAAAAACTGAAACTGTACTAACAGACACAACATACTACTTGATAATTTGTTAATTGAGGATAACAAACAACAATGCTAATACAATTGTTAGATACAATCATTACCAATTAATAACCCATTAATTACCATTCATGAGATGTAATTATGAATTTCAACAATACGTTTAACTATATGTGATGTAATTTTACTCCAAAACAAATTAAGATCAACTCTATTACGTCAATGATACCCTTTCTTTTGTTTTACAAATTATTATATTATGTTATACTCAAAGTTCTTAAACTCAATTGCCTTTTATTGACGTAACAACATCATTGATTGCTTTCGCTACATATTCTACGTTGCTTTCATTCAATCCGCACATATTAATTCGGCCCGACTTTAATAAATAAATGTGATATTTATTCACCAATGTTTTTGCTTGCTCCTCTGAAAATAAAATTTTTGATAAACATGTTACCATCCAAATTTCAAAAGTCTCACGATAAAACTCGATACTCCATAAATTAAATAATTTTTGGAATGCCTGTTATTATTTTCAAATAAAATGTTGCAATTTAATACATACCATTTAAACCAGTATATGAAAACATTCCGATTTGTTCAGTAATAAAAGTCCATGAGCCAGGTGTATTTAATTTCGTTAATTCACCATACAATGCTTGACGCATTTTAATAATTCTTGATGACATTATCTGAATACAATCCATCCTGAAGAAAACAATTATTTATCATTACCATTCCCCAATGATTAAATAATATCTTACCATTCCTTACGAAGTTCGGGAGTACTCAGAATTGTTCCCACAACACGGCTACCGTAAGCCGGTGGATTTGAATACATAGCACGAACTATTAAAGTTAATTGCGATAAAACAGCTGATGTTGTATTGCTATCTTTTTGTACAACAACCAAGTTACCAATACGCTCATCTAAAATTTGATTAAATAAAATTCCAGTACATTAGACTTGCGAACACTCCCATTAACATTCTAATCAACTCACTATACAATCCAAAGTTTTTCGCATATGATTGTGAACAGAACATCTCGAAACCTTGTGCAACAAAGTAGCGAACAGCAATACTATCACGAATTGGATCGCCACTAGCAAAACCTTGGTATGCTGAATCAAAGAATGTGAACAAGTTCTTTCTCTACAATTGAAAAACAATAAAATTGCTGTAATTTGTAATAACTATAAATTAATAATGTGTAAATAATCGCTTACCTTAATAACTTCGGCAATTTTTTTCCATTGTTCTTCGGTTGGATCACAACCAGTTGGATTATGAGCACAAGCATGTAAAATAATTACAGCTCCTTCTGGTGCTTCTTCCAAGTCAGCAAGCATACCTAAAGGTCCAATTAAATGTAAATTGTGTCATATTGACAGTAATAATCGATTTTTGAATACCATCTAAGTTAATTCCACGTTTAACTGGATCCCAATATCTGTATGTTTTAGCCGTTTTAAAACCAGCAGCCATAAAAACTTTATGATGGTTTTCTAAAAATCATTCGAAAACATACAAGCATTTACATTATTCTATTATTGTATAAATTAATTTAAATAAATACCCCATGTCGGATCAGAATAATAAAATACTGATCGTCCGAGAACGCGAGCTAAGAATTCAGCGCCCAATCTTAATGCACCCGTACCAGATAACGTTTGAACTCCAGCAGCCTGGGAATCATTAAAATTCATAAAAATAATCATCAGATCATTTTAAATAATTTACAAGAATAATATTGTTTTATACAAAATTTGCATAGCAATATCACTCACCCGTTTTTCAGCAATCGCTGGTGAATCTTCACCGAGTAATAGGGCCGTTGATGCTTTTGTAAACATTTCATTTCCTTTAGATACCAAAGTATTTTTAGAAGAGAAAGAAATCGTGTCAATACTTTCTAATTTACATATAAGACATTCACCGAATGTTAGTGCCAAATCATTTGAATGTTGGCACGGCCAATCTGATGTAACATTATGGTGGAATTGCAAAGAATTTAAAAACATTGACTAGGTTACATACCAAGTACCGGCAAATATTCATGGTTCAAGCTCAGATCTTGGGCCACAACAGCTTCAGTTTTGCGTACAACTGGCAGTACCCATGGTTTTCCTTCGGCAGTTCGGTATGCTAATTTAAAAATGATAAAATGAATAAGTGGAATCAATACAATAGTACACGTAATACGTGAACTTGGAGACTCCTATTGTGAGTTTAATGTGTATATATGCGGATGATCTTTACTCTCTATACGTTTTAATAACTATAAGATGCAATACACTGTCACCTGATATAAAAAGGCTTTTAATATTTGTATCTCTTATGTAACAGAATCGTATCATTAATGTTTACTTAATTGATACTTGTCGGTGATAAGATTTTACTTTGTTTTTTCATTAAAATCATATTACAGATAAACGTAACATTTTATAGAAGAAAAATGTTTCTGTTTATGGGCTATTTTTGAGAGTCTCTTGAACATTGATTCACTACAAAATAAATCTTTTACATGAGGAAACCTCTCAATTTCATCTATATGAAGTTTATCTGTACTATTTGCTGTAATGTAATTATTCTAAATCATCTACAATCAAAATGAAATGCGTGAAATGTGGTAAAATGTGGAAATAATATATTTACGAAAATAATAAAACTAATAATTAATTTATACAAAAATCTACTGATAAAATATTACGTTTTCTGGTCAGTAGCACTCTTGACCTTCAATTTGACTTCTACGAGTATAATAATCTTAATATTTTCGATCAAATGTCTCTTTTATATTTTCAATCAAATACATGTTTAGGCAATTAATTTCAACTAGAGAATTTGTGTTGACAATCAATGGTATCAATTGTACTTGAAATCATAATCATTAGGGTATTAGATTTAACTTACCACCAGCACTTAAGTTAACTTTCTTATCAAATGTATCCTCAGTAAAAGCTCGTGTTAATGCAAATACTTCAATTGGTGGAGCTTGTTGAACATCACTAAATACGCTCGACATTATTTTTGTTTTCTTTTAAGGCAAATGTATAACACTTGTTTATCAAACTGTTGGCACAATTATTTTTATGATAGTAAAATTACCTTTTTTCCGACAACTCGCGAAAACTGAAAAAAATGAAAAGGTGCTTCCACTCTAATCGATGGATTCTATTGAAATGACCCGAAATTGTGAATGAGTTGAATGAAAATAAAATACTTATGCACCAATAAAATGTTACAACAGTATTATACTTTCACACATTGGCAATTGTTATCATATTGTTATTCAATTTTGAATTTGTATTAGTATTAGTAACTTAGTATTTAATACTAAGTACTTTACTTTCACACAATAACAATTCACACATTGTTATTCTGTCACATTTAGTCGCTTAGTCGTGACGCAACTGTTGTGTTGGGTTCAATAATCGACTGATGCTGTTGCTGCTATTCTTCTATAGGCGGTGATACAATTGATTAGATGATTTCGTTTATCAAACACGTTAATTAAAGAACAAATAAATTACTTAATTACAATTACGTTTCAATTACCATTGCAATTTTGAGTAATGGTAGTGATACAGTAATTGTAATTGTGAATAAAATATTGTACATTGTTCTTAAATTGAAGTTTGGATATTCATTTATATTGAATTGTTCGTTAGAACAAATAAGCTCGGGGTATTCATTTTTTATCAGTGGCTCACAGCAAGTAATATAATTTTATGATTTTTTATATTACAAACTAAACTTTTGTAATGAGAATCGTTCTCAGGTGTTATTTACAATTAATATTGCCCTTGTTGATAATCTCTGAAATATGTCTCTGAAACTGTAATAATATATAATAACTAAAATGATCACACAGGAATAATATTTAAATTCAATTTGGTTTCTTTATTTAAAATCAAGATTTTTATAGAACAAATTATAACAGGTGTTTATCCTAAATTCAATGATAATGAATCACATTTAATATCGTTGTAGTTCCTTTGATTGACTGAAAATTTTTAATAATGATAACACTTCGTTTAACTTAATTAACAATTTTATTGAGATATCAGTAAAAATCAAACGTTATTTAACAATGAATTATACATTACAATTTTTATCTTATTATATCTTATTTACTCAATTATTTAAACATGAATTAATTTACAATATTCAAAATACAATTAAATTTTTGAATTAAGCAAACATGATAAATGAATTATAGTTATAGTATTTTAATTTCTTTTTTGTAAATTTTAGACTTTAAGTTTGTTTTAATATTATTTAAATTTAAATAATATTGAATTTAAATTTAATTGCAACATAAAACATAAATTCTTTTAAAAATTATTATTATTATTTAATCAATTATTTAGTTATTTATATTTCAAGATTTACTTTATAAAACAGTATATCTTACGTCTATCTTATAGATCATTTACTTTATGCATTAAGCATTAAAAACAAATTAAAAATTATGATAATCAGGACCATGTGTTCTAATATGACGTCGCAAAATTTCATTGAGAATAACTATTATTTGGCCACATTTTAGGTCGGTATTTTCAAGTTTATCGCAAAGATCAATATGAGAACTTGTGGCTAATTCGTCAAGCTCTTCTTTTGGAGTATACATTAAGCTGGGCATCACACAGGCATATGGTACATACAATGGACGTGTACAGCTGCTACTATTCAAACGACCACGAACAGTTGAATAACTATGTAGACTTACATGTCGCTTATAGAATTCATCCAAGATAATTCTGGTCGCAATACAATCATTGGGATGTGCCGATAGAAAACTGCATAAACTTTCAACTCTCCAATTGCTCACAGATTTTGTTGTAAAATGTCCAAAATTTGTTTCGTATTTATTGTAATTATCTGATAGGTCTAGATCACTTATCGATTGCACGTCACTTAATGAATCATAATGCATGTTATCTATCTCTAGATCACTTATCGATTGCACGTCACTTAATGTATCATGATGCATGTAATCTATCTCTAGATCTCTTAGCGGTGGCAGTTCAATTAATAAATTACGATGAAATTTTTCTATCTCTAGTTCAGTTAGCAAATCCAAGTTATTTATAAATTTAATATGCATGTCTAAATTGTCCAAAACTGTTGATTCTGTAGACAATCTATTATGGTCACTGTTCGGTTCACTAATCATTATTGGATTGTCTTCTTCATCATCACTCAAAATATTTCTAGCTAACCATGTTGACAATTCATTAATTTTATTGTCCAGGTCAATTTCGGAAATATTGTGCACTGATTTAGTTGAATTTTGTTGCTTATTCATTTTGTTAAATTTTATTTAATACAACACTTTGTAATTTATTATAAGTTTTTTGGTTATTTTTGAATTTGTTTAATACTTTATAGTTTGCTCACTGTTTAAGTTTAGATCACTAATTTTTAAGAATGTTGTTCTTATTTGTTATAATTTTTGTACTGGTTAAACACTTTAAAGTTTGTTCGCTTTTTAAGTTTTGATCACTTGTCTTCAATAATGTTGTCCTTTTAGAATTTTTTGTATTTATTTTTAACGTTTTCGAAATATTTTTGAGAGTTTTCACTATGATTTTGATCACTAGTCTTCAATAATGTTGTCTTTGGTTATAATTTTTGTACTGGTTAAACACTTTATAGTTTGTTCGCTTTTAAGTTTTGATCACTTGTCTTCAATAATGTTGTCCTTTTCGAATTTTTTGTATTTATTTTTAACTTTTTCGAAATATTTTTGAGAGTTTTCACTATGATTTTGATCACTTGTCTTCAATAATGTTGTCCTTTTAGAATTTTTTGTATTTATATTTAACTTTTTCAAAATATTTTTGAGATTTTTCAGTATGATGCTTACAATTCACGGAGTTAGAATGTAATGAGGTCCATTTGCTTAAAGGACACTTTAAATATGCCAAAAAAAAGGATTGAAATTCTTACCTGTTATTGCCTGTTCTAAAGGGTCAAGTTGCAAAAATAAAAAATTCAAAAAGCTACTTATGATCATAAATTCATCAAATGTAAGTGTCAAGTAAGAAGGACATTTATTTTTAGTGCATTTCAATTGCAATTGCAACAGATGAATTATACGTTTCTTTGGAATTAGTGACTTATGCTTTTTCCATTACAGACATCCATTTGCTTCACCTAGGGAATAAAAAACAGGTAATAAGACTTAGCAATCACGCCTTCAATTAACAAAAGTACTATACTTGATAAGATATTTAATATGTTATAAATCCAAATAAAATATAAATATTTTGACATGTAATTTAGCAATGAATGAAGAGCCTGTATGAAAATACAGGAATGAAAATTTTGGAAAAACCCAAAAATCAGAAAGCTACTTATGATCATAAATTCATCAAATACAAGTGTCTAGTAAAAAGGACCTTTTTTAATGCATGTTAATTGCAACTACTAAAAAATTTCAGCAGTAAATTGGCATGAGAATGGCACATTTCTTTAGATTTAGCAACTTATTTTTGTGGCTGGCATCAATTTTATTTAACTGTTGAATAAAAAAGAGGAAATAAGAATTAGCAACGATCCCTTAGTTTTACAAGAATAATTTATTTCATAAGATATTAATTATGATATAATTTCAAATAAGTTATAATAATTATCATCTGCCATTGCTTAGGCTGAAGATCGCATGAATGAACATTTTGCCAAAATCAAAATGGTACTTATGATCATAAATTCATCAAATGTAAGTGTCAAGTAAAAAGGACATTTATTTTTAGTGCATTTCAATTGTAATTGCAACAGATGTATTATACGTTTCTTTGGAATTAGTGACTTATTATTTTTCCGTTACAGACATCCATTTGCTTCACCTAGGGAATAAAAAAAAGGTAATAAGACTTAGCAATCACGCCTTCAATTAACAAAAGTACTATACTTGGTAAGATATTTATTATGTTAAAAATCCAAATAAAATATAAATATTTTGTAACTGAGCCATAGGTGAAGAGCACCAGTGTGAAAATACAGGTATGAAAATTTTGGAAAAACCAAAAGTCTGAAAGCTACTTATGATCATAAATTCGTCAAATACAAGTGTCTAGTATGAAGGACATGTATTTTAAGTGCATGTTAATTGCAACTAGTTAAATATTTCAACAGTAAAATGGCATGTGAATGGCACATTTCTTTAGATTTAGCAACTTATTTTTTTCCGTTACTGGCATCCATTTTATTTACTTGTTGAATAAAAAGCAGGAAATAAGACTTGGCAAGAACACCTTAGTTTCACAAGAATAATTTATTTGATAAGAAATTAATTATGATATAATTTCAAATAAGATCTAATCATTTTCATCTATAATTAACCAATGGCTGAAGTTCGCATGTTTGAAAATTTTGCCAAAACCGAAAATCAAAATGGTACTTATGATCATAAATTCTTCAAATACAAATGTCAAATAAAAAGCACCATTTTTAGTGCAATTTAAGTACAATTACTTGGAAATATCAGCAGTAAAATGGCATGCAAATAACACATTTCTTTAGATTTAGCAATTTATTTTTTTTTCCGTTACTGTGCATCCATTTTATTTACCTGTTGAATAAAAATGAGAAAATAAGACTTAGCAACGATTCCTTAGTTTTACAAGAATAATTTATTTGATAAAATTTTAATTATGATATAAATTCAAATAAGATATAACAATTTTCATCTGTAATTAAGCAATGACTGAAGATCGCATGAATGAACATTTTGCCAAAATCAAAATGGTGCTTAACTATGAAATCCTTTATACATTCTTCAAATGCAAGTGTTAATTAAAATGGATCTTTTTTAGTGAATTTTCTTTGCAATTACTTAGAAATTTCAGCAGTAAAATGGCATGTGAATAACACGATTGTTTAGATTTAGCAATTAATTTTTTTCCGTTACAANCAAAATCAAAATGGTGCTTAACTATGAAATCCTTTATACATTCTTCAAATGCAAGTGTTAATTAAAATGGATCTTTTTTAGTGAATTTTCTTTGCAATTACTTAGAAATTTCAGCAGTAAA
>JXOR01000653.1:0-41471 GCA_001014335.1 Coboldia fuscipes
ATCCGCGAACTTATTGAACAGCCTAGTATGTATCAATCTGTTCTCTCAGTCCACTGTATTTAATTCTGGAAAAAAGAAATAAACTAGAAAACCCTAGTGGAAAATCTCCCGTAAAAACATTTTCAACAATATCATCTATTACCTGCGTTTTACCTGGTGACTGTGGTTTATGACAGGGATACCAAAGCACACATCAATAATGGTGGAAAAACAGCAAGAGGAAAAAAAAATTATTATTGATTTGGGATAAGAGTTATAGATGTTATTGGCCTATAGGCAACCAAAAGTAATATTGATATTTGTTTACCAACGGTGCTCGATGTCTATTATTGAATTCAAAAGAGAGAAAAAAAGAAAAAAATACCGAAATGAGGCCGATGACCTACATAAACTCCCATATTTATTGACTCTAGTTGGAGGTTTGAGGAAATAAAAAGAAATTTCCATATTATTGCAATCACCAGAAAGTTGGTAGAAAATATAACCATTGAATTTAGATTACATTGCCAAAGTGTTTTTCAATATCCTCCCGAGATAACAGACCAAATAATACTTGAACCAATAATATTTATCCCATATTGAGTCATTATGTTTTCACTGTATTTGTATTAAAATGGACACGTTTATAGCTCAACATAATCCAATGAATAGAAAATGATATAGAATTTATATGTTTTCGTTGCCAATTCCATATTTGTTTTATTTCTTTATTTCTTTATTTTTTTCCTTTCATTTTATTCAATTTTTAAATCATTGAAGTGCGTGGAAAAACGAAATTACAAGAAATTTTATCGATAAAATAACATTTATTGGATGATCATATCAATCGTCTGGGTTGTACTTGAAGAATAACGAGCAATGATCGTTATTCGATATGGGAATTGTTTTCTATCAAATCACATAATCATGTTCGAAATTCAATGACCATCGTGGATTTTTATTTTAAAACATCTTATGATTTCGGATGTTAGTTCCCATACTCTAAACCACTTAAGTTTTTGGCTGTAAATATCGTGATTGTTGAATTTTAAATGAATAAATGATGAAAAAACAACCACTTAATTTGATGATGAGTTTTCGTTAGAAAACAGAAAATTTAGTTTACCATCAAAATTCTCAACAATTTCAAATCTAATATGTATGTCAACGAATTAATATTAACATCGCGTAATTGAAACATATATGAACCACTCATCAACGAAATTGTAATTTTATTTCAATTTCTATCTTAACATTTTGAAGTGATCCTTAACGAGAATTTTATTTCATTGAATTTCAGGTGAAAAACAAACATCAAACGTTCCAAATAAAAACAATTGAATAATATGAATTAGTGTATTAGATAATAAAATTTTCATGGAAAATGGATAAAATAGAATTAAGGACACCCATGAAATATGTAGGTTTAGTAGTGTAGTGGTTCTTGCCATGTCAATGGCATATTTCAGTAAAGCTAAAATATTCTCATACAGAAATTAAATAAATATCGTATTATTTCATATTCATATCCATACATACAATTTAATGCCACGATAATTCTATGTTTACTTCAAAAACCGTGAAAATTCAATGTTAAAAAAATAATTCTAAAATTTCCTTAATGTCCCCCCCATTGAAATTCAAGGAAAATGGTATCGTTAAAAGCCAACGTAAAATTTTACGTTGCCACTGATAATATCTATGGCCATGCTCAAGTCCATTGTGCCTTTGGCCACAGGTAATGTACGGCATTCGTTTTCAAGCACACAACCTGACATTAAATATCCGACATATCATTATCACACACATGATAAGTATATTTTATTATAATAATCATTCGTCCCCGCTAATTTTTATATTCGTTTCGTTTTTGTATTTATTTTTTTTTTTTCAATTTCATTTTATTTATCCTTTCAACCCACTCGACCAATGTTAACGAGGTGTTCTATCGAAGTCTCAACAATAAAATACACAAAAAAAATAATAAAATGGAAAAAAAGGAGAACAACATTCGCTTTGAAATGGTAAATACCGTTACAGTAAATGAGTTCAACCTTTCTGGCTCAATAATTTTAGCTGAAATTGTAATACACATTGAATTGAGTTACACACAACTGAGTCTTAAGGAAGTCAAACGATAATAAAAGGAACTTTCTTATATAATTCTGAGATTCCTTTTACATCTTGCCAGAATTTCTATAACAAAAATATTAGATTGAAATGAAAAGTGAAATAAAAATGTCAAGAATGCCATTATTATTTTATAAATAAATGAAACAGTTTAGAAGACTATAAAATTTATAAAAGAGAGAAATAGAATTTTCATTTTTCGTTGATTCATAAGGGACAAGCATAGAATCTAGAAAAAGTTAAAAAAGTCTTCAGCTTACGGCACTGGTTACATATTTGATGACTACACAAAGAAATTTCATATCGCGCTTTGTACTCTCTTGAATATGTTTAATGTGCAACGATGAAGAAACCAAAAGGAATTGTATGACTTCACTAAATATAACAAAACACAATAAAAGGACCAAAGGAAATGTATGAAATGCTAAAACAAACAAATTTTCACATAACAATTCACATTCTATTCGATGTGTATACTAATGAAAATTAACTAAGAAAAAAGGAATCAAGCTAACAAACAACAATGAATTCTTTATATTTTATTACAATATCATTGATTCAAAGCATTTATTCATTTTGAAAAGTCTAATTTATTTTACCCCACGGACCTTACATTCAATTTACGTAAAGCTGTATAAGCAGCTTTGTGTTATCTTTAAGACACCTCAAGTAGCAACGTCTAAGGTAAGCGAGTCACACCAATTTATTAAATTTGTAGTAACAATATAGAAAATAAAAAGAAAACAGCAAATTCAAGAGGATCACCAAATCTATCTGAAAAAGACAAAAACCGAAAAATAGATGGGAAGTATTTTAGGTAGATGTAGACCAATTTATCCTACTTGGCGTTGGACTATTCAGATGATACATGACCACCATTCATGACTAGATTAAACTTTCTCTCATGTTACTTTTCTTTTCTTTTTCACGTTTTTCTTTTTCGAGTAGAAAAGAAAATAATTATTATGTATCATCTTACACGATGTGTTCAACTAAAGACGGAATCGAATAAAAATCCGCACATAAGCTACCTTCTTAATTAGTCGACAAACGGTTTGAATTCAAAGAAGACCAGAAGCAATCCAAAAGAAAAAAAATTCATTAATGAATAACGAACTGAAACAGTTCACATTTCATGGCTGTTCAGTTGAAGTTGTTATACGATGTCTTATGATAAAGAATACTCTTAAGGTAAAAGAGATATGTGCTTGAGTCGTTCATCTAATTACATACATATAATCATGATTGAAATAATATTTCACTTAAATTCACATGAAATTCTTGAATCTCATTTTTAGATAACCGAATGCAACCAAAAAATTCGAAAACTCATTATTATGATATGGCAAAAATACAAAATTATTGATTCAATTTATTATGAATTTATTCTTGGACTCATTGAATATCTGAATATCCATCTTATCTTAAACCGAATCGATTCAATTGAATGACTCGAAGATAAGAATATCGAATTCAATTGAATTGTGCCAGATAATATTTGGTAAATGGGATACGAATGACAATGAATAAGTAAAAAATAAAAATGAAAACAAACTTGAATTCAAATCAAATTACCATGATAATATTCCTGTGCGTTGATAGACGTCGATGAAATACCTTAGCTGGTTCCAATTCATTTTCACTTTCTGATGATTCATCAATACCAATCGGTGGCAATAAATTTAATGTACATAATGGATCTGATGCTATTTGTCCTGTTGTAACTGGACTAATTTTTATGTTTGGTATTATAAATTGTGGCCGTGTTACATTTGTCTCGACAGAATTCATGGTGCTTGTATTGATACTTTATACATGGATGATTGGAAATGTAGAACACGACCACATTAGAGATCCATATGATGAATAAAATGGCATGAATCATGCAATCCACCGGTTACAATACCAAAATATATGGTCATCAGCTTAACACATAAACGAATGAGGGTGACCAATAACCAACCCCAACTGATCTAATCGACTGGGATTATATTTTTTTTATTTTCTGCTTTTCCTTTCTCCTTGTTTCACCACACACCAACGATTGAGAAAATACACTGAATCTACCACTAGTTTTAGATGGTCTGGGCACCGTATCACTATACCAATTGTTTTTACGTTCTATTTAAACTTTCTATGATGGTTGGGATTCACACTTATTCCATCTTTTATTTTATTTTTTGCCTTGTATTACTTTAACACTTAATTGAAATGTACTGTTGGATACATATTTTTATGTTCACCAGACCATTGTTGACACCAAACATTGAATGTTATGGAATAAAATAAAACTAATCAGAGTTTACAATATTTTCCACTTTAATGATTATTTCAGTAGCTGATAAATAACATTATTATATTTCATGGTGGTGCAATCAATTTATATATGAAAATTACTTAGGAACAGAATGTTGAACAACATCAATTTTGAATTAAATGGAGCAACAATATTGGTAATTCTCATCTCCTTTTTATGAATGGATTTAGTTCATTTGGGCAATTCACATCGACAGATTGATGGTTTCTTTAGTTTCAACTTTTTCAATTTGCAATTTAATAACGTAAATGGTTAGTTGTGATGCATTCATTCATAGTTATAGTTAATGAACTTCAATATATTCGCTTTTTTGTTACTTTGTTGCTTATCCACAATTGACATTAAAATGAAATTTATGGTGTGGTCTGTTCAGACACACCATTTACGACCATTTGATATATATTATTCACTCTTTACTGTTACGAATTTTCAATTACACTAATTGCTTGCTATGGTTGAATGATAGATTTCCCTTGGATGGAAGTACTGAACACAATTGTACGTATATTAACATTAGATCATCGCACTTAACACTTTGGGTTTTACGTTTTTTTATTTATGTTTCTCCTTTTTGTTTTGTATTTAAAAAAAAAAACGAACAGTTCTGCTATATGCTGTTCTACATTGGAATAAATTATGAGCAATTCAATTAATTTTATTTATCCTTTCCAGGTTTTTCTTCTGCTTTTGATAAAGGGATCATCAGTAAAAGGCAATTTTCATTTGGAATAAATTTGGTTGTATCTACCATTAATTTACTATAAAACTTTATCTAATTCTTGTTAGCCCATACCGAAATATTAATCACTTAAATTTGATTAAAAAAATATAACACACCGTATTCCAGTTTGTTTTTTAAGGAATTTGCTTTACCATTGTATAAAATTCTAAATCGAAACCGAATTAAAACGCGCGTATTGTTGAATATAATAAAGTTGGTTTGTTATCCTTGCATCATTTTTTTCACGGAAGAATTACACAACCCTAAATCGAACAAAAAGTTCATTTACAAATTTTATGTTTTTGTTTTCCAATTGTCTTACTTTTTGCTTAAACTCAATTTTTCTAAAATTTTAGAACGTTTGACTAATCAGAATATTCTCTAGACAAAGTGTACCGTTTTCATAAATGTCCTATCCTACAGTAAACTAGAGACTAGTGTCGTAATTCGAATAACAAAATATCTAGTTCGTCACTTCTAATTAACTAATCAGGATTCAAATACCAAGTCTGTGGGGTATTCTATCAGCCACGATTAATATCCGCGTGTGCCAGACAAAATTATGTGTGCGTTCTCTTTTAAACCACCAAACTAAATGAGCCAAATGAGGAAAGGAAAAACTTCTTGATGTTTTTTTTGTGCCCTACCGTTTCTGCTCTGTACATATAGAAATTCTATTGTAGATTTTCCTGTATGTACTGAAACGTTTAGTCGTTAGTTGTAACGGAGCACCGTAACTTTTTACGATGGTTATGTTATGGAGCAGCCATGTTTAAGTTCCTTATAGTAAATAAAGCCTAATAATTCTATGTAACAATTTTCATACTTGACAATGTTACAATTTTCACTGTGTGCTTTTATTTACAAATCGGAAAATGTTAGACGGCAGCTGTTTGGCGTTTACTATTCCGTTCAAATGTACATTGGGACAACGCCAATATCCTTCAGTAGCAAGTAAAGCGACCGCGATTCAATTTACAATAATAGAATGAAAGCGTTCTACGCTACACGTAAAAACCGGAAAATTTTCTGACTAAAAAAGCTATTGGCGGCGCACACGAAAGCAACAATAGAATAAATTTCTCACCACGATGGTTTTCATTATATACCCATTAAATTTCAGATCTCACTCTCTCTTTCTCACATCGTCAGTATATTATCCAGTCCTTTATATAAATATGTAAAAGAAGACACGAGTTTTGTGCCTTGATATAACAGATCCAAAAAAAAAAGCACGCAGTATATGAAAAATTCGGAAAAATGAACAATTTTCGTCTGCGTTTTTCCTCTCATCGTCAAGCAGAAAAGTTTTCCTTTTCTTATTTTCATGTTTTTTTTTTCTGTTCGGCCAAAGACACCGTTAAGTGTAAGGATGTTAAGGAAGTAAATAATGTATTTCTTGTGGATGAAAGTTCTTCAACAGTCTATCGACTTTCCGATGTCCTGCCATTGAACCACAATATTTATACGATCCACATCAGAATATCCTAATGTATATGTACAAAAGTCCTATCGTTATCCAACAAAATATTCAATCCGTATCGCAGATGATTCATATCAAAATTTATCATGCCATAAACGAAGAAAAAATAAATTGTTCGTTTTAAGTCAATACCAAAATGTTTTCCTATTCGTATCAAAAACGAAATGATGTTTATATTAACACCAATCATAACCATTGAACATGAGCATTATGAGTCCATTAGCATTACCATAAAAGTATATACAAATTTTCATCGAATGGGTTATAAATTGTAATAATCATAATGTATTTCGATTGATGAATTATTACTGGTATCAATACCTTTAAATCACCACCCATTGTATTATTAACTGAAAATTACTTTATTTTATTTATAATTAATAATATAATGAATATACTTATACAACTGTTCGTTTTGATCATCATGAAATGTTGAATTTGTTTTTGTGATTCAATTTATTGTTAAAGTGATTTCAAACTGAGTGCACAACATGACTTCATTTACTAAATAATTTAATTCTCATCGGATAGTTTATTACTTGTTCATTAGATTGGAAATGGGAACAGGAAATAAAATTTCTGAAATGCTGTCATTCTGGCCGGAACATTGAACGGATATAAGCATGATAATTTTCATTAAAATATCGTTTGGAAAACACTAATCAGTATTACCTCCTCCATAACATTGCATAGATTCGTTACATGTCTTCAACAGTTTTTCATGACAGTGTAAAGTATTCCTGAATATCTACACAAATGTAATATTCACAATATGCATGCTGACGGGATATAAAATTGATAGATTTTTTATTAGTTTTTATCATCAATTACATGGATATCATATTCAGTGGCGGGTGTTACTTTCGTGTTCATTGATGCTGCTATCAATGCTCCACTGAATAAGTTAATTGTAAGTGTAGTATTTGAACGTGGTTTCTCATCCCTAAGCATGAAACCAGACAAAAATCAAATAGAACGATGATGTCGTATAAATGACGAACCTTTTTTTTAATATCAAAAAATCAGATACATGTACATGAACAGTAATAACATCCCATTAAATTCCTTCCAGGTAAAATTAAAGTTAGGGCCATGTATTTTTATAAACATATAAAAATAAATTGAAAATTCTGATGCCATTATGTAAGCCTTTTGATATAATTTCCCATGCGTAATGAAAATTATGATCCAATCAAATAAGAAAAGTTATACAATAATTATTCTACAGGTGAATCAAGTTGATCCAATTTAAGGAAATATCAAAGATGGAATATAATTAACAAATTGATTATTACAATACCACGAAATTTCCGTAACAGGTCAATTAAAAATGATAATTCAATTCACAATAACTGATCAAAGTAAGCTCACATTAAAATCAACTAACCAGTGACAATTAAATGATAAACCACTCTAAATTACGTATTATCATCAATCAAATAAACTAAACGATTGGATGATATTGATTGATATTAAACATGGACACGAAAAAGAAATCAAGCGGAAGAAAATCTGACGAATATAATAAAGAACTGGATGAATTTTATTCGGCTGAAAAGGAATTTTATGAACACTTGGTGGAAAATATTGATACCAAATTGAAGAAAAACAGAAAAGTACCAATACCTCCATATGTTTCACCTGCTGATACTGTCTCATCTATTGTTACCGGTAACATAATAATTTTTAAACAATCCGTTTGACGCCACCAATACCATTAATTTTAGTCTTGGACGATTATAAACGATATAGTTTTATGCCAGAAATAAACATTGCTGAAAAACCAATTGATATAACTGATCATAAACGTGGTGACTCTGATAAAGGAAAAGCTTATCAAATAGTACCAAATAAATTTAACTACCTATCGGATGATAACGAATTCGAATCAAGACGATCTTCTTCTAGAAGCAAGTCACCACCACAAGCATCCAAAAAACTAGATGAACCAGGAGATCGGCCCACCTATTTAACGTCGCTTTACTTTAAATCAAACACAATGCCAAGCATTGGAGCCGAATCACTTAATGAGCCCATTGATATAAAATCTTCGAAAGAAATAGCCGATTTTAAACGATTAGCAGATGCATCAGAAGCCCAAAGAATAGAAACGTATAGTGCATCATTAACTGATAAGGAAAAAGAACGAGATTTTAGTCGGGTCTTTGATGAAAACCATCCAATGCTAAAAGATCCGTTTACACTCTTTGAAACTTGGTTCTCGATGGCAAAAAATTCACGATATGTTGATGAACCAAAAGTGGCAGCAGTTGCAACTGTTAGTGCTGGTGGTGTCCCATCAAATCGATTCATGATTGTTAAATACATTCCGGATCAAGGATGGAAATTCTATTGCCACTATGGTAGCAATTGTTCGAAGGAGATTGTAATCAATTGTATAGGAAATGTTTTATGATCCGAAAATTAAACCTTTTCTACATTTTACCAGAGCACGAATAAGACGATTTCCGTAGTTTATTATTGGCCACCATTAAATCGATCCGTGCGAATTGATGGTACAGCAATTAAAATTCCACCCCATGAATCTGAAGAATATTTTAACAGGCGACCAAGATCACATCAGATTTTATCATTGATTGCTAACACCAGTGAACGAGTCAGTAGTCGAGATGAGATTGAAAAATTGCTTCAACAAACAGCTAAACAGTATAGAAACACTAAAATACCGATGGCAAACTGGTAACGGAACGTAAAACAGCAAGTTCATATATTAACAATAAAACTTACCAATTCAATCTACAATTGCAGGGGTGGTTTCTTCATAAATCCAGTGAATATTGAATTCTGGAAAGGTCATAAACACCGTCTGCATGATAGAATCCGATTTAGACGTGGCATTGGCATTGTACCAGATTATGAACGTATTCATCCAGCTGAAAATGGATGGTATTACGAACGGTTGGCACCATAACGGAATATAAAATCCTCATTTACTTATGAATATTTTTTTCTTTTTGTGTTCATCATCATTTTCATTTCTTTTTTTTTTTTTTTGGTATTCTCAATCGCCATAATATTAAAGTTTTATATAAAAGTTATTATTATTATTTACACGTTTCACTTATTAATAATATAAACTTTCAATTTAACATACATATCTTACAAATTATTCAAAATTTCCATTGCTTGCTTTTAATTCATTACGAATTATTTTACCAGCTTGATTACGTGGTATTGATTTAACAAATCGTACACCACCAGCTAACCATTTATATTTAACAACTTTCTTTTTAATGAAGTCGCATACGGTGCTCTCAGATAATTTAGTGTTTGATTTCAATACAACGTAAGCGCGCGGTACCTCACCACAAATATCGTCTGGCACACCAACAACAGCAACATCAGATACTTCTTTTAGCTCCAATATAAATCCTTCAAGTTCTGTGGGTGAAACCTAAGAAGTAGATATTAAATAGATTGAAATGATGGCGGGTTACAAATAATTTTAATTTTCTTTAATCATTATAATTAGTTTTACCTGATTTCCTTTGACCTTAATCAATTCTTTTGTACGATCTACAATGAAAAAGAATCCTTCTTCATCGTAATAGGCCACATCACCAGTATGCAACCAACCATCAGAGTCAAGGGTTTCTTTTGTCGCTTTCTCATTATTCAAATAACCCAACATCATCTAATATCAGAAATTGAATATAAGTACAGTGATTTAATACCATTGAATATTATTTTACAAATTCATTATAGATAATTGGTGTTAGTTACGTCCAATTTAATCACATACCTGTGGTCCCTTTAAGTACAGTTCACCCGTTTTGGTTGGGCCCAGATTTTTACCATCTTCTAAGTCTACAATTCTGGCCTGCGTATTTGGCACCAATTGGCCAACAGCCGATACTTTAGATGGTGGACAACGGTATGGTGCCACCAATGTTACGGGTGATGACTCTGTCATTCCATACCCATGAATGATACGGACATCATGGCCACATTTTTGTTTAAAATTTTCTTGTAATTGATGATTAGCTGAAGATGCACCAACAGCTACTTCACGGATCGATTCTAGATGTTTGCGTGTCACAGACGGATGACTAACAAGGAATAATAAAACGGATGGTACAGCGAACAGAATCGTTGGTTTATGTGTGATTAATGCTTTCAGAATTGCATCAGCAGTAAAACGTGGTATTGTAACCGTGTTATTGCCCCATAATAAATTAATATTTAGAATACCATTGAACCCATAAATATGGAAAAATGGTGGAATGGTAAGACATACTTCATTATAATCTGTATTTTCTGGATTCGTATATCTACTAATACCCGGATGACGAGTTTGGCACAGATTGCCAACAAGATTACGATGCGACAGCATGACTCCTTTCGGTAAACCAGTTGTGCCTGATGAATATGGTAATATTGCTACTGAATCTGGATCAATCCTTGGTAATTCCAAATCACGTTGACTGTTTATTATTTTATTAAAACTATATAACTTATGTTCCAAATTTTCATCGCTGCTAATCTGAATTGTTCCTTTAAAGCCTTGTAATTTTTCTTGTAATTTAAAGTGTATACCCAACAGTGCTGGTAATGTAATTGCAACTTTAACATTTGCATCAATAAATTGTCTTGTAATTTCATCTAAAGGAAAATCAATATCACGATTATGAATGAATAATATAAGTTTCATGAACTGATAAAATTTCTTACCAGCAGTATAAAGAGGATTAGCAAATGTAACTTGGAGACCAGCTTCCAATGGACCAAATATAGCAGCAACCGTTTCTGGCATATTTGGCAATATAACACCTACAACATCACCCTTCTTCAATCCAAAACCATCATCAGCGATAAGTTCTCGTGCAATATTCTTGATAATTTCATACAATTGGCCATATCTAATTATTTTCCCAGAAGCGCCACATGTCTACAGATATTCATGAAAATTAATTGAAATTGTATACAAAAACAAAATTTATAAACACATATTATCTGTACAGAATTACCAATTTATCATTTGTTTAATTTAATATCACGTTTTTTGTTTTCATTTAAAACTAAAATAACATTGGATGTTAATGACACTATAATATTATTATGTACATAATATTGATTGAATGTTGTCTAAGGCGGTATTAACAATTTTCAATTAGTGTCAGTTTGATACGATACAAACATAGTAAAGTCGTTGGCTACCTTATAGTAAAATACATTGCGTAAGGTCAGAAATGGCACACGCAAACGTTAGATATAAAAACTAACAAGAGAGAACAACAATGATTTTCCAATTCTATTAAATTCAATAGACTACTACTCGGTGAACCCTTCAGTTGCATTTTACCACTTCGTTAACGCGTGTAATGTAAATAAATTACAAAATTGCAATAAAGTAAACTCAATCAATCAATCAATCTGTTAATTAGAATCTCAATAATAATTGGATATCACCGGATCAAACATTTTCAATGTTTTAAAAATTATAATTTAATGATGATGGATTTGGTGTGTATTTCATTGTAAATCTGATAACGTTTTAACGTGATCCTAACATTAAGTGTGAATAAAATATCAAACATTGGCCTTTTGTTATCAGTACAACATGATTCAGTAAATATTATGGAGTGGTGTTTTATTTTAATTCAGAGATTTCACATTAAACAGAATCGGTATAATACCGCAACTGATATATTTTAAATTAAATGTCATAAATACTTCCATCGCATCAACTCGATGGATTTTTATGCAGACCTGAATATTCCCTTGCTATGGAAAAACCAGATTGTAACACCAAAGATTATTTAAGCCGTTTGTTAATACCCATTTTAACGGTGAATTTTATGGGTCATCCAGATTCGATTCAAATTGAATTTTTGTTCTCACTATCACTTCATTCAATTGATGTCATGTCAAGTTTAAAATAAATGTGGAATTTGTTCTTTCACCGAAGTACTGATTAGCACAAATACAAAATACTCTCAAATTACTGATATTAATAATTTTATCGAATTGGAACGATTTATGGCGGTTTATAAAAATGTTTAACAATTTATTTCATGGAAAATCAATGAAAATACGCTTGATTAAAATTATTAACTAATTACTTGTCATTGATAAATAATAATTACATCCAATTTCATTTATTATGTGTCCATCGTTTTGTGTCTACATTTCAATCGGTGTGTGGAAATTTTTGAATAACTAATGAATTTTCCAAACCTACCATAGCAATTTGATCTGGCCATTCGTGGGCTCGTTGGAATACAAATTCGGTTAATGCTTGATTGGGTATTTCCACATCTGAATGCGGCGATGAGACTATTTTATCACTTGATAGTACTAAACCGCTCATATGACGTGTTGAATCAATGGCCCTTTTCGATGCCACTGGCCCTCGTCGAATCAAAATAGTTAAACTATGCCCCAGACGCGTTGTAGCACTCAACATTTTGAGTATAATTTATATCAATTTAACTCGCGTAATCTAATCACTCACACCTATAATACACAATTCGCTTCCTATAATTATATCACACTTTGTTCTTCTTTAAGTAACCTTTTAAGAGAATAATTAAATTCACAGATAAAAACAGAATTTTTTACTAAATTACACAAATAAAAATATGAAACGAGTTTTACTGCCCAAAAATTAATAAAACAAAGAGACACAATCAATTCTACTGTTAGAATCAAACTAAATATTTTTAAAAATAAATTATCTGAAACGTTAAATTTTAACTTTAATACAAACGCATCACGTAAAATGTGTTGGAACGAATGGAAATGCGATGGATCTCATGAATAAAAATATAATTGATAACTGAATGGAATCATTCGGATGATCAGCATTGAATTGAAATCATTTGAATGTGTGTTCCCTTATAACGTTGTTTTAATACAAAATAATCTTTAATTGTAAAATTATGTGGAGTGTTGGAAAACGTTACCTACAATGCAGTTTGGGAAGTATTAAATTGTTTAATTCTATTTTCGTTGTCTCTTTTCAATGTATTCCAAACCTTGATTCGTTATCATGCACGAGATACCGTTTAATACAACTTTAAATTGGAATAATTCCAGTAAATTTTGTTTGTATTTGATAATCATTTTGTTGACCTATTAACAAAAATGGCCCTTTGATCTGTTTACTATTAGAATAAATGCACTCATACACAGACAATGCGATGCATTTTATTGGATCACATAAATAACATAATTATTATTCCATGACTTGGCTTACGTGTCGATTATCTCCAAATAATCCAAGACTATATGACTTATGGGGTAGTTAATTCATTGATTAGATACCGCAATGTCAAGTTATAGGCACCTATAATCCTCTATTTAAAATTATTAATAGATTTACATTGGATATTTATTTAGAATTATTACCAGCTACCAATAATCTTCGGATTAATGAGTGATTACAGAATTTATATTAAACCGCTATTGGTATATTTATACATAATAACATTTTATTGAACAATTATCGTTCACTGATTATTGTCTAATAATGAATTGAGCTATTCATCAATCATTTTATGGTCCAAGTCTCTCATAAATCCATCCATTTTCCCCCCTGTGCACTAATTGATCGTCAATTTCGTTCATCACGTTGGGACCTTTACGGAATTGAATCCGATCATGAAGTCGAGTGGTTTGCCCTTGCCAGAACTCAATCAATGTCGGTGAAATTAAATATCCTCCCCAATTCGGCATTGGTACATCTTCATTTACATGCTTTTCCTTTAGTTCATTTTCTCGTTTCTCTAAGAATTCACGATTAGGTATCAATTGACTCTGAGGGCTTGCACATGCTGATATCTACAATAAAATTATTATTGTTTTCATAATCTTTAGAATAGTAATGAAATCCTACTTGATTAGCTCTCGGTCTTTCACGAAAATATTTCTCTGATGTCATTGCATCTACTTTGGTCGCCGTGCCTTCAACACGAATTTGCTTGTGCAGTGGATTCCAGTATAAGGTAAATGCCACATTATTATTTCCCTCCTAAAAACAAATCAATCAAAATAAGTTATCAGCCCACCTAATTTTACTCAGTTTGCATTTAAGAAGATTACAATTTGCACTGCCTTTTTGCTTCCATAATTCGTGAAAAACGTAAATCCTTCATCACTGACGTCTTTTAATAATACAAATCTATTCGATGGATGTCCATCTCTATAATTATTTGCAAGTGTGGTGAGAAATTTAATTAATTCTGGTGAATAAAGTATTAACCTACTTATTCACTGTGGCTAAACACATTGCATTTGGCTCGCGTATTTCAGGTGTATTGCAAGCAATATTTAACCATTCCTGGAATAACTTTATCGGATCCTTTGACGATAAATTGCACTCTAGCAGCAATTCAGATTTATCACAATAGTTGTTTCGAAGAGCTAAAAGTAGAATCAAACATGAAATCAAATAGTTTAGGTATGGAATTATAAGTCCAATTTGAAAAAAAAACTTACACTGTAGGTCCACTTTATGCGACGACATACTGCGAATTAGAGTGGCAAATCGTTTCCAGTGCATGAAAACTTGTACCAAAAGCGCAGTTGTTGAAAGTATTTACAAAAAACGATAAATTATCCAACTGGAACAGTTTATTGTCTACACTTATTCACTTAGAAGGTGACCGCTACAGAAATAATGTAGCATGAGAATTGAACTTGTTCAGTAATCCCATTGATAATCGTGCAATTAAAAAATAAGTAAATTTTGAATACTGTGCCATCAGCTGATTACATTGTAATATCATGATTCAAGGACGGTTTTTTGATAAGCATTGCTGATAAAGAGATTTCTCTTTCTTTTCATCTCTTTCGCACTAAAAGGCCGGTTAAGTTTTCCTAATGTAAACTATTTTAGTATATTTTGAGTAAAATTGAAATAGAACACAACCTAGCCTGATGGCGGAATTAACTTCATATCAAGTCTCTCTAATAGATCATCTAAATTAAATACTTTCAAATAACTTATCAACTTCGTTAAAAGTTCGCAAAATAATCAGAAAGATCTTCATCAGCCAGTGCCCTCTAGTCGACTTACAGCAGAACTAAGGTTGAAATGTTCCATCGTGGCAACTGTCAAAATGATTTACCATTTGTCCATTGGACGAACACAATTTCTTCTAATTTAAAATTAATTCATTTGTGAAAATTTTTCCTTTCTCCGATTTATTATTATTTTCAAATATTGTCATAAGGCTGTCTTCAATATTTTCTTTGTGTAAAACATTGTGCGTGTTATTAAAAGTACGACGGAATATCGTGATAATTCAATTGTAAAATGAAATTTGGTAATAAGCGGTAAAGGCAATTGCAAAATACCTGACGACGATAAAGGTAGGAGGACATGATTGGAATTTTTTTTGTTAACATCATCAAATCAATCGCAAACATATTTTATCATTTTATTATGGATATTGGGAAACAGTGATTGAAAGACTTTTTTACAGTTCCTAGTTGGTGATAGTGAACCACTTCTCCAATGTTTATATTGTTTGATATTATCATGAGACCCAGAAAATTCATCTAGCTTTTTTCCATTATATTCCAGCTATTTGTAAGAAAAAAAGAGAAATCACAAATACAATATTCAACATCTCATAATACTCAGTCCATTTTAATTGGGTGAATACAGTAAATTAATGCAATGTCATGGGTGAATAGCAATAGTCGGGGTAGTGTTCATCAAAATCCCCAAAAGCCAGTGCCATTTAATTCAAGTGGACAACAGGTAAACGTCATCAATTTATTTGCATGTACAATGTCTTCCATACCCTTACGTGGTTGTTTCTAAATAGCTATTAGTTGCTTAAAGAATTGCTTGTATCCCAAGAGTTACCAATCTTGTTTAATTCCTAGATCCGATATTTGTGTTTTCAGCTGAAGTTTTTTTTTTTTTTTTGATTATTTTTTAATATTTTTACATTTAGTTTATATTTACATACAATCTGCTTCAAACTGGTTTAGTAACAAGTACAAGTTTTACTTTCATTTTCAATATTAGCTTTACTATATATTTTTGTGGCATTAAATTACATTGCTTTTAATTAATCTAGATATTTTTTTTATGTTTAATGTAGCAACATCAATTGCAACAGCAAGCACCAATAACTTCTGGTCAATGGAATCACGGCGTTCAGCAATTTGATAATCGTATGCAGTCTCAACCACTAGCAAATAACTATCCATATCAACAGGAAAATAATTGGAACTATCAAAACGTTTCAACCCCAGATCATCAACAAAATCAATTTGCACCATCTCAGTCGCAAACAATGTCTAGCAATCAGCAACAATTTCAAGCGAATACTGCATTTGATAATGTTGGCAATGATGGTTGGGGTGATTGGGATTGGAACGAAAATAATACAGTTCCACAGGATGTTAGTAACAATCAGTCAATGACTCGAAATAACATTCCTTATGGCCAAGTTCAAGGTTTTAATCAACAACCTGCACCTCCATCTCAAGAGCAACATCAACAACAACAGCAAATGCAATATCCACAACAGTATCAATATAAAGTTGAACCAAATGCCAATCAATATGTAAACAATACACAAAATGCAATTTTGGATAGTTTCAGTAATGATCCAGCCAATTCATGGAACTGGAATGCTGAACAAAATGAACCGATTGCTCCGCCACAGCCCGTTTTTGAGAAAGTAGGTCAAGCGGGCATTAAAAATCAATTGCATAACAGTGAAACAATTCCCCCAACAAATAATTTTGAATCCAGTAATCCTGATGGTATGAAAAATACTCAATATGCTAATCCGAATTTAGCTCGTGTTATGAGGACGGATAATCAATTGACACCGCAATGGTCCACGGAAAGTCAAATGTCATCGAACGATAGCGAATCAATTAGTACTAATACGTATACTTCGGAAGAGAATCAAGGAATTGGGACTGTAAATCATGTACCTCCTTTGGTTAGGCCTCCACCTCCTATACAAAATGTAACCAATGATATGGATAATTTAGATCAAGTACTGATGTCAATTAATGCAATGCCACCACCAGCAGAGCATATAGAACCATCTCCTATTGTTATGCAATCACCCGAAATTGAAGCGGCCCAAAACATTGGCAATAATTCAATGATGGTGTCGCATGGTAAACCAGTAACTCATCCGCAAAAACAATATGCTTTTCCTCCTACGAATGAAGAAAATCCTTCAACGGAGCGATCACCTTCGGAAGGTAAAAATGATGAAAAAGTTACAGTATCCTCAGTGGCTCCAATCCAACCTCTGCCACCAGTATTTCATGCTGTTTCAAGTACGCCTGTTGAGCAACCAACACATGCAAGAAATACACCTAATGTGTCACAGCAACGAGAGAATGATCAATTAGGTGGCCATCAATCGATTCCAGATTTGCCACCCAATAACCAAATACCAATACCTAATTCTGCTAGTGGTGGTAATCCATTTAAACGAACATCACGAGCAATGCATAAGAATTTAAATTTCCAACCGCCATCACAACCATTACCAACGACAATGGCAATACCGCCACCTCCACAACCCATTACAATTAATCAATCTGATCTAATCGATCAAGTTAATCAAGAGTCATTGGTTCCAGATAACTCTGAAGTGCCTGATTCAATTCATTTACAAAGACAAAATAATTATGAAATTGAAAATCATGAAATTGCACCCAGCAATGATCGTAACGAGTATCTGCAAACTGATCCGTTATCGACACAAGAGTTCTATATACCACATTCAGAACCACAACAGAGTAATGATAATTTACCACCGCCAGGCCTATCAAGGCTTGTACTAGGACAACCTGAAACTGCTCCGCAAATGTCTGGACCGGAACCACCAGTTGGACTCGATCGTATGATACCTGGAACAGACGTTAACAATATGACAAATAGAAATAATCAACGTAAGGGTGATGGTGAAGATACTACTGCTAAACCAATACAACGGTCTAATTTGTATGCAGCAACGAATATTCCACAAACCGTTGATTCTATGCCACCACCTCCTTGTGATATAACTGATCGAAATTTATATTTAGTGCTAGGAGAAAGTGAAACAAGTGCTCAACAACAGTCACAACCTTTAGTCCAAGCTCAGTCTCAACGTATTGTTCCTGGATTAGAAAAACAACCAGTAGGTTCTGTTATACAACCAATAGAAGAGCCTCGCGAATTGCATATGGATGGTGAGAATATTGAAGATAATGAGGCTGGAATTTCCACTGATCAGAATAGACCAATCAATAATAAAGTGCAATCAATGATACGAGAGGAACCAATCGAAGGAGCAAATTCATCAGATAAGATTACAACAAAATCATCCAGTTTAAATGTTGAAACTGAATCGAGCATTAACTTAGATAATGGTGGTCGATTAAAGGACCTATCGAATCCTTCGACATGTGACGACAGCGACAAAGACCGTCCTTATTATTACAAATCTAAACGGAATGAAGATTCATCCAGACGACGTCAAAGTGATCGATATGATTCTGAAGATTCTGACGAATATAATCATAGACGTCGCTATGGAAAAGATCGAAACTCAGAGGTTCGAGATATACCGGATAGAGATAATGATAGATATCGCAATAAACGTGAGAAGAGTGTAAATAACGATCGGTATGATCAGCGTAGTGATCGTTACTATGAAGGATCGAAAAGAGATAAGAAGTATCGGGAACGTCATAGATATGAAACGGATGGCTCGAGGTATGAAACTGAGGAATCTTCACGGTATGATCGGCGAGATGATCGTCGCAAAGATCGAGATTATGATAGAGAAAGAAATCCTGATGATGATTCTGATCGAGAACGGAAATACAAACATGATAAAGCTGGTGATCGGGATAGAAGAAAAGATGACCGTCGTGGAGAGAAAGGTTACAGCCTAATGAAATTTAATAGCTACGAAAATAAATTGATATTAACTGGTATACATTTCTTTTGTAGGTCGCTACCGTGACGATGAACGTGAACAAAAACGTCGGTATCGTGATCGCCGTGACAGAGACCGACGATATGACTACACTGAAGATTACCAACGCAGTGGTAGCAGAAATACAAACGATCGGCATGGTAATCCTAATTATTATCCACCACAATCTGGATTTGGCCCTTATGATCCAATGGCACAATTTTATCAGCAACAACAACAATATTATGAAACTTTACGTCGAACAAATCCTCAAGCTTATGCAGAGATTTATAAACGATACTATGGTCAAGTGCCAGCAGGTCTATCTGCGACTAGCGATATTGCAAACGATGGGAGAGAATCCGTTCATTCTGGTCGTAGTTCAGTAAACGGCAAGGAGAGGTATGTTTTAATCATTTACATTTAATTGGTGTCTGAATATAAATTGTTTAGCCAGGTGTGAGAGCGTGTGCATTTTATGTGTCATGCCAAATATGAGTTTAATTTGTGATATGCACACTTATTTTTTTGCAATATCATTTCATTTCATTTATTATTTCCTAATCACTTATGTTCATTCAATCCTTTAAGTTTCCTATTTTCATTTTCATTTATGATTAAACTTTAAAATTCCCACTCTATCAATAATAATATATTTCCGGGTGAAAGATGTTTAATTGAAATGATGACAGATTAGATTGTAAAAGTGTAACTACAGCTACTATGTAATGATTGAAAGAATCTACATAATTTTTGAATAATCTAGTTAAAACATTTATTGGAAACCAGTGAAAATGAACAAACAAATAATCAATTTAGGTATGATCCAGTCATCGGTTACGGAATGGCACATTATTATGATCAAAGAGCTATGTTCCATTCGTCCCAATTACCATTTAGTCAGCAGACGAATTCAACCATGAATTCAACATTACTGGAATCAAATGTAATGGCAATGGATTATGGACATGTATCAATTGGAAATAGACAACACTATGCACATAGTGAATGTTCGAACATAAGGTGCATTAATAAGAGCCATTTAATTGTGTTCAAAAGTAGTGCTTTTAATTAATCAGTTTACGTTTATTTATTACACAAACACCATAAATTACATTTCAAATAATGTATTTGTATTTGTTGTTAAAAAGAACTCCGTCCTGTTGGACTGTAGTGAATTTATGGATTTGGGTCTATTTTTTTAATAATAATTGATCTAATTCTATAATACATACATAATCGTAATTCGGTCAATTGGTAACGTATAAATACTGTTAAAGTATAACTAATCACAGTTTGTTCTAAATCAATTAACTTTTGTCCAACAAGTGGGAATACTTATATTATTAGTTTTATTTACATTATATCATTACCATTACTACCCTGTATGTTATTAATCTATTGTCTAGCTTTTTATAAAGTAATGTAATTGTATTATTATTTCGTCCATAACTTAATTATAAACTAATTCAGAAGTAGATTTTGGTTAATTAATTGCAATATTGTGTTGTTTTAGCTTTGATTACACTCAGTTTAATACCATTGTATTGCAATTAAATAATAATGTTATAAATTTCAGAAATGATATTACATCAATGGGAAAATCGGTTAATGATCAGGAGCCACAAAGAATGACTCCTTGTAAATTCCAAATGGAACATACTACGGTATCATTGACACAAGGCATTATGGTTTGTGTTAAGCCAAGATATTCGCCAAATGGAATTGGAAATGTATTGAAATTGTTAAATGTCTGTATCAATGATTCTACAAAGAAACTATTCAATGCATTCCCGGGTCCATTAGTTCGAGGCATAACACATAAAAAAACCATTATAGAGTTTTGTGAAGAACAAATTCGATTAGGCCCTAAATCATCGTCACGTTCAATTACTAGCTCTATGGCGAGCTTAAATTCAAATGATTCAACTAATAAAGCCTCGTATACATTGATGTGGAAGTTATTAATATTGTTGATTAGACAAAATGGAGTAAGTTAAAGCAAAATTATAATGTGATTCATTTTACTAAGTATATATTACTTTAGATGGTTGTTGGAACGGATATTGCGGAGTTGTTAATGAAGAATGTGGCTGAATATCCATCCATCGTGCCAAGTAGATCATATCGGCAAAATGATTTGGATGATGATAAGGAGCTACATGATGATCGGAATTCTATAGAATCGTATGATGAAGTGGACAGTAGTCCAATATTAAAACTTAGTGAAGAAGAAATAACGGATAAATTCCGTAACTATTTGGTATATGGCAATGTGAATGAAGCACTTGATTGGGCAACGGAAAATAATTTGTGGGGACATGCTTTATTTTTGGCATCTAAAGTTGATCGTAGATCTCATGCAAATGTAATGATGAAATTTGCTAATAAACTGGCCTTGAATGATCCTCTGCAGACACTATACCAGTTGATGAGTGGTCGAACTCCATCTTCCGTTATGGTAAAATGTTTTTTTATTCATTTAAGTTTTGATCCAGTTTTTCTAAAGTTAGTACTATTCTTACCATTTTAGAGTGTCCAAGATGAGAAGTGGGGAGATTGGAGACCACATTTAGCAATGATTTTATCAAATACATCCCACAAACCTGAACTGGATAGAAAATCAATTACCATCTTGGGTGATTCGTTGACTAGTCGGGGTGATTTGTTTGGTGGTCAATTCTGTTATTTAATGGCTCAAGTTGGATTTGGCAAATATTCAAATGTGCAACAAGAAGCTACTAACATTGCACATAACATCAAGTAGATTACTAACAATATAAGTTTTTAAAATTATTAATTTATGATTTATTTGATTAATATAGATTGGTACTACTTGGGTCATCACATTTGAAATCATTTAATGAATTTGCTGTTAATGAATCAATTATGATGACTGAAATTTATGAATATGCTTGCGGCTTGAATGATGATAAGTTTTCTATAGCTGAATTCCAGCCATACAAATATCTATTAGCGACGAGACTTTTAGATTATGGATTCCATTTAAGGGCACTTATGTATCTGGAACAAATTAGTACTCATATTGAAAAGAATCCGGATAAATACAACAAGGAATTTATTTCAAAAGTTTTCACTATGTCAGATAGATTAAAATATTACGATCCAATGATGGAAAAGAATTTGGATCCTGCTCTTGATTCTGATGACAGCCCTCAAAAACAAAATCCAAATGCTTCTGCATTCGTCGAAGATCAAAAATGGCTTCAGGGTTTACGTGACATTTTACAAAACAGTAATGAGGTAATTAGTAACTAAAAAGTGCATTTATTTAGTTTATTTTTGATGTCAAACTTATGATTGGTTTTTCTATATTTTAGGAATTTACATCTAATAATAATTATCAACAAATTGAACGACAGGAAAGTATTCAATATGAACAAGATGTAAACCAACAGTTTATGGCACTAAATCAACAGTTCCAACAGCTGAATATGCAATATACTGATTCAAATAATATTCAATCGAACCAAGAACCGTTAAGCTACCAGCCTCAAATAGATGCGCAACCACCTCCCCCTACTTTTTATGGTGAGCAACAAGTACAAGAGATGCCACAGATTGGACTAATGCAACCCGATTCATCGTATATGCAACCGTCAATTATCCACCATGAACAACAACAACAGAATGATCTAAGTAGCTATAATCAATTTCAACCTGGCATGCCTGCAAGCTACCCTGATATTCCACAACAACAACAACATCAATTACCTTATGGAAGTACTAGTGAACCGTCCTCTCACGATCCATATGTCAATGATTATTGGCAGCAACAGCAAATGAATCAAGAGGTAAGTCAATTCACATCTCTGTAATATTTATATTTCTTTGAACATACAATACTTCACATTATGTTTCATTTCTTCATTAACTTAATGTAAATATGATCATTTTTTAAAATGCTTACTTTGGGGATGGCAGCCTAATAAACCATTAAAAGAGACACCAAAACCTAACATAGTGGAATCGACATTTAAAAGTACACCTAAATTTAAAAATGATGATAATTTAGATAAACACCAAAATGGTTTAAATACCAATAATGTAAGTAGTAAAAAGGCTTTAAATGATGATAAATTTCAAAATGTTTTGCGGCATCGTCATAATACCGGTCAACCTAAAAAGAATGTTACGTTTTCAAATTCAATTCAAATTAATAAGACAATCAGTAAAGTGAATAGTAATCGTAACGTAGAAAATGATACTGATACAAGTGATAATGAATTGAATTCGAATTTACCGCACTCGAAATCCCAAGATAGTAGTTTAAAGAATATTGTTTTTAATGGCACTTATCCAATCGATAAGCCATATTCTAGTCGTTTTGATTTAGGGGATGATGAATTCTCAGATAATTATCCAAGAGAACCATCAAATCCGAATGCCTTGTCTATCCAGGAATTAATTAATAATAAGAATATTAAATTGAATTGTATGAACATGCGTAAGGAATTTCAAACAAGTGTGATGAAATTTGAAGAGTATTTGGCTAGAAAAAATGTTTCTGGCGATAAACCAAAATTAGTTAAAACGTTTAGTATTGATGAGCCTTATTAGTGACTAATCTAAATAGGAGTAGATTTTCGAGATTTCATAGTTGAAAATACATAGCATTGGTCTGCTGCTTCACACACAGTTACAGTTTAGATTTAAATAAACAAACTTTTTTTCTTCCATCAAAGTATCATAAATATGTGTAAAGTTTAATTAGAAAAGAAAAATAAAATTGCCATTAAGAAAACATAATTGAAATGATTTTTCTCATTTGCTGGCTTAAAATTTTTCTAATGAGATTTTATTTTTCTTCAATATACTAACTTCTGGGTTTATTATTTCATTTTTCATTTTAATTTATTCCATTTTTTTGAATTCTTGATTTTATTTACATTGTCTGATTCATCTTTATCAATTCAGATTTCCCAACCTGCATCAATGCCAACGATTTCTATGCCGAATTCAGTGTCTAACAAATCAGGTTATTATGATGAGACCGCAGATACTGATGGTAAAACAAATGATGGATCACAACGAAAACAATCCCAAGATAAATCATCAACAAAAGAATCGAAACCGAAACGAAATGAACAATCCAGTTCTAACAATACTGGATGGTTTGGTGGAATTTTTAATAAACTGTCACTGAAACCGAAAAATCAAATGATTCTTCCTGATGATAAAAACCCATCGGTATGTTCTTTGTAAACGATTTAGTAACTGGAATTTCATGGTTTTTTATTGGGTTCAATATTTTGTTTTCAGATTGTTTGGGATCCTGATAAGAAAAAATGGGTAAACACTGATGGAGATGAAGAACACGAGGAAGCATTAAAACCACCACCAAAAATGTCTGATTTGGGTCTCGCACCAATTGGAATGAGTGCTCCTACTATGGCTCAATCACAACCACCCGTTTCCCAAATGAATTCAATGCCACTTCCTGCTGAGAGTCCAATTGACCATTCAAATAATATGCAACCACAATCGAATCCTATGGTAGCCACTGATCCAATGAAAACACCAAATCTACAATCGAATATGTTCAAATTACAACGGAATCGAAGTGAGTTCCACTTAGAAATCTTATCTTTTGGTGTATACTAACTGATGAACATTCAATTTTAGCATTGAAAAAATCATACGTGGATGTGTTTAACCCATCTGGAGCTGCAGCGAAACCAGCTGAGACAGTAATGGCACCGGTAATGCCAATGTCGAATGTCCCACAGCCTGGTAGTTTTTTTGTTCCGGGACAAGCGCCAGCATCGCAACCGGCTGAGGTAAGAAAGAATTACGCTTGACCCATACTATTATTATGAGTGCTTACATGAATACCTTTATTTGTAGGGTGGACAACCTCAGTTTTATAATACAAATTATATGGTGCCGAATTAAGATTGTAGACTTAATAGTTGTTATTGATTATTAAAATTCGAAAAAAAAGATTTAACTATCATTTACACAAAAAAAATCATTATATACGTATGTATAAGTAACAGAAATATTATTTTCTTTTGTATAATCTTTAAAGGAAATTTCTTATATATAAACAAATCACGAATCAATTAGATAAAATATTCTTATTAATTTTAATATGTGAATGGTTGTGAACGTTCAGTTTGTGTTACGTTCAATTGAAAGTTAACGACGAATGAATTGGAAATGACTTAGGAATTTAAGTAAAATTAAATATCAATAACGGCGTGAAAATAATTTAGATATGTTTGAATGGTAAGCAGGTAAATAAGATGTGATGAATTTATAATCGACAATTATAATTTTATTTCAATAGTCAGATTGGTATAAGATCTTATGATTTGTATTCGTATGGAGATGGTTTAGGTTCAGATTTAATGATTCCAATTTATGTTATAGTTATAATTCTTTTGTTTTTAGTCTATTATTTGTAACTGCAACGTATGTAAATATGAATTAATTAGATAAATCATGTTTTATTTGGATTATAAATGATATAAATGTATGTTAGTATGTTATATTATCCGGCAAAGTGAAAAAGATAAAAATGTTATATATACCAGTTATAGTTTTCAATATGTTTTCATATCTAGAATATTTGCAAATATTCAAAACTAAATAAATAAATGATTAATAGAAATTTTCGTATTGATTTTATCAATTTTTATTATTATCGAACAATCATTGAGTTCTTTTCATTGTTTGCTTCTGTACTGAATTTAAGTGTAGAAAATACCTCCTGATGTTATGTTCGCCTATTCCGATTGCAAAGAAATAGTACCGAAATTTTCAATTTTTTAAGAAAGTATCGACCGAATTGTTTAAATTGGAACAGGCGAACATAAAAACAGGAGGCAAATATTCTCCTGGAAGAATTGATTTCGCACATACCAGTTTTGGTGACATTTGTTTGGTTTGTTAACTACGTACTGGGCATTTGTATTGGTCTTCTAATTCATACAAAATGAATCTTTTCTTGACAAGTTGGAAAATTTTTAGTATTTTTCTTTCTGATTGGTATAGGCGAACATACACGCAGCAGGTAAAATCACTTCCTACACAATTTTAGGAATTTCATTTAGAAAGTTTCAAATTTCGAACAAGAGGCAAAGTGAGACGATTTTGAAACACTGGATTTTATTAAATTTACTTTACAGCGGTTTTATTGAATTTACTTATAGTTTAGATACATCAATAAAGGCTATCTGATTTAGCTTTTAACAATAAGTTCTTATCGCCCATATCTGCATTAAATCCTTTAGCGTATTTCATGCCAGGTGCCTGAAATAATACATAAACCATCAAATTTATAGCTCTTACATAATTGTACTTAGGTTACCTCAAACCAAACATCTCGCCATTTCTTAACATCGTCTGGATCTACTAACAATTCTGGTACATCGTAAATTGGGACATTAAAGTATTGCATTAACATGTATTTATTTTGTGTGAATTGCATTCGTGCCGTACACCATTCCCATTCATTAGCCTTACGCCAATCTTTCAGTTTTGGATCATGTTTATCGAATCGATCAAAATCTAAAACACCACTCAATCAAAAACATACTCCAAAGAATTAAAAAAAGGTATAATTACCAATTCGTTCAATGTCTTCAACGATCACTTCAGTTTCACCTCCATTCGACCAATCATAGACAAGAAGTTCAGCATGTGTGGTGATATCTCTTAAATATTTTTGTTTATAAAAATGATCCATGTTTTGTAAATACTCATCAGTTAAGGCTGGTGATTTAACTTCAATTGGATTATTTCTGGCCTTAATTCGCTCCTAACATCAGAAAATATTAATTAAATCAAACAGGATCAGTGATAAAATTCAAATTCTTGTACCTTCACAACGTTAGGTGGAATATCAAGGTAAATAACCAAATGCGGCTTCATTAAGAAATCAATTGTGTTCTCGCGAACTTTATAATAAGCATTACGAGCTCCCGGGGAAATAAATTTCGATGCAAACATGCTTTCCAAGAACACATAATCGGAATAAGCACAACGATCCATAACAATGCCTTGGCCGGTTGACAGTAGATGAGCCAATGCATTCACATACATCTCATACCGTATCTTATACAGTACCAATTGAAGACCAGCAGCATTCTCATGTTTTGGATTGCTCAGCCAATTGTTGACATCAAATGATTTCACCTTCTTCGGCATATCAGGATCTAATTGCCGCATATCATAACCATACGGGTTAATGTAAAACATGTCCATGTTGGCATCGGGCACATAACACATCTCCAATTCTTCGGCTAGTTCTTTTGCGAATTTTGTTTTACCCGCTCCAATTGGTCCTTCGACTACGATAATTTTAGAATTTTCATCGAATCTTTTTGTAGTCTTATCCATCATGGCACGGAACACTCCATAGTTTGTTGTTCTATACGGAAATGGTTTCGGTTTCACGGTCTTGCTGTTAGGATCCTTCAACGATTTACCAGAGATGTGGCAAAGTTGTTGTACAGCCGGTGAGTTGATTTTTGTTAGCAGGGTATTGGGTTGTGACCTGTTCACCAGGCCGACAAATCCAACCCGTATTAATCCAGACATTCTCTACAAACAAAAATAATTAAATTATTTTCTTGTATTTCCCATTTGGTGTGGAGCAAAATAAAATTGACACATTGGGTCGACAATGAAGAAGTGGTTACATCACAACACTGCTTCAGAACGATATACGTATTGATTAAAATACTGGACTGTTATGTTCCTTACAATCGTCAGGATACCAAGTTATAATTCCAATGATTTTATTCAGGTTCTGCAACTGAAAAAATTAGGAAAATAATTAAATTAAACTCACCGTATAAGAAATCCACAAAAACAAAAAAAATATTTTCTTTTGCGAAGAGTGACAGTCAGCTGATCCAAGTTCAGTGGACTATTCGCCGACGATTTTTGTTAAAATTCAATGGATACAATCATAAATTGGGAATTGTTGAATGAAAACCAATTGATTTCCACCCATTGAGTAATTGACGACAATTTACAAATTAAGAACATACTTTTTAACCATAGATGCTGAGTTGTTAATGCAAAGTAGATATGAATTTGAATTATCTAATATTCAATCTAAACGGCGAATTCAATAGAACGAAATTGTCCATACCATAATTGTTTATTTATCGAGAAGCATGGTTCCTCGAATAAATTAATTAATTAAACGTCTTATTTTAAGTGGAAATGAATTAAACATTCATAACGCATTTAATTCATTATTATGTTTGTAAATTCTGAGTGAGTTTAGATAAAATAACAAATCTGTGATTTTAAATAGTAAGCCCTATTTAATAGTCAGTGTTAGGATTCATTATTCTTATTTGACCTACATTAACAAAATGTTCCATATATCTTCAGGATGTTATGGAGAATCCAAATGATCCAGCAAACACAGTTAAATTGGAGGAAGTAACTGGTGGCGATAAACTGCGAGAGAAACCATGGCGATACTTAGGTGAATTTATCATCATCATAGCACCAGAGATTACATAACACAATTATGAATGAAAAATTTCAATTATAGGGTATGCAAACGAAATTGGTGAAGCATTCAGACCTTTGGTATCGCGTAAAGTTGTTAATGCCAGTTATGCCGTTGCTAGTCTTTATGTGGTAGCGGATACACTAAGTAAATCACACAAAGTCTACAAGGTAATTACTGTCATATTGAATATCATAATTACTGTTCATATTCACCAATGATTTTTTATCTTCAGCGAACTCATAAAATAGGACCGACACTCACTACTGGCGGTGATGTACTCATTTGGCAAACATTAGCTTCTGTTATCATTCCTGGATTTACAATCAACAGGTGGTTACCATTTAATAACTACAGTGATTAAGTATCAAACAATACTAACTGTTATACTGTGTTTATTATTTCGTTAGAATTACCAAATATTCAATGCAAGTATTAAAACGAGTCGATTTATGGGGTCCTGCAAGATTATGGGGTGCCACTATCATTGGACTAATGGCGATACCGGTTATTATAACACCAATTGACTATTCAGTTGATACATTTATGAATTTAACATACCGTCAGATATTTACAAAACATTACTGAGGCTATCGTTCAATGTATAAAAGTAATAATTAGTATAATATGTGAAATGTATTTAGTATCAAGGTGCTCCATTTCATTTAGTTGAATATAAAATGAATATATTAATCTATTAATAGATTCAATTATTTAATACGCTTTAAGATTATAACTATTAATTATCATAATTTATAGTGAAATAAATATTCTTTAAGAAAAAAAAATAGTCTGAATAATATTACATATAAACTTATTCAAAACATTTGAATAAATTAAAAGAAAATAGTAAGAAAATTTTATTGAATGAAAAACTTTTATTAATAAACCCCCTACGAATTTCCGTTTTTTTTTTTTGGGGGTAATCTATAACGCAGACATTGGTATTTATCGGTTTTTATAAAAACAAAACTTGATTACTTTAATGTGGTACAACCGCAAATATTAAACAGATTGTATTCTGTTTAAAACGATAAGACAAATAGTATAGGACATATCCTTTTATCCGTAGCATGTGTGTGATGGGATTTATGTGATTAGTTTTCTATACACTGATTAGCATCAGTTCAACCATTCGTCTCGAGGGTATTGTAATTCATACATTTTTCGAGAGAAAATTCTCTCCCCCATATTGTATAAGTTCTTTCCATGAATACCTCAACATAATTGACTTTAATCCACCGTAAATGTGAGTATCAACAAAATAAAACTTCCCATAAACTATGCCATTCATTTAACCGAACCATATCGCTCGAATAAATTAATTATAATATTTTATGCTACAGCGGTATAAGCAAACAAAAAATAATTATTGAATATTATATGCGTAACACTTTTATTTTGTCTATAAATCTGTGAATTTAATTGCTCTCCAAATATATACACAAAATAAAAAAATTCACCTGACTTCTGTATATTGTATCGGTTACTTGTTTGATGAAATTCAAACATCAAATGCAAACTATGATTCACACCTTATTTTAATAAAATTTAATAACTCCTTACATCTCTATTAGGCGTTTCTCTTTTATTTACATCAAAATCAATTACCAGTTAAACAAAAAAAAACCTTAAAATGCTTCTTTTTTCGTCTAGAATTTTAACTTATTTAAAATACATTTCCATAAGATGTTCAAACTGTGTACATTATAACCATATGATACGTGTACTTTCACACTTGCTTAATGTGACTTGAAACCATTTTAATAAATAACAATTGTTATAAAATGACTCCGTTTGATATCCAGTCCATTTTATTAGTCTGTGATTACAATCCCAGATAGGATGTGTTTTCACGTAAAGTAATGATATAAAAAACAAAAAAGAAAAACTGGCAAATTTTATTTTAAAATACACAGCGGCGAAGGCTGATCGAAAACCATAACCATTTTCCGCATGAATTTTCACATCGGTATCAAAATGTTCGTTAGTTATCAGTACGTTATAAGCAATCATCGCGAAAGGTTCATTTCTTAATGTTTCTGATAAAATTCACTCTCACTGGTTTCTATAAAAAAGCTATTTCTGTTTAAATTCACTGTGCGGTATCATTGCTCGTAAACGTGAAAATCTATTACCAGAAGGCAAATTTATAAAAACATTAAAGTGCAATATTTTAATAAAAAAACGTGTACTAATAGTGGAAAATTTTAAAATGATTTCAATTAAAAATTATAAAGTACTGTGACCGTATATTGCCTGTGAATATTACTGACTAATTAATATGAAATTATACCGATGAAAATAATAAAATTATGAATGATCGTTTAGTAGAGTGTAATTTGAAAAGAATAAATTAAAATGTTTAATAACAATTATTACATCAAGGGCAATAAATGGAAATAAAGAAATTCAATAATTTCTTACGTCAAAATGTAAGAAGATATTGAAATTGTCTTTACTGAAGAATTGCGCTTTTTATTATGTCGTTAAACAAATGTTTAAATAAAAGCGTTTTTCATGATGAACACCAGACTAAATAAATTTACATTTATCACTTTGTAAAGCAACGGCATTATCTTACAATATGCATTTACAATAAATGTACTTTAGAATTGTTTATGTTTATTATCTTATTCTCAATATTACTCATAAAGAAAAATTCAATCATTCTTGGGATTAATTTAAATAATAAAAATATTCAATCAATATGATTTCTCAATTTCCATCATTCATATGTGATTCAAAATTACTTTACCATCTTCCAATAAGTAGCAAACTAAATAGTTCCGGAAAACTACCCAATTAACTTTCAAGAATATTTCCATCTTCTCTTAATTCGATTAAATAGTTAAATAGAAATTAATCGAAAAACATAAAAAGTACATCAAACTGCGTAATACCAATTGAATGTCAGGAAAATTCCCTTATCGTATTAACAAATAAAACAATATGGGGGCAATTTCACATAAAATTTAATTCAAGTTCATACAAATTCCCAAACGTTAATGGCATAAAATGGCATCAAACAGTGATGTTCAACTATCAGTACATTATCCTAAAAATCATTTCTGACAGATTATGTTAACGGCAATTGCCACTAAATGGTGTGGAGTTGGTAAACGATTTGTTTGCCCAATTAACTTTAATAATAATTAGAAACGCAGAAATTTTTTCGTTAACCGTCGAGACAGTAGATTATGCATAGACGGAGAATCTGTTAATAGAAGTGTGTTGTCTATGCTGGAAATTAATCTTAAGCAACTACAGATTACAAGTTACGCAAATTTATTATCACAATAACCATTGAATAAATAAGTTTCTTGTTCATTTATCTTGGACGTTGTACAAATGAATACACCATTCAGTGTTAGATTTAATTTCCGTATCAATGGTCTTAAAATTGTAACAAAGTCAGGTGATTAATTCTTCTGTTATTTTTGTTTTCGGATGAATCAAAGAGCCATCAAGGATTACATAAAATTGTCCTGCATTAAAAATCTTACGTCTATTAGTTAAGTTACAAAGAAAACAAGTAAAGTGATTTAATTTTGTTCATCAAGAATCTCATGTTGAAGGAAAAGTGTCAAATTCATTAATTAAATGAATACGGTAGTAAATTAAATAAATGATTATAAAGGTGTGAAACATGAAGAATTAAAAGTATTTAAGAAATTTATTAGATCCAGACGTGAAAAATTTATTGTTATACAAGTGAACCATTCACTGGTACATCATCATGTGGATTACATTGAAATTTTGGTTTATTGGTTGTCTGTTAACCATCAATCAACTGAATGGTAAGCACTTTTAACACAAACATTATCGATATTTTTTTTCTGGCCAGCAGCACCCCCATTACATCATTCATTTTCACTTTCCATTTCGTTTAGTATGTTATGGTTTGGCCTGTTTTTATCGATATGTAGTAAATTTTCTATTCAGCTTGTTTGCCATAAAATTTGATTGTGAATTTTAAATTCATTCAATAGATATTAATACGTGAAATCATATAACGCCTTAAGTATTCTAGTGTATTGTTAGAGAATTATGTTATAAATTGAAACCAAAATAAATTTGAATGGAGATAAACAATTCATATGAAGATGATAGCCGGTTGGGTCTTCTCTCATAAACCGATTGAATCCTTAACTTGAAATTCGATTATAACGGAGTCCAGTATGTGAAGCTGTGAATTATGGATCGTAAATTTTGTTTACTTCAACTGTCATTCAATATTTTATGATCTAATAATAAACGAATATTGTCCACACCAAAGAATTACTAATGTTTTATTTAACGTAACATTTGTATTTAAACTCATAGAAAATAATGTTTTGAATTACATACTACACTTTTTTATTACATTTTGATAGTTTTCACTTTAGCATGCGTATTAGATGGATTTATGGTAATCACACTGTTTTTCTTTATTGTCAGTTAAAATTGATCAATGGAAATCGTGTTATGTTTGAAATCATATAAATTTTGATAATGGCAACCAGAGTATGGCGTTTATGATATTTATAGACATCAATTAAATTCGAATTTTGTTTTTTATTTTATAATTCATATAAAGGCTTCTCTGTAATGTGTATTTTAATTAAAATAGAAGTTTCTATGAATTTCAATAGCAATCACTAGTAACAAATGAACATTGCAATGATGTTCTGAAATGCATGTAATATATACGCTTTGTCTTAATTTAATTGGTTATACAGATTAAGTGTGTATGTTTCATAACATAATTTATAAGTGTTCTACTCATCGGTTAAATGTAAACAAGGAGTCAATTATCTGAGGTAGATAAACAAATAATATATCTCATACTCCTTATTGCTAACATTCAATTCCTAAGGCGATTTTATATTATTCCCTTTCACCAACTTTTTTTTTTCGTTTCTATCATTTCAATTCAAATTGTAAATAATCAAAAATAAATAAAAAATACCCTCTTAGCCACGAGTGATGGAAAAAAATCAAAGGTAGATTCTGAAGAGGGTTTCCATAGAATTGATAATTCATCCGAATCGTTGGTGAACATTGATGAAGCAACAAAAATATGTGCAATCGGTTATTTTCAGTAAGTATCGTAAATAAAAGCCACGAGCACAAATACTTTTCTTCAATATTTCTTATATCATTTCCTTTTTTTCCGTCTTTTCAATAAATGAAAATCTAATTAACAGGTGTAATAACTCAATGCAATGTATTGAACGGAAGAAAAATTGTGATGGTGAAGTAGACTGTGTAAACGGTGCCGATGAAGAAAATTGTAGTAAGTGGGAGTGTGCTATTTTATGTTGGTTTTCTTTTCATTAACACTTCATTGATTATTTATCGATATTTGATTACTTCTTATTCTGAAAGTTCTTTGGAAACTTTATGTTTTGTTGTCTTCTCATTCATTCTTAAAATATTTGTATTAACTTTTATTTCAAGACGATTCATCTGATTCAGAGTTTTGGGATCATTTCTTTCGAAAGCGGCCAGCAGCTAAATTAGATCATATACCACTTGGCAATTGCTGTAAGTAACACGTAAAACACCTCGTAAAATTTCATGAATTAATTGGTAATTATCATCTTAGCGTGGTCAACTGTATCTAATGAATGTACATGTCGCTGGAAGGAGCTACATTGCCAACATAAAAATCTTACAACACTTCCAAAGATGTTACCAGATGATGGTATCAGTTTGTTGTATGTATTCAAAATCATTTAACTATTTAGCGAATTATTAGATCATTATAATTAATTTATGAATGTACTTTACAGAGATTTAACGGGCAATGAATATCCAATAATAGACGGAGAGTTTTTTGAACGTCTTACAACTGTTGATACTATGTAAGCTACTGTAATTGACATACTTGCAAAATCATACCTTTTAATAGACGCCTTTTAACTTCTCTGTTTTTTGGTATTATCTCACGTATGGGTGCTAATTCTACACGTATAATCATTCATTTATTTAAATGTTTGTACAAAGTGTGATGAAACATTGTTCAATTATTAAAATAACGTCAGATGCGTTCCAGAGATTTAATGACACTGATCTCACAACATTGTAAGTGCAACTTCAAAATAATTTATTCATACCCTAAGGTTAATTCGAGATAATCATCAGCTTTATTTAAACGACAAATTATTTTTATTTTCTTTTAATCTTTTTACATTACTCATATCGTTTAGGCATCTTGATTACAACCAAATAAAGCGGATACCAGAGAATTTATTTCCACCCAACAACAGTCTTACAGTATTGTAAGTAGATATGGATGAAATCAAAAAACCAAAAGTTCCATATAAATTCCCTTTAACTTTATAAGAATTTATTCATCCAACTAAAAATTTTCAAATTGAAATTATAATGTTCATTTTCTTTCTTTCTTTTCATTTTCTGCAACTTAAATTTCATCGTTCATTTTGTATTTCTTCTTTTGGTTCGTGACTATGATTTTTTCTTTAATCTTTTCCAATGATATAAAATAGGAATCTTGCAGCGAATCAAATTGATATTTTGTTAAGCAAAAGTTTTGTTAACCTCGATACTTTGGAAGAACTGTAAGTTAATATTTCAATACTTGAAGCTTTTCTTATGCTTAAATGTTGCGCATATAAAATATTTCTACGAATTCCATACATACCAAAATGTGCAATTTAAATTTTTTCAATTCGTTTCTATATTTAACTGGATATGTGACTAACCAAAATTGATTTCATTTCTATTTGGCTTTATCTCTATTTTCTTCATTTTCCGCGTATTTAAATATAGGGATCTGCGAGAAAATCGTCTTACATCGTTCATAGATATTGTCTTTCGCCCATTAAAAAATTTACTGGTCTTATTTTTAAATGGGAATGACATTAAATACTTATCATACGGGATGTTACCCGTATTTCCAAAATTGATAACACTGTCGTTAGCTGATAATGTGATTGAAGAAATTGCTCCAGATGCTCTACGATTACCTACCCTTTATAATTTGTGAGTATTTGTTTTATTTGTAGTACCAACGGTATACAAATTATAAGCAGGTACACACCTTGTTTTAAATTATTTCGTTGCTAACATATTCATTACAACAACCTGATGGTATCCAATGGATATTCATTCTGTTATTATTTTATCATGTTTTAATTGGAAAAGTTCTATTATCATCTTAAATGAGGTGTCTTAATTAATGGATTCGTATAATTTTCATAATAAACACTCAATTACAGATTCTTATCGGGTAATAATTTACGGATTATCAAAAATTCAACTTTTGCTGGACTCAACCGTTTGAATGGCTTGTAAGTACTGTAAACATGTAAACATTTTTTCGACAAAATATTTATCGTTTTAACGTGAGATTATGACTTTTTATTATGCTTTAATTGGTTTGAACTTTTGTGCTCTTGGAAATATAGAAATTTAAATAACAACGGTATTATGACATTCGAATCGGAAGCATTCAATGGGGTTGATAATTTAACATCACTGTAAGTAAATTAAAAATTCATATCAGATAATTTGAAATCGTTTCACAAAAAAATTAAAAATCAAATTAATTATGTTTTAATTTATTCGAAATAGCCACTTGGAGGATAATGCATTCCGTCAATTGGATTCAACATTATTTGAACATTTAACACGATTGGAACACATGTATGTATCGTAGAATGAAACAATTTTAATTTTATTTAGTAGAATATTACGATGAAGAGATGAGTTGATTTTCACAAATCAACTTTCATTACATTATTGCTATACAAGATGAATTTAAAGTGAACATTTCTTTTATATTATGTTCCCTATTCGATACGAAAATATTAAATCCTTGGTTTCGTTTATCAGATATTTTTCATGGTTTCATTTGTGCCGTGCTGCCCTACATGTGCGAGTTTGTGAGCCAAGGGGTGACGGTATCAGCAGTGTCCATCATTTACTAGATAATGTTTTATTGCGAATCAGGTACATAACTACAAACGTTCCAAAATTTTTACTTTAGACAGATTAAATTTTAGCTAAATCTTGAGAGAGCAATGGAATGTATCAATGTCACAATTGAACATTGTTATGTTTAAGACATCTTTAATGTTTTTGGTACATAATGCATGATATAATATCACTATAATAAGATATGTCATTACTTTATTTCTATCAATATCTAAAAACATTAATGCTATATGATAGCTATTATATGAATGGAAATAGACATTCACCAATAAGTGCTATTGTACTAATAGAATATAATAGCAGCTTTCTTTAACACATTCATATAAATAAGACAACATATTTGCAGACACAATTCGTGGGGGAGAAATTTAGTGTGGAGACTAGGACTAGGACAGATTAAAACGATTGTTCTATTATTGTACGACATGACGACGAAATTAGTTACATGATTTCTGATTAAATTCATAGTTATCCTGACGTAACAACCAACACCCTCATACTGTCTAAACGCAATATATGATTCATATTTATTTGAAATCTTTCATATTTTACGTGGTAGTATTAGCTGTGTTATAAATGTCCTATCACTGTAGTATTTAATTGGACCAAATAAAAAATAATCAATTGCCTACGTTCGGCATAATTTTCCATCTCAATATCTCTCAATAAATATTTATTATGCTTGTGTGAACCATTCAGTCTCCTGCTATACGTATTTTGTCCAATTTGTGGATCTAACATAAATCATTCACAAACGCCCATCACATGTTAAATGTTATCAAACCCTTTATTTTTTAATCGGGTTCAATACAGTCAATTACTTTGTTCAATATTTACACTTTTTGCTCAGCCATTTTCACGTCTCTATCAATCATGACACACAAATCATTTTATTTCCATATCGATAAAATAAATGGCAAAAAGACTGTATTGTACAGTTAAGTTATTACAGTATTACAGGGCATGTCATGTAATAATAACTCATTCCGTTCCACTAAATATTCAACAAGTGAATAAGAAAAAGATTTGAATATTCATTTATTTTGTAATTTAAATATTTCCATAAAGAAATTTATGGTTCCGATTTGATTTTAAGAATATTTTTATTTGCATCTTGTAATTTTATCCAATGAGATATTAAATCATCTGATTTGCTATAACTTAATTATACAGATGTACTGTTAATGACTTTGAATTTCAATTCCTACAGCGTCTGGATAATGGCGATAATAGCAATTGTTGGTAATATTTTGGTTTTATTGGCGAGATTTTTAACAAAAGCTCGTACATCACATCACAACGAACATTCTATTTATCTTAGACATTTGGCTGCCAGCGATTTATTAATGGGAATTTATTTGTCAATTATTGCTGTCGTGGACATAAGTTTCAGGTAACTAATCTCTCTCACCATAAATCCATTGGTTGGACACGACAAAATAAAAACATTTAAATCAACAATTTAATTTCGGTGGAAAAGCATAACGAAATAAATTTTTTTCTTCCAGGAATGAATATTTAAAGCATGAGGATGATTGGCGACGTAGCATATTATGTTCCATGTGCGGTTTTTTGAGCACTTTAAGCTGCCAATCATCCACATTTTTGCTGACTTTAGTTACATGGGATCGTCTGTTTTCTGTAACACAACCACTTCAGTTCCGTTGTCCTAGTCGAAAGAGGTAATGTACTTTATTATGATGTACCACTTTTACCATAGAAGTCAAGTTTACATATAAAGGATATAATGAAATCAAATTAAAGTTTTATAAAGTTTTGTTCCTGCGTGACACACAGTCTTCACTGGACTTACGATAATAAAACATTTCTTTTTTTATTTTCCTCACACAATTTTAGATCTATTATACGTCTGATTACATTATGGGGATTATGTTCTGCACTAGCAGCAGCACCATTGTCAGAAACAGATTATTTTGGACTGTATTTTTATGGGAACAATGGTGTATGTTTGTCACTACACATTCATGATCCGTTTGCCGATGTAAGTTTATTTGATAAAAATCTATAAAACATTTATCGTTTATTTTCCTATTTACGAGGATAATTAAATTGATATTCATTTTCAATTTTTACTTTTCTTAGGGTTGGGAATATTCAGCTATTATATTCATCGGATTAAATTCATTTTCGTTATTATTTATTGTATTTGCTTATATAAAAATGCTTAAAGCAATCAGAGGTTCCGGTGAAGCAATGCGAAGTACCGTCAATGGACGAGAAAATGCGGTTGCTAGAAGGTATTAAATTACATTAAAGATATTCCAACTGAATATTATAAGTTTAATATTTTAAAGTATCATAATCAATTGAATAAAGTAGATCAAATATCAACTGATTTTATATAATTTATAGGTTTGCCGTAATTGTAGCTACTGATTGTGCTTGTTGGTTGCCTATTATTGCTGTTAAATTAGCAGCGCTTGCCGGTAAGACTAGACGTTTTCTCTCTTTCTCCAACTCATGTTATGGTACTTGATAATTAGCAATAAATCATTTTTTAATAAAAAGAAAAATCAATTGACATCATTTGGTTTCAATTCAATACATAGCAAATCTATTTAAAACCAAATTGCGTTAAATTAACATGCAAACGTAATTAAATTTAATTTCGAATTTTCCCTTTGAATATGCAATTCATTTGTTTAGTGAAACCACTTTAACAATTTTTCTGTTATTTATGATTTATTGGTAATTTCACTTAAAACAATTTTTCATTGATGATATTTGAATGTTATTTTCATGATTCCAATAATTTCATTAAATTTGAAGTCGAACAACGAAAAGTAATTTTGTACTTTCAAAAAGTTGTTTCTTTGTATTTCGGTGATGGAGAGAAAATTTTCACCTTTTTCTAATATAAAAAGACTAGAAAAGTTTCCTGGAAACATTTAACTTATTTCATTGAATAAACCCTCAATAACGTAATAGCTTTACATTTAATCAAAGAATCGTAGAGTGTTAAAGTTTCACCACAATTCAAGGAGCAATTTGTGACGTGCAAACCATTATGCAGAATATTGACGTTTATCCATTTTGGTTTCAATTGAAAATTATTCAGAAAAATAAAATGTACACGATTTGATAATTACCATTTATTTGGAATAGTCATTTAGTTATTGATTACCTTTTATTATTGGGCAATAACGATTTTATGAATTTTAAATCAATACAAATATCATTCGGCAAAAATTTAGTGACATAAATAATATCATTGAATGAAAATCCATTATGATTTACATTTACAGAAAAATCATGATTTTCATTTTATCAATGGGATTTAACAGTGTAAATCAATTTATTTTTAAATAAAATTTTTTACGCAGGTGTAAAAATTTCATCCGATTTATATGCATGGCTGGCAGTACTGGTATTACCAGTAAATTCAGCATTAAATCCAATACTGTATACGTTGACAACGCCAACCTTTAAAAAACAGGTACTTTATGCTAACTAATTTTAAAGTAGAATTATTATTGGTACCAGACATTAATTCACTTTATTAACAAAATAACGACTTATCTCTATCGCACATGATTAAACATGAATCTATAAAAATAATTAATTAACCATTCTTATGCATAATTTTTTAAAAAATTAAAAACTCGTATGATTTCAATTATATGTACAATGTACTGCTTTCTTTTTTAAGGTGCACAAATTAATCTATGATTTGTCCTGTGGTTATTTATCACCAGGACTAGTACGTCATCAAAATGGTTATGAATCGGCAAGCATAAGTTTGAATCAAATACAGCATGGTACAATTGGTACATTTTATACAAACAGTATTAGAACAAAGAGGGTAAGCAAACGTAATTATGTATAAGAATTTATTCATTTTATGGTAGAATCTGCTTCCAGTAGTTGACCGTTTAAATAAATAAATAATAATGTTTATCGTTGTAAGAAAATTTTATTTAAGATGGGAATAAATTATTGTTCCGGTTTACCCATCATTAAATTTTTCTATACAAAACAAGAAACAAGTCAATATTGCATCTGTAAGAACAATATCAAATTTTAAGTCATAATTAAATTGTATTAAATGTTTTTATTTAGACGTAAATTAAATAGCTTGAATGTATATTGTAAATAGGCCGTTAGATCAATGTTACGAAACGAAACCAAATAATACAGTATTCAATTTGTAAGTGATTTATAGCAAGTGAATTTTAGAAAAAAAAAATTTAAGTATCGTTGTGACATGACGTTAAGATGTATGTATCTTATAAAAATAGATTCTTAAAGACTGCTGTTAATTGATAAACAAAGTAATATTCTTAAATTTTATCTGTAAATATTGTATATAGAAAGAGTTGTGATAATGAGCTATGTAGAGCATAACCGAGGAACATGATGGTTGATGCTTCAAAAAGTTTTTCATCATATTATTTTTTCCCTTAATGATACATCGCCTAACAATTTTTTTAGTTCGCTCGGTTCGTTTTTTTTTTTTTTTT
>JXOR01000653.1:41627-348808 GCA_001014335.1 Coboldia fuscipes
TTTTTTTTTTTTTTTTGATTTTTTATCCTTTTTAGCTTGTACATTGAATGCATTGGACAGAAACAGTGAGTCAGTTTATTAATTAGACGGATAATTTTCCTGCAATGGCATATAATTCTGAATGTAGAGAAAAGCTAAGATGCTTACAGTTATAATTGGATTTAAAAACCATTCGTTGAAACATTTTATTCAACATTAATCATTTGTTTGATGTCTAGGACGTGTTTAGGAAGCCGCGCACTAAACCGGATTTTAAATCAGATAATATTCAATCAAATTCCATTGAACGTGTTACAGTGTCAGAGTACATATAATTTAAAAGAAAAACTGTTTAGGGATTTCATGTTTTTAAAAACTTTCTATTTTATGATTCTATAAACATAGTTAATATGAAGCATAAGTAATGTGCTAGTAATATCTGGTAGTTTCAACAGTTGAGATTGAATAAAAAAATTTGTTGTTATCAAATGCCATTGTTTTACTTGTCTATATTTCAGAACTTTTCATAAATTCTCATATAAAGCGAACAAGTTGGTAAAAAGCTACGAAAAGCGGAAATACGGGCGGCGAAAAGCACATCTCAAAACAAGAACCGAATCGCTGAGCCCGAAAATCAGTGTATCTCGAAAAACTCTAATACATAATCCTAAAGACATATGGGCTTACTATCGAGAGTTGTAATCAAAATAAAGATAGAAAAAATACATAATCCTAACCTCACAATTGTGTGTCAAAATTGTTTACAAATTGTAAAAAAAAATCAATGATATATGAGATGTAGTTTTCTGATCCTGACCTCATAATTGGACGAATTCTGAGATCCTTCCATCTTTGGCTCCAATCCCATGTAAATTTATTCTATTACTGAGGCACTCTCGCTCTCTTGGACATCAGATTCCATTGTCAAATGGGTAAATCTTAAAGTGGTCATTACAAATCTGGCGTACATATTCACATGACAGAGTCCATGTATGTGATTTTCGTATGAATCAATTTCATTTCGAGTTTGGGATCGTATCCAAATTAGTGCAAGCATTCAATCTAGCTGTCGTTCATGAATCTCAGATGGGTGTCACAATATATGTGTATTATTCAAACGGATAGGACATTCTTAGAATCAATGTCTAGTCAACCGTTTACAATTCAATGAATTGTATGGAAATTAGCGTAGAAGAAAAAAATTCTTCGTATCATTTACGGCATTGAGAACAAATGAGAAGTAAAGGCATATGGCAAGTCGAATTAATATATTGCCTTTTAGTATCAATTCTAATCATTGTGATACATAGAGAGTCTTCAAAAATTAACATATTACAGTTCCGTTCTTCACCTCTTAGTAACTAACCTCACATTGTGTGGCAACATTTGTTGTTTACAATTAAAGAAATGTTTTTCTTTTCTTATTCTCTCCTTCTAAACAATTATTTATTCGCTTATTTCTGCAATTAAATATCAAAAGAGTGGTAGAATAGTAAAATTTTAATCTGTGCCCACAGGGAATGGTTATTATTTCCAGGAATTAATCGACAATCGTTTCAATTTAATCAACATAAACAACATGTCGCTGTTCAAAAAACCGAAGAAAACAATTCAAAGGCGCGTTTTCAGCAGTGCCTACGATGTGGATGAAGATAATGAAAATGAAAACGATAGTAATGAAGTAAGGCCGGTAAATGAATCTACCAGCGTAAGTAAATCAGAGGAAAAGGAAAAGAAATCCTCTAAAAAATCAAGTAAAGAAGATAAGAAGTCGAGTGGAAGACCACTTTTGAGTTTCAACGATGAAGGTCAGTATTGTCTTGTGCTCATTCCACCAGCTCCAATGATTCAATCTATGTAATTCCAGAAGAGGAAGAAGAAGTGTTTCAGGTGAAGAAATCTTCGCACAGCAAGAAAGTGATGAAACAATTGGATAAAGAACGCCGGAAAAAGAAATCAAAGGACACTGATAGAGAATCTAAAAGGGATATAGTTGATGACACCGGCCGAACAGCATCGGCCGGTGAATCATCAACAAAAAGTTTAAATAATACGGATAAATATGATAATTCTAATAAAATTCAAACAGAAATACGCACTGACGACTTTGTGGTAAGGTTATTAAATTTCCATTTCTTCACATTAAAACTCTATTTTACAAAAATGTATCGAATAATCGTCAATTCAATTTGTGTTAATGACGAATTAATGATACATATTGGGAATTATGATATTCGGAATTTGTTATTTAGAAATACAGCTATGCAACTTATTTAGTTTCAATCACCTGATATTCCGTTTCTATTCACTTATGATTCATTATCATTATGTGTCCAAATTTTAATATCTTTATTTTATAATATTTCTTCTTAGCTGGTTGTTAAAAATTCGGAGCCTCAAAACGAAATTATTCTGAATGGTAGAGCGGCACTGTGTGCTGGTAGAGATGATATGTCTTCAGAAGATGAGGAAAATGAACCGGTTGAGACTAAACCATCGAAACATAAATTCAGTAAGCCTAATAATATGCGTGAAATACTAGAGAGTGGCGTCATTCCTGATGCAGCTATGATTCACGCTGCACGAAAGAGTCGACAGAAGGCCAGAGAACTGGGAGATTTTGCTCCATTGGAGGAGCCTGAAGAGGAACCAAGTACAAGTAAAGTAAATACTAACAGAATTACTATAGACGACGGTGATGACGATGATGTATCTGACGATGATCGACGTGTTGACATGGCAGACATTACAGGGACTAAAGAAAAAGAAGAACGACGAGAACAGTTCTATGCTGCCGAAAATCAATGTAAGTTCAATTCATTTAATATAAAATTCATCACTCATGTCGTTTTTGCTAAACAGATTCTTCAGACGCGTCCGATGAAGAAATGAAAGAATGGGAAAATCAGCAAATCCGAAAAGGTGTTAGTGGCGCTCAAGTTACTAAGCCATTGAACGATCCGAATTACAGTCAATACATATCGAAACCCACATTAATAGGTGATGAGAAAAAAGTTAATGATAATTCATTAACGGCCCAGATAGAAAAGTGCTTAAGTGAAGTATCATTAGAAGCTGTCAAGGAATTTTTGACAATTGTGAAAGCAGATGATAAAGTTTCAAGACCCCAGAAAACAGAGGAAATCGTTGACCGAATTAATACTAGGTACATAAATTATCACTTGCAATTAAAATCATGCATATAAAATATATCTCTTTAATAGATTGGAAAAGATGGAAGCATTGAGGGAAAAACATCGATTACAGATAATTGAAATGGAACAACAACTTGAAAAATTGGCAGCTGAACAAATAGAAAGTGAGGAACAAGCTGAAATTGCAGACAAGAAGTTTGAATACTTTAGTCAATTTGAATTTTACGTTCAAAATTTGGATGAATGTTTCAACGTAAAGGTATCAAATTTTGTACTATTATTTGTGTGATCATCATTCCAATGAATCTGGTTTTAGGTTCCGATGATTGATGTTCTGTATGCTAAAACACTAGAAATTTATGAAAAATCCGCAGTACGTTTAATTGAACGCCGCAGATGTGATATTCAAGATCAATCTAAAGAGATAGCCGAACTAAATAGTAGGATAATAAAGAATTATTCCTTGTTGGTATCCTTATTTTGCTTTAAAATTCATTTTAGAACCGCCAGCAAGTAGAAAACCAACCTTAGATGATGAGGACAGAGTTAGGCGAGCGGCAGAACGAGAGGGACGAAAAAATCGAAGGCGAAGAAACAGAGAAAAAATGAATTTAATTGATTCACATTTAGATGGAATGTCTAGTGATGACGAAATTCCTGATCAAGAAATAGAACAATTTAAACGTGATATGAGTCAATTAGAACAAGAATCAAACACCATATTTGATGACGTTTCGGAGAATTATTGTGACATTAAGCTTATTTTGGCCAAATTTGAGGATTGGAGGAAGTTTGATATTAAGGCATACACTGACTCATACACCAATCTTTGTTTACCAAAGGTATATCGAAATTCTATATGCATATGATTAAATTATAAAGTCTTGTATTTCAGCTTTTATCACCGATAGTAAAATTTAAATTATATAATTGGAATCCAATGATAGAGAATTGTGTTGAAATAGAACGAATGGATTGGTTTAATTCAATTGTTATGTATGGTGCCAGTGAAAATGATACAGAAGAATCTATGATTAAGGATCCGGACTTACGACTAATACCAACATTAATTGAGAAAGTAATTCTCCCTAGACTCACAGAGCTAATTGAAAAGTGTTGGGATCCATTATCAACTACACAAACACTTAAACTAGTAGTTTTAATTAGACGTTTAGGTGAAGACTATCCGTCCTTAAGACCTAAATCGAAACACTTGAGGGCATTACTGATGGCTGTTCTTGATAAAATGAAACTTTCATTGGAGAATGACGTATTCATTCCAATATTTGCTAAACAGTAAGTATAACAATGCTAATTAAAAATTCCTTATATTCAACTGATTTATTTTTCAGATCGATTGATGCTAAAACGTCATTCTTTCAACGACAATTTTGCAGCGGGTTAAAATTTTTCAGAAATTTACTTAGTTGGCAAGGAATAATAGCTGATGAACCATTAAAAGAATTAACAATCACATCGATGTTAAATCGATACTTCTTATCAGGAATGCGTATTTGTAATCCGATTGATGCTGTTAACAAAGCTATGATTATAATGAACACCATTCCTCGGTGTTGGGTACAAAAATCTAGTCCCATATTACCCGATTTCGGAATGTTTATAAATTATTTACAACTTTTAGTCACTCGGTTGGATAGAAAAAATTCAGCTCATCTGTAAGTTTAAGTTCAATTGATAATTGCACGCTATGCAGCCATTATTAATTTATTAATGATAATTTTATTTTTAGTGAATCACTTGAAACCATCGATAAAATTCTCTCGAGGCTTCATGTTACAAATTAAGAATTTTTAATTAAAGAAATTCATTAGTTTAGTATAACTTAAATGGAATATTTTACGTTTTAATGTCAAATACTTGAAATAGATACTGATATTTATAAAAAACTCCTTTAAGAAAATTCATTTAAACAATTTGCTTAATTTCCGGAAATATCAACCTCAAATGTAATTTTACTTGCAGTGTAATTAACTATATTATGGTGTTGTATACTTAATCGTTTCTTGGTCAAGGTAAAAGTAAATGAATGAACTTGTACGCGACGACATTTAATAAATCGTAATTAAAATAACGTGATTGTCAGACGGTGTATTGAAAATGTTAAATTCAATCATTAACAATATGGAATTACTTGATTAATGATTTAAACTCGTACTAAATGATGTTAATCATACTATCCGATTAACTACACTTCGAACAAGTATCAGTTTTCATTGTAATTTTTTTAAATGAATAAAACTTGATTCGCACTACAGCTGGATAAATCTCAGTAGCAAAGTGAAGGAAATGTCGTAATACGACTGGATAACAGGTACAGGTGACATTGTGCGTGTGGGTTCATAGAACCAGACTGATTATAATATGATAATGTGATTAACTCGCAAATTTATGTTTCAGTTCTTGTGTATTTGTTATTCCATATAAAGGATCTGGATGTTAATTTTCTGTTCAAATGACTTCGATTTTTGTTCGCTAGACAGAATGATTTGTTTTTTTTTCTTGAGTTCGCGGGAATCACATAATGTTTTTTCTTGAATTAATTTACAAGTTTTTTTTTTTATCAAATTCTTCTTCAACCAAGATATTCATTAAAATAAATAAGCGCCATATGATAGGATGACTCAGTTAAGAGATTGACGATATATCTTGCTGTTAAAAATTAATTCATCACATTTTTATTCACACAAAAATTGTTATTTTTTGTTTCTCCTCAATAATTTACATATAAATTAGTTTAAATTGTGTTGCCACTTTATGATAAAAAAAAATTATCATTTCTGTATACACTGACCTGTTTGATTCAATATAATAAAATTCAGATCAACAGAATCAATGATACAATCTACGATAGTAAAAATTATGTTATTCCTTATGTTTGAATACATTGGTATAGTACAAATTATTGTATGTTATCGAGGTTCCCATTCAAAAAAAGGCACTCTTAATTGATTGTTTTTTAGAATAACGACTAAAACAACTGAATAAAAACAGAACAACAAAAATCTCTAAAAATAGTTAATTGATTTAAAAACTGTTCCATTAAATCCTAATATGTGTTCGGTTGACAAAGTCTCCCCCCATTACTCAATTTTATGGTCCAGTTCATTAAATATTTTCGCAACATACAGATACGTGAATAGTGTTCTATTAAATTCACGTGTTCATGGCTATGTAAAGAAGATTAATTTATAATTTTCATTCAGTACCTTTAATCAGTTCTATATTTAGGTAACATGATCCAATAAAATTCATTTGATTAGACCGCCTAAAATCACTAGATTACACTTAATTGCGACACAGTAGGAAACTGTTTTCACAGAAACAAAATATTAACTAAAATCCAATCTCCGTTTTTATTTTAATATCATAAATTATTCATATTTACTTGGTTAATTTCACGAATTCAACAATTATGATTCTATCTCTCTTTCATGGTTGAATTCTTTTGCAATTCCATTATCTGTGTCAGGTTAAGGGCAAGAAACTTATTATCAATTGTATTACCTCCTGATTACTATATTAAGCAGGACATATCAATAACAACAAGTTAACTACGATTTAACACATAGTTTCATTACGAAATTATCTTAATCTGAGACGCACTTTAAAAATCACAGCATAAAATTAGATGAAATGATAACCCGTTACTAACACGGCATGTATTTTGTGATCTATGTAATTAAATTTAATAAAAAATAATAAGAACTGTCACTTTAGTTACCTTATAAATAACTCATGTCTATTTAACACAGGCATTCATCTTATCTTATTTATCACGAGAATTTAATACGAAAACAAAATTTAAAAAAAAAACAGATTCTGTATGCGATGTAGTAAATCCTTTTAATAATACAATGGATCTACAGCTACTGGATTTTAATCATGGCCCAATACTAAAGTGTAACAGTCTTTTACTCTAAATGTTTATTGATCCGTCATTTATTTCAAGTGATATAATTGTTTCACACACAAAAAAAAAATGTAACAAGACAATAATATCTTATCAGCTATTACAAATATTTCACTGAGATGAACTTAACGTATATATAGTCAAGTTGCATTTATATTCCGTTCATTTCCTTTAGTGGATTCATCTTTGATAGATCCAAAACTATTGGAAAGGTTTTATATAATCTTTTAATTGTGTCTTGTACGACAAAACGTTCGTTAATCGCTGGGAAATAATCAGAGGACAAGTGGAAATAATTTGAGTAATCAGCCATCCTATTGTGTGTTCAGAAACTAGGTTAGTGTCATTTTAAGTTATCCTAATAATATTGTGTATGTAAAACTTGTTACAAATGTTAAGTAAATTCATTGCACTCTGTTACTGTATTCGTGAGTTGATAATGTTAAAGATCCGATGATTCTTTTGAAGTGATAACGTTAATCTGCTCCAACATTTCGATGAAGTTATTGTTGAAAATTAATGATGCCACAAAGTCTTATTCAATTGATTATTCAGATCTCAATTGATCGATTCAAAACGAATTCTTTTTTATATTACGTTTCATGTGATTGGGAATTTTTGCAACATTAAGATTATACGTCGCAGAATTTTAAGAAGCTTATTTATCGAAGTATTAACAAAAAAAGACACCGATTTTCAAAAGAACTTGTTAAACATAAAAATTTCATAGTAAATAACCTAACACGGTTATTCTGTTTAATTTAATAAATTCACCTAAGAAATTATGTGATTTGTATTTTTGTATTTCTGACGACATGAATGAGTTTTTTTTTTTTTTTTTAAATACATTTGGTAGAAAAAATACCATTTCATATAAGAACGAGTTTATCACGAGTTTATGGTTTTTTTTTTCTTGACTTGAATCTGTGGTACTTCATCTCACACCAGGCCACGAGACGATACCATGAAAACAAATAATAAAAAAAAAACTGTTGCTATAAAACGTTTTTGACCAGTGACTGATTCATGGAGAATAGTAAATATTGTTAGCATACTAATTTTATGGATGTTTTACGAACATAAAATAAAAAAATGCCGTTTGAAGACCATACCAAATATGTTAACTTAAATATTACTAATAAAGTAGCGAATAATTGATATTTTCAATTTATTCCTTACGCTATATCATTGATACAAATATATCAATGATTGAATTCTTAATATCAAGTCAAAGAGGTTAATCAACGAAGTTAAATGAAAATGAAAATCTCCTAAAATATTCCAAAAATGATTCAAACTCCAGTAGATGATACTATAATCAATGGCTATTAAGATACTTCGGAAGTTTGTTTTAATTATAATTTTATTGTTGTTTTCCTTTCAAACAAACGTATAAAATGAACAATAAAACAATAATTGTCTGCAAATTTGAATACGATTGCATTATACGTATCAAAAGGGTGTCCCACAATACAAGTGATAAAATTTTTAATATAAAGTCTACACGACTGTAAACCATTGAGAAAGAACCACCTGTTGTAATCACGATTACCGTAAATCGAAAATAAATTAATGGCATTCGAACTATTTTGATGGCGTTAAAATGCATTCAAGAAAGGGTTATTAGTCGTCCATGATAGTATAAAACCTATAATTGTATGTATATATAACACAATGATTCGACATGATAAATATTAAATGAAATAGCGAAAACAATTATTCAGTCTCTGTCTCATATAAATTATATCCAAGTGAAATGTCATTTATTGATTTATAGTTTACTTCTTATAAGATCAATGTTGATCAATGGTTCTTTGGCATTGTTGAAGATTCGTCAACTTTCACGGTACTCAATTATCTATATGGCCCCCCAGAGTCGAGGCCCCCCAGAGTCGAGGGAAATCCATTTTTAAATTAAAAATGAAAAATAAACAACCCAAGATGATAATTGATTACTCATCCGATTAAGTGTTTAGAAGTAACACATCAAAATGAAAAAAATATAATAAAATCATCCTATTTATTATGCAAACATATCATATGCAAGACCAGTCATGTGATAATGTAAAAAAAAAGTTAATTAACTGATTCACCTTAATAATTCTGACTATTTTTTTATAATAAGCAATTGAAAATCATTGTATTAACTTATTACCATTTATGTTTTAATCGTGAATTAATTCATCCATATTCCATTTAATAAAATTGTAATGAAAATAAAACTAAAATTAGATAAGACTGTTATTTTTAAATGAAAACATAGTCTAATTATATACATTATTCCGTTTTATATATTTGTAATTATTAACTACTTATTGTAAATCACCTTATTTTTTCTGCCGTAATATATTTATGATCTGGGAGTTAAATTACTCGTGTGGTTCATATTAATTCAGATAATAAGTGGTAATTTATCATACAATAATTTTTTATTTACTTGTTACTTGGTTGACTCATATCATCAATTAGAGTGTCAATAGAAAGCCATTCAATTTTGAATATCGATTTATCGTTATGTGATATACAATTGAGACATATTATTCCTGTACCAATTATCATATTCAATATATAAATGGATTCTAAGATTTAATACTTAACCGATATTTGCTACAAACTTGTCATGGTCATTCGATTTACGGTGATTTTTCTTTTATTATGATACACGTTATATGTGAAACATTTTTATGATGATGATTGTTGTTGATTGAAAATCAAAATATAAATTGATTTGGTATAAGCACATAGGCCCATCATTGAATTGGATGGTGATGATTGAGAATTAAGTCTACCAAATAATCTGGTTTCACTAGTTTTCAGGAATGAACTGATCCGGTCAATGAGAAATTGTTAGTATGCGTCTTAGTTGTAGATTGATAATATTCAAAAGTTTTGTGATCATTTTTATAGTTTAAGTCAAATACATAGCTTATGATGATGTTCATCAAAACTATTTAGGATGAGAGATGTTGCCACAGCATAAATTTATTAAACTATATTGATGTTAATTTATGGTTGAAGAGGGATTTCATCAACTCTGTGTACACTAAATTATGTTTCACATATAAATGTATATGAAGTTTAACATAATTTTTATTTTGTCTGGCCAATATCTCATTGTATTGAAAGGAATTGATGCTTTTTATTTCTTGGTTATAAAAAGAAACTTTTGAACGGATAATAAAGACAAACGTGAATCTGTTGGTTAAGTTTATATTGGCAATAGGAATGGAGTCGGGTATGCTCTCTCATGTATTTCATTTGAGGACATCTTAATTTAATTTGAATTTGATTATTCAAATTAACCATGAAGTTTCTTCATCAAAATTTTTACATGACAACCATACACTTCAGTTCATTTATGATAATTTCTTTATGTTTTTATCATCCACTATATACTTGATAGTTTCTTTTCATCATTTAGTTTGATGATGTATCTCTTTACTCGCTATCTCACTCTGTACTATCACTCCAAATAGTTCTCTCATAGTTTTATTAAATTTATTAATATAAAGCTTCTTTTCCTTTATATTTCTTCGTCAATACACTGATAATGATTTTTTTGCATTTACAATGGTATTTTATGTGGTAATAGATTGAACATGTCGTTGATCGCGCGACTAACAAAAATTTTGTGTTTAGTATCCTATACATATACCAAAAATCAAATTCAAACTTAATTTTTATTTTAAAGTATAAATTGAAAAGAGAATAAAACGCGCCCGATTACATATGCAGAAAACAGTTTTAATTTTCTGTGAAACGAACTGAACGAAAAAATAAAAAAATAAAAAAAAAAATAAAGTAAAATAATATTTAAATGGGAAACGAAATAATATAAAAACACATTCAATACAGTTAATAAACAGACACTAAATGCAAACAGAAAATATGGACAGAAAATAAAATTAAAATTTCATATATATGCTTTAATGATCGGGAGAGTAAAAAAAGGTAAGATTTTTCACAAGTCCAATTCAGTCATTTAGAAGCGTTCAACAGAGTAAGGTAAAACTATAAAACCAAATTCACGATTACACCTGGATTTAAACGAAAACGGATAACGAAGTGAATTTTAATAACATAATCATATTACAAGTTAATTGAATTTTACAAATCATAAAGTGTTTGCAATTTTAATTTTCAAATTTTAAATCGATTTAATTCTGCTGTGAATTACTGTTTAATTAAGTTATTATTTTGGTTGTTTTATCGATAAGAAAAAATAATGTGGTTTTGATTTTAACCAAATGAATTCGTTCAATTTACACTGGTTAAAAGTATTAAAAGTTTAACGGAAAAAAAAAAGTTAATTCGTCTACTTTAAATCGTTTTTATTTTTTTTGTGAAAATCAACTACTAATTACGTCATTATTAATAGATGTAATTCGAGATCGGATTGATAAGAATTATAATTATATTGTAATTGATATATAAATATGAATTTTTCTCTTAACGGAAAACAATAATAATTAAATTATCGAATACAACTGATTCAACATAATACAGAACTTGTGGCATATAAATATAAAAACGAAATTTTTACTTGCTTTTAACCTGGATAGTGTGCATTTCATTGATATCTGGTTCAAGAGAACAATTTATTTTATTAATAATTACCAAAGAGAGAGACAGAGAGAAAAGACATTGACGATTGTTAAACATAAATCAAATTGAATGCAAATCATCAGAGGTGAAGTTATTCTGCTATTTAGCACTTTAAAATCATATAAAAATCAATTATTGAATGGAAAATTTGAAAAATTTTCCAAAATAAGGACAAATTTAATAAGAAAGTGTTTACTGAATCTTCATTTATTCCATATTTATCAGGTGAGAATTCCTAATCACAATAAATTTATTTTTATCGAATTTCTTTATTTTAATATTATCACTGTGTAGAATAAGACAATAATTCGATAGATTTTCCACAAAAATAAAAAATTCGATCCACAATTATAAAATAAGTCAAGGATTCCAATACGAAATTTATAGTTTTTCACATCAAAATTGGTTTTATTACCTGATTTTATATGAACTATAATTGTTTTTCACGTATGTGTTTCATGTAATCGTTTTTTTTATTTATTCAATTAGAATTATTGAAATGAAAACAACTGTTGATTTTTTTTTTAATATTTCTGTACAATACTCAAAAGCATAAATATTTGACTGGCATAAAAATTTCTATTAATAGAATATCAATAAATCTATAATCATATTGTTATTGTTCACCACTAGAACGATAATTATCTAATTAACATGGAAAGAATTCGAAAATAAAATAACGAATATCATTTAAAAAAAAAACTGCATTGGTTAATGTTTGTGATATTGAAAAACATCGTCGATCATTATGAAAACAATAAGAAGAGAAAAATAAAAAATTGTGCGTACTAAAAAAAATAAAAGATTTGTAACAGTCCGTTGAGTATTTTATTGAAACCGCCCCGAAAAAAAAAATAAAAATCTAAACCACACGACATAAATGAGTATTTTTTTATGTCGCATAACTATGTGACAATGTGACAATGCATGACCAATTTAAGCAATTCTCTTTAAATATTGAATTAAAATTACATTAAATAATGTGGTTTTATAACCGCATTATGTGATTTAAATGAATTCAATAAATGATCACTTGAATAGAGTGTACTCCATTTATTATGGCGGAACAGCATTAGAATTCTCTTATACTATGAAATAAAAAAAAAAAAAAAACTATGAAACTACCGTGATATTATCATTTGTATGATCATTAAATTGATATTGTGATTGATAATAATTTAGCTCTCATGTTGTTTATTTTTATTATTTTTAACAATCACAATGAAATAAACAAAATCAAAAGTAATATACCGTCAAGTAAATAAATAATCATATAAAAACAAAAAATTAGCATAAATCATAGATCAAAATCAGTTATTAATAAATGGATATTCATTAACGAGTGATGAGTAACGCATATCATCGCATATCAACTACCTTCATATTTCACCTTTATGCAAAATAACAATCCATTTGAATTCTATTCTAAAAATACCTGTATACTGGTTCAATTCCGATCTACTTCTGTATACGTACATAATATGTAAATATTTTCCGCGTATAAGATAATAAAATAAATCAACAATAAATCCACTATAAAATAATAAAAATTCGATGAAATGTGAATTCTCAAATATACAAATAATTTCCTATACTTAAATTGTAACATATCATCTATTATGTATGTTATTTTCGCATAAAATGGACAGCATACAAACATAATGATCCAATTAAATTTGCAAAACACCGAAACAAAATATTTGAACACAGATCAATTTCAAATTGAATTAATGTTATGTTATGAACAAATACACAAAAAAAAAATTAACCAAAACGTTCAAATTGAAATTCTATTGTTAATAACAATGATAGTACAAAATACCATTTGGTATCATTCACATTGATTTTATTATAACACACGATGGATGGAAAAATAAGCATACAAAATACGAATTTCATTTAAAACTGCATAAGTAAAATATCATGTGGAAACATTGTGAGAGTGAGAGAGAGAGAGGAAAAAAAAACAACAAAAATCAAAATAAAAACAAATGATTTCACTTAATGATTTAAGTGCTACCTGATATATGCATATAGTCTCTGATACCTGTGCTACCTTTATACCATTTATTAGTGCAATTGATATGAAACACAACAGAAAAAAATTAACAAGTGCTACTGGTCACGTGGAATCAACAATCATTTATTTATAAATGCATTCTATTCAAGGCACACATATAATGACGCCTCCACATTTATGTTTATTTTATTTAAATTATTCACTATTTGTGTAGAATAGAAAATCGAAATAAAAGCAGTTCAGACTGATTGGTGATGATCTTCATTCACTAGAAATACTAAAAATTTTAAACTAACAACAAGATAAATATAGAGAGCTCTTCCATTTACACAATCAGTAGCAATTCGTCATGAACAGAATCCAAAAGTGAATGACTAATAACATTTTATAACTAATCAAGAACAACGTATTGATCAGTATTATAGGGGAATTGATCAGCATCACAATATTTATGTTGTACACTAATTTTAAATATTTGATCCCTTGATCATGAAAATTGTTATTTATAAATTGAGTTTCAATGTTACATGGTTTCTGTATGCAGTTCAATTCTCCATTAAGAAGTCATCATTAGTTCATTAGCAACCGGGTGAAACGTTCTACGTAGGAATAACCAATTTGAACTACATTTATCTGCTATTCATTGTTCTGGATGATTTCAGATATAACTAAAACCAAAGATATTTTCACTCTGCACTGATATATTCCTTATAGTTATTCCACTAAAATTCAATTGGGATATCTTGGGACAACAACTCATCGCTGTATCTCGATTGAATCAAAACATATTCAATACCTAATCATATTGAATCTGTATCTCGTGTTGCGCAGCCAACTCGTTCTATTTAAGAGTAACAATATGTTTCAAATGATATTAAATTCTGATCTGATCATACATATTTAGTTCATGTTATAATGGGCCTATAGATTGGTTGTCCCAACACTCTACTACACTTACTCATGGCTCATGTGTATATTATAAAAATTGTAAACAACCAATCGCAAGTATTATTGTTCATTGGGCTAACGTATTATTAATATTAATCATCAACACACAGGTCTTACAACTTTAGGACCCAATGTCGCCATAGCAATTTTATTTTTTCGTATAAATATCGATACAATAATACTATTTTTCTTTCATTTCAGATTGGTCGTTTAGCCAGATAACATCGACTTTGGAAGTTTTATATTATTAAACCGTTGAATAGTATTCTCTTATTCAACAGAAGAGATCGTTTTCTTTATAATTTTCTGTTTCTCTTTTATTTTTAATAAAAGAAGTTTTTTTTTCCTTAATTAAAGTTTAAATTTAATTGTTATTAATTTTTTTTTGTTTTAATCGCGGCGCGAAAACACTTGATCATAAAATTCGGTTACATAGAATGGTAGAAACTGATCCTCAATCAAATAAACTTGGTAGTAAGTAAAATCTATTGATCCACCCTATTTTATTTGTATTCAAAATTATTAATTTTATTTAAATTTAAATTTGATTGCCGTTTTATATCGGTGTAACATTTCCAAATATCAAAAAATTGTGAACTACGTGCTAATTTGGTATTTAACAACAATCTATTGATAATAATTTATTTGTTTCGATGGTTTCATCATAATCTTTTCCATGTGTTTTATATATTTCTTTTTTGTCTTCTGTTATTTTTATAGATTCCAATGTAAGAAGTGAGTCACAAGGTAACGGTGTTGACACCAACAAAGATCCGGACAATAAATTAGCCCAACAACATAGTAACTTGGTATCAATTCCATTACAACCAGTTGGTGTATTAAGCGGTAATAAGGATAAAGTTGAAAAATTTGATCCGGAACGTGGTATCAATCGTAAAGCTGATTTTGAGGAGGCAATTGAATTAGCTGGTTATGGTAAATTCCATTACATCTTATTAGGAATATGTGGTCTAGTAAGCACCAGCGAGGAGATGGACGTCATTTCGATGTCGTTCATTCTCCCCTCCGCTGAGTGCGACTTAGATCTGGACACACAGGCTAAAGGATGGCTGAACTCAATTATTTTCATTGGTATGATGTTTGGCGCATACGCTTGGGGCAGTGTCGCCGATTCACTTGGACGTAAAAAAATTCTGATCATCATATCGATTATGAATGCTTTATGTATTGTCGCCTCATCGTTCTCACAAAACTATGAAGTATTTTTATTCTTTCGGTTTCTCAATGGTGCTGCGTAAGTGTTATTCTTTATTTAATCATTTCTATTCAATTAATTGAGACCCATTTAAATCATCAAGTAGCAGCAGCTCTAAAGTGAGAGAGGGATCCTCTTATAGTCCCCTTTCTACACATCCAAGCTCATTTAATTGAATCTGGCTTCTGTGTATTTACATGTCACATACAAATTATCGATTTAATTGACTCAGAAACGAATGAAGACCGTAAAATTCAATATTGTTGTAAAACAATTAATTCTCTCGCATAAACAATTTAGTAATAACGTAAATTATAAATCTCCATCATTCATGATGATTCCATCCTTTTCAACGATTTAATTTTGTTACTTTTTTTTCTCTTATTCCATTTATTCTGATAATTTATATCAATATTGTTGCTAGTTGTTTATTCATGGCATCAATTTTGCCTTTAAATTAATTTACTGTTTACACTTAAATCTTACGTTAAGATGATAAGTGCGATCTAATAGATCAGAAAAGGCAAAACTAATTATCACTATAGAGTTAAACTCCGGTTAGTATTTTTTAATAAATTTATATTGAATTGAATCATCAGTTTAGTTAAAACTTGTGAAATATGTTAACAATATTTTAATGGGATCGAACTATGTCAAATATTAACTGTGATCAGTTAAATGTAAAGATCTCAAGAATAGTAATTGAGAACAAAAGCATGACGTGAATTGGATTTTTTATTTCACTGATATTGACATGTCCCCCAGGTTAAGAAGAAGCGAATGAACGATATTCATACAAAACTGTTTTGCCGGAACATAAATTAATAATTACATACTTAGCTGAATTACTCAGTATTGTTTTCGCTCAATTATGTGATTCCTTGTTTGTATTTTGAATATTTACTTGGGTATTCAATTGACTTGTTGACCAGTATGTTTCGTATTTAATTGCAAATGCTAATCTTTATTTTATATAAATCATTTTATAAATGTTTAGACTTGGTGGCAGTGGTCCTGTGATTTGGTCATATTTCGCTGAATTTCAACCGAAAAATAAGCGTGGCTCTATGTTGAGTTTTATGGCTGCATTTTGGACTTTTGGTAATTTGTTTGTGGCTCTATTGGCATGGCTCATCATTCCTGCAGGTAAATTTATTTATTCTTGAATATTCCAATCACCGTCAATGCGATATTAGTGCTCTAATTAATTTATTTCATTCTAAATTGAATCATTTTTATTTTATAGAAATTGGATTCGTTACGCCGTATTTCACATACAATTCATGGCGTATATTCTTGATGATCTGTTCATTGCCGTCATTTTTAGTCGCCGCATTACTTTTCTTGTTGCCAGAAAGTCCCAAATTTTTAATATCAAAGGGACGTAGCGATAAGGCATTACAGGTATTTCAAAGGATTTATACATCCAATACCGGTAAACCAGGAGAAATGTATCCCGTCAAGGAGCTGATGATTGATGAAAAATTGAAAGCTGAACTTGAGGATGTAACGAAACCAATTACAAATAAATATAAACAAATGTGGTCTGGTATGGTGAACAATAGTCGGGAATTGTTTAAAATGCCAATCCTTAAATTCACCTTAATCTCAATTGTAATTAACTTTACATTCCATATTGGTTATTATGGTCTTATGATGTGGTTCCCGGAATTACTAAATCGTTTCAATACATTCGAAGAAGCTCATCCAGGTCAAGCAACATCTGTATGTAAGGTTACTGAATATGTGGTCGGATTATCACTTAATTCAACTGCTGCCTGTGATGATGAAATACCAAGTTCTGTTATTATGGAGTCCTTAACAGCATTGGCTGCCGCATTACCAGCCAATTTAATTGCAATTTTATGTATGGATCGTTTGGGTAGAAAATTCTTTATGATCTTCAGTACGATGACGGCCGGCTTATGTTCAGCTGGTATGTATTTGGTATCAAGCAGGCAACAAAATTTTGCTGTATCAGCCGTATTTACTGGTGTAATTGCATGCGGTAATGCATCTCTGGATTGTTTGATAACCGAAGTATTTCCAACGAATCTTCGTGCCACTGGTGTTGCCATATCAATGGTGGCGGCACGTCTTGGTGGTATCATTGGTAACGTTGTAATTGCTACACTATTGGATATGTATTGTCCAGCACCAACATTTATAGTTGCCATATTATTAGCTGGTGGTGGTCTTATGTGCTTAATGTTACCGAACACAACAAGAACAGCATTACAATAACACTGGCTGATATAAATTATTATTATATTTTTAAAATAGCAGAAATAGAATACTATATGTTAATGCAAAGAGATAGCGGAAACAAAAACAAAACTACATATCACTGGAAAAAAAACGATATTTCGTAAAATACCATTATCATAGATATTAAGGACTCAAAAAACAACACGCTATTAATGGTATAATGCATGGAATTAACATTTCAACAACAACAAAAACAATTGAACATATAGAAGAAGCTGTAATACAAAAACATAGCTATTTGAATCATACATATAGCATTAGTGTAATAGTTTAAATATTAATTATCAATCACATGATGGTATCAAAACAGGCAAATGGAGCCAAGTGAAGGAGAATGAACCTGGACCAGAATTTATGAAACGATTAAATAATGATTAAACGGTAGTGAACGTCAAAAAAAAAATATATTAGTGAATTATGTATATGATAATTATTAATCAGGGATACGTATTAACCATAAATAACAGTTAATAGTTTTAAAACAATATTATTGTTGAGTTTTCTTTTTTTTTGTATAAACGCTTCAAATTGTATTCAAACCGATTTTATTTAGTCGTTAGTGGAATAGTAATTAGTTTCCTATGATTAGTACAATGCGAAATATTTAATAAAGATATGATTAATGCACTCAGTTCCAACTTTTAATTAATTTAATTTAGATAATTTGTCATGTCTCGTTATGGATCAAAGTGGACCAGATTCCAGAGTTCCGACTTTCGCAAAAATTATTAAAAATAAACATCGAGGTCAAGGTGCACAAACACAAATTTCAGGACACAGACACTAATTAAACTAATTTAATATAATTTTAATAAAAATGGAAATTAAAAAAAAAAAACTGTTGCCTTCAATTTAGAACTGATACAATTCATTTACTAAAAAATAATAACAATTTTTCGCGCTATTTTCATTCTCGCTTTTGTAGTTCGGGCGACAAAATAGTCGCTTCCCATGTGATTTCTTCATACAATAATATTCATACAAAACAAAAATTCCAAGAAGACAATGTCATATGAAAATGACATATGGTAAGCAGCTTATCAAAATAAAGAAAGATAGAAAGAAGGAATTTAAAATTAAGAAAATTAAATCGAAATGGCGCAATTTGCACGTAATTTATTTCGATCGCATAAAAATTTTAATAATTTCGGTTGTTTTTGTCGCAATATTTCAAGTGCTAGGAATGTAAGGAGTAGATCTAATTTACAAAACGGTGTTTTATTATTCATCGGTGGCGGATTATTGGCGTTATCCCATCAGAAATGGAAGAAAACTTACACCGTGGAAGCAGCAAATCTCAAGAAACTAAATAAAGTGAGACCGATTTCCATACCATAGATATCCTTATATGCAGATATTGCTGATGAAAGTGAAATAATAAAACTTGCGTTCTCGTAAACTTTGAGTTATTCTACAAAGTGTCATAGAACAAGTGTATTTTCACCTGCAATTCTGTCAATTGCTCCCTTATGAAATTGGTTTCGCGATATTAATCATTTTTAATTCGCAGAATGAGAATGTTAAGGCAGTAAAACTAACAGCACGGGAAAGGCGTTTTATACGATTTGCATCAGTCGAATTTAAGGGCCAGTTGTATATGACGCCTCAAGATTTTCTGGACTCTGTGGTCGAAACGGAACCAAGGCGTAAGTCCAACCATTATCTACAGCAAGTAAACAAAAATTATCATTCCTATTTGTAGCTCGAATGAAGAGACGTTCTCTAACCGAGAGTGATATAGACAAAATAAAGGACTCAACGCCTACCTTGAAGAAAGGGTCCTCGCATATGTTCCGAAATTTATGGGATGCAGGAATAATATCATACACAGAATATCTCTTTCTTTTATCCATCCTAACGAGTAAGTAATTTGAATGTTATACAGAACGTGGTTGAGAATTATAAATAAAAATTGCCAAATTGTAGAACCGCAGTCTGGCTTTAAAATTGCATTCAATATGTTCGACACCGATGGAAATAGTCGAGTGGATAAAAACGAATTCTTGATTGTAAGTATTACGATAACACAATGTTGTAGTGAAATATAATTTTCTCATTGTGATTATTTATTATCATTATTAAATTAAATTGAACGACAGATCCGAGATATATTCGCCGGTTCTCTTAGAGAACATGACATGGATGAAGCGACCAGAAAAGTTGTATGATTATGATTTGTTTATTGATTTATTTATGTCTATATCCAAAATATTCATATTTAATTTATTTGGATCAACTAATCGGTGTGGATTGACACTTTAAACTTATACACTTCGATTTAACGACAATTCTTTGCTTAACTGTAAATGAGCTCTGCTTAATCCTACTATTTTGTAATATGGGTGTTCCTCGAGTTGGCTTACCTAACAGCGTTCCATGTTTCTTTTAATTTTCATCACTTACATATTTATATATATTTCTTGGTTTATATACAGTTAATGTCTTTGGTGACCACTTTTGAACAAGTTAAAATCTTACAAGAAATTGAACGTAAATTAGAAGCAGAAAGGAGAAAACAAAGTTTTGTAAGTCGGTTGAAAATCTATCGCAAAATTAGGCGCTATTTGAAAGATAATTTTGGATCTTTGTATTCTTTCGTAAGATCCACATCTAACACTTTATTTTGGCTTCGGGTTTTTATTCACTTATTCTATGTTTACTAATCATTTTAGAAACGTTTCGTATTCAGTGTTTATCAAATTAACGTTCATATACACTTTTATCTAGATTGAACAAATATTCAGTACAGCTTGGTTTGGTAGACAACCTAAAGAAATAACAACGGATAAGGCAAATGAAGCAGATGGTGATGGGAAAACTATTAACAAAGTATTAAACAATAGTCAACACTATTGCTCGTTTTATTTTATCTACTTAACCTTTTTTAGGCAGAGGCAGAACAGAAGGAAAAAAGTGATCTAGAAGGATTACAAACGAAACATCGGATTGATACAACTATTTTACTCCATTTCTTTGGCAAAAAGGGAACTGATGAGTTGATATACGAAGATTTTCATAAATTCATGGCCAATCTTCAGACAGAAGTGCTAGAGTTGGAATTCAATGAATTTTCTAAAGGAAAAGTGGCGATAACAGAAGTTGATTTTGCTAAAATTCTTTTAAGATACACCCATTTGGTGAGTATTAATATGTATACATTTTTAAAAACAGAAGATATTCTTACTGAACGTACTTTGTTTGTAGGCAACTGACGAATACGATTTATATTTGGAGCGATTATTGGAAAGATGTCGCACTGAGGAAGGAATAACATTCAAAGAATTTAAAACATTTTGTGAATTTTTAAACGGTTTGGATGATTTTAATATCGCCATGCGAATGTATACGCTAGCTGATCAGGCGATATCCAAACGTAAAGATCCCCAGTAATTTAATAAACATCTATTTAACAATGCCTTTCTCTCTCACCTTTTAGACGAATTCATTCGTGCAGTTAAGATTTGCACCGGTAAGGAGTTATCCGAACATTTAGTTGACACTGTATTCGCCTTGTTTGATAATGACGGTGATGGATTACTGTCACACAAGGAGTTTATCGATATAATGAAAGATCGACGCCACCGCGGTTTTAAGGTAAATAAATATGGTCTTGAGTACAATGAGGCAACAATCCAGGAATTAAATGAGCGTTTTTTGTTTATCCGTGCGTTACGTTCAAGAGCTTGTCGAAGTCTCAAAAAACGATTTAGTTCTTGAATTTGCTTTTCATTTCCCCAACATAACCGCTGTAAATTATTTCCCTTATTTGTTTTTAAGCTTTAGCTGTATTTATTGTGTATTTAATACTAATATTAATATTACCAAATTGTACGTACTTATAGTTTCGTTTTATGTTTGTATTTTGTTATTTAGATACATATTTATTTTTAATATTAGTTATGTTCTTGTTATACGTTTAGTAAATTGTTAATAAAATTTACATCACCAAATTCAATGAAACACACAATTTCATAAATCACAATCAGCTTTATGTTTTTTTCATAATGGCCATACGAATTGTAAGTGTTTACTTTAATATTGCTTACTACTTGTATTTTAATTGTCAGCTAATCAATTTCTATAATCAAACATTTATAATTAATAGTTGAATTTAATTTTTTAGTCTTCCGGAAAACAAGTTGGATGGGACTCCTTTAAGCAATGCTTGAAACAAGAAATGAAATCAACGACTGTATAAATAAATCGCATTACCTCTAGAATTTAAGGATTCAATCATTTTCTGTATATTTATTTCATTTTTACATTGATTGCTGGTTACTATTTGAAAGTGATTTTGTTATTCTTTATCTCATATTGCATATATTTAAGGCGATTATCGAACTATGATTAATGTATATGTTTTCTCTATTGTTTCATGTTCTCATTATTATATTGAATAATTAGAATTCTCGCATTTATAATGTTATGAATACCAAAAAATAAAACACTCGTTCTACATAATTATACTTGGCACTAGTCATGCATTATAAGATTTGTCATGTTCTAAACGAATATTTTAAATAAAATTATGAATATATACAAATATAATTATCAGCAAAACTTAATTTACAACGGATTAACATTGCAAATTATTTAATTTAAACTTTGCTATATATATAAGAGGGAAGAAACTCGAAGGGTGACAGAAAAAGTGTGCAGTGATTCAGAGATTAACTATGGTTTTTAGACGATTTCAGTTTTTATCTATTATTTTTATAGTTATTGGTACGGCTAATGGGATTTTTCTGGGAAATGGTACAATTGCAGTGGAAACAGATGTATCAAATATTTTAAAGTGTTTATATAATGGTATCAACTATCGTAAATTCGTTGCCAAACTATTTACAATATTTCATTTTATCAGTTTCAATGAAGGGGAATCAAGGAACATTTTATAGACATCGATTTTTAAATCTTAAGGATGTGATTTCTTCAAAGATTCAACAAAAATTCCAGTCTCTCATTGAATACTCGATTTGTTTCAGTTTGTATTATATGCACTTCAATATAATCCATACAATTATTTTCTTTTTAATTTATCTCACAGATAAATATGTCAACGTTACCAAATCTAAATCAAAAGCTAAAGATAATGAACCAGGTACTACATCAAAATATCCACCAACTGTCCTAACTACTGACACAAATATAATAACATTCCATCCATTTTGATATTTTTTATTAATAATAATCACTACACAACTTATTAAGAAATATATAATATTTTAAACTGTATTACATGTAAACTTACAACTTAAATTAATTTAATATTCCGTGTATTTTAAATATATATCGAAAATTCGTCAAATTGAAAACACACGACAATTTTATCACAGTCCGGTGCATAGAAAATTTCCACATTAAACCGTACAGTATAAGCAAATCCAACGGTTCACTTATGCCAATAATTCACTTAAAACTCCCTCTAAACACTAAACTTATACTTAGTTTCACTATATTTGCAATTAAACAGTACATCAATTATTGAATCGAATGATTCTCACGTTGTCTGTTACTGTGGTCCACCAATAATAATAGTTACAATAAATAAATTCTAACGTTACTTTGTTGGCAAAGTCCATCTGATTCCATCATCTGAATCTGGTTTCTTTCTTTGAATCAAGTTTCGCCTAAAATTGTCATTACTATCGTTATTGAAATCACCATTATCCTGACGATGAAAATTATAAGCGGCCCTTCGATTATACTTTGGTCCATAATCTTTAGACCGAAAATTCTTGGGACTGTTATTAACATATGACGTAACATGATCTTCTGTTTCAAAAGATGGATCATCAGTAAAATCAATTCGATGAAAATTATATGATCCCTTCTTTGATTTCGTTAACATACTTTTCATATTCTTCTCCTTCAATTTATCTTTTTTAATTTCTTTTATGTCTGGTGGAATGTAGTCATTATCACTTGTATCACTGTCAAAATAATCTGGTTTCGTAAACGAATAATTTTTACTGTAATAGGACTTAAATGATGGTTCCGGTTTGCATCGTTCAAACACATGATAACTATGCGATAGAAGGTGAGGAAACTTATCTATCCAGTAGTTTGTAAAACCTGCTGGTAATGTACCGAGTAATTTTTGTACTTCGAAGTCCAATTCATGATAATGATGTTTCTTATTTCTGAACGCACGCAGTAAGTCTCGAACACTACCACCTTGATAGTCTCGATATTTCCTTAAATCCACGGTTATCAATGCGTCTAATTGCACATTCCAATCATTTCGCACAACAAATTTTGCATTTTTCTCTAACGTTTTTAATGGTTCCGTACCGGGAATTGATTTCTCTACTCTATCACTAACATCTTGAAAGAATGCTAATATTCTCTCTTCATTCCAAAATAAAGGATGATTACAAATAGCCATCGCTGGTGGACGTCTATTTTGATCTTTATTTATCATGTCGCTAATCAATTCTTCAGCAAGTACCTAAAATTATAATTATTATACGGAATTTTTCTTTATTTAAATCATATCGAAATTACCGTTGTGTGTCCAGTCATTGCATTAAAGAGTTCTTTCAAATAAAACTCATTTCCTAATATATTTGCTTGCCGCTTCATTGTATCACCGAACGGGTGACTTCCACCAGTCATTACATAATAGAAAACACAACCTAGAGAAAAAATATCTACAGAAGTGGTCTGAAAAAAAATAAGAAAACATATAAACTAATTAGTAATGAATGTAGAAATGATAATTATACCGTTCGTTGACCCTTTAACATTTCTGGTGCAATCCATCCCTCAGTACCAGTTATGCCTGAACGTCTCGAAAAACTATTTTTTCCCAAATTTAATTTTTTACACAATCCAAAATCAGAAATCATAACACGGATTTGATTATAATTATTCGGCAATGATAGCAGCACGTTTTGTGGCTTTATATCTCGATGAACTGTAAAACAAAATGAATTTATGTTAAATTGACTTCAGTATTATTGCAATATGTAATTAATACCAATATTCAATGAATGCAAATGATGTAATCCGTTAGTTGCTTGTAACAAAACATTAAATACTGAGATTTTATCCCTCAATGTTGCTGAACGAGGCCCTTCAGTATAGTCCTGTAATGTACCGTCGCATAGTTCAACCGCTATATATCTAAATTGTCTATCCTGTTCCGTACAGAAATAGCGTACAACATTTTCATGGGTATCACTTTCGCGAAGCAGTGCCACTTCTCGATCAGCTAAAGTAAAACATTCGGGTAACAGTCGTTTAACAGCAACTTGTCGTTTCTCAAAGCATCCCTTGAACACAAACGTGCCCTCGCAACCTTTGCCCAATAGCTCATTTGGGAAAAAGGTTATTTTCCCAACACGTATGCCTTGATCACCCATATCAATCAATTCCTGATAACTTCCATTCTGTGATCTGCCACTATTTTGATGTGATCCAGTTTGGCTTTGACGTAGTTCACGTACAGTAAATCGCATATACCAAAACATTGCTATTACCACACCAAACAATATGATTAAAAGTACCCGCATTATTTGACTCTCCTGATTGTCTACCCATTTCTTCGAATCGGTATAAATTTGTTTCAAAAATTTTGTGTTATTTTCAAAACGTTCTGTTATATTTGACACAAATGGAATCCTTCTTCTGCTCGAATTATCTGGTAAAATCTTTTCTCCGTTTTCCATGCTGTTTATGTGAATCTCAGTATACTGTTTAATCGGTGATGTTAAACCATTTTTATTTTCTTCATCGGATTTTCGTAATGCTGGATCAAACGAAAATCCAATATTGTCCATTACTTTAGGCACTTGATAATGACCGAGAACAACAACACCACCGTTATTATTGGTTGTATCTGTTTCCGCTCGTTCTGATCGATGTTTCTCTAACAGTGTGTTGATATACACTAAATTTGCTTGATCTTTATCATCTTTGGGTCCCTCCAATAATTTCGTTGGTGGGTCTGATGCAATTGTTGCTGTATTTTTATCAACAAGTGATGGAATTGCATACAGACCAAGCGAATGTTCTCCAATATATAAACTTTGACTAAAAACGATAAAGATTTTTAAATAGAATACGTTTCAATGCATATCAGTTGTGAATATTACAATAATTTCATATCAGTTTTTGTTCCATCCTTCGTATATTCAATAATATTTCGTAATGCTTCATCAGATACGGTTGTGAAAGGCACACTTAATAATCCTTCTGGTCCAAGAAGGTATACAGCAACGACCGGGCTGGAGAACTCGCGTTGCCACATATACGTTCCTTTTCGTCTATCAAGAGTTACGGCTAAACCGTTTTCACTTCCAGTTAAATGTAAAAATTCTACAATGTTATTTAATAATAAATCAAAAAAAAAAAATGATTATTATTGATTTCTAAATTACCGTAGTCTTTCGAGATATCCGCCCCCATTGAATGCGAAGCGTAATCAAAAAATGTAACATTCCATGGCTTTGCATTAGAATCTTGCGAATGACTGTCATACATCATAATGGTATATTGTGTGCGACCTAAATAAATGGATCGTGATGTGGCCCATCCGATACCGTCCTTTCCCTTGGAACCATTAGCAAAATCCATAACTTTTTCTCGATGCCCAGTTTTTGGATCTATCAAAAACCAAGTATCACTCTTTTTACCAGAATATAAAATACCGTCACTCGACCGACATGGTGCACTGGCTACCAACTGGGGGATAGTGTACGGTAACTTTTTTAATCCGCCCATATCGCCAAGTTGATACAGACTACCATCCCGAGGATCTGGTAAATAATGCGGTAGAGGAAATTCATTTGACGAAGGCACATTGATTGCTGGATCTAAATGTTAAATAAAACAGACGACACTTAATATTACGGGACATCAAACTGTCTGAGTGTTGAACAGTAATTTACCATCATCAATGTTCCATCGCTGTTCATTTGTAACAGGATCAATTGCAATTAACCCGCCACCCAAGGTCGAGAACACTAACAGTGGTTCTTCATCACGGGCCAAATCTGTACAGTCCTCCTACGGAAATAATATTCTTTAGTGACTACTATTTAAATATGGTAATTTAGAAATGTGGCAATTTGATCGATCGTTTAGTCACATACATCTGCTCGTTCTGATGCAACATATTGAAAATTCAATACAATTAGTGTTAAAATGAGCGACCGCCACGAAAACATCATTCCTTCTTAAATTGCGTTAGGGAAAAACCCAAAGTAAAGAATATTCACTTTTTGCGTATATCATCCACTGATACATTTAATTACTTTAACTTCAATCACACGGTATTCTTGTCAACACTCTAATTTCAAGGTTTTTAATCACTTATCCGCTATTGATCGCATCAATTTTTGGGATAAAAAACACTTTATTTTACCTATCTCTTTTCAAAATCTAGTCTTCAGTATTTAATAAATAATGAATTTTCAAGTAACGTATCACTTATGAAATAATTTCCACGAGTAAGACTTTTTCGAAATATTATTGATATTTTGTAAAAATGTGTAGAAATTTGAAATAAAAATTCCGTCGAATCACAAACCTCCAACAATCACAAATGTAGAGATTTCATATGTTTTACAGTGGTGAGTGAATTGACTAATAATATGACTGATAATTCAAATAAGCAATCTAAATTTACCTTTTCATAATAATATTAAAATAAAGAATATTATAGTTTCCACGATCAGTGTCACAATCAGACCTTTAAAATAAAATGTTTCCGTTGTCCATACTGTAAAACGAAACAGCTGATTTTATCGTATTCACATCTGATTTTATTTAATAATTATAATTAGGGTTTTTGGTTTTACGCATTACCAATTGTTTTCGATGCATTTTTTATCATTATTTAATCTTCAACACTGAAGAAGAAGAAGAGAAAAAATGAACTTTTCATTTTCTTAATAAATTCGAGAAATCTACTCATTAGGTATAGTGGTGACGCCTGTGGTGAAAATATCAACTAAAAAAATGAAACTTTGAAATTTTTTAAAAATCCAAAAGTTTCAAAAACTCTTCTTCTTCTCCTCTGATTCTTGATCAAATGCAATAATACTAATGCATATTGGTACTCCGCCACACAATAGGGAATACAACAACAAAAATTAAAGTTTTGAAATTTTAGTGATTTTCATGTAATTTTTGGATGGAAATTACCAATACTAACACAATTTGGTATACCGACACGTATCATTCAGTACAACAACAACTTTGAAACTTTCGAAAAAAAAAATTTAAAATTCTTTTAAAACCCCTAAATATATACAAGCAAGTTAAAATGATCAATAATGATGCCAATGCTAATGGTAATGTCAATTTTAATAATGAAAATTTTTATTGAAATTTTTTTGAATTCTTCATGAAATGAATTTTTTTTTGGAAATTCATTGCTAATGATAATTTAATTTTACAAGTCTGGTAAATATTACATATTTTGTTTCTCTTTATTAAAATTTAATAATTTACAAAATTATCAACTAATGAATCAACTAATTATAACAAATGTGAAACTTCAATTGAGCTTCTCTTCCCATGGTCGAGGTCCCCGTTTGTTCTCCCAATTATTTATATCGATCGTTTTGATCTTCTCAAATTCGGTATCCAACGTTACTTCGCCTTTCTTTTTCATTTTGACACCGGCCTTTTCCACATCCTCCGGTTTTAGTTGTGGCTTTGAAAAATAATCAAACCTGCAATTGATATAAGCCATGAAACTGAATCCAATTACTAAAACCAATCCAATTCGATGTGTTACCGAATCCTTGTGAACTCATTCACTCCAAACGTGCCGGCGATCATGAAAATGAAGAATGGAATTCCAAATTTTATAAACTCTTTCTGCCTCTTATTCAAGGACCGGTACCTGGCGGCAATACCACTCATTGTACGTTATTAGTCCGGTCCCATTCTTTTTCAACACAATTCGGTAGAACACTTTTGTTTGTTGTTCTTTTGAGGTTATACAGTAAAATTCCTCAGCCAGCTGTTTGGGTAAACTGTTGATATTTTCATAGCTCTAAAAGTCAATCTGTACCGTAAGTACTGCGGTAAGTATGCATTGAATATTATGGGTGAATATACAAATATGCAAATGTTCTTATGAAAATATAATCCATCAGTTAAAAGATAGTTACAAGAACCATTCTTGGGTACAGGAATATTAAGTGAATCCAATTATTTTTAAAATCTTGGAATTTGGTAGAGTGACATTTGTTTGGGCTTAGCAGCCATCATGAGTGCCCATATGTAGAAGAGTGTTATAATCAAAATAGAGAAAGAAACGTCACAACTGTTTAGCCGCCATTAAAACAATCAGATTGCCTGATATAAGTTTGGTTGAGTGAATTAATACCGTTTTATCGTGGAACTAAGTCATTTTCAATTGTTTATATCTAATAGAAGATACCGTTGATTGTATGTTAATCGAATTCCGTATTAACGCATCGCTGACCATTCGTAATAATACTATGTGTTGATAAAATATTGTGTCAAATTCAAGGTCCCATATTACCTTATTAGAAAGTAAAAAAAAAAAATAAAAAAAACTATATTCTGTGTCAAATATCGATAATTCCCTTTTATAAAGGACCACAGGAGCCTGTGAAATAATTGCAACTGGTTCCAAAATTAACGAAAATTCTCATAAGGAGTGAAATTATGTGTTATTATCTCATATAAGACAACATTGCATTCATTGGGTACAGGAATTGCATTCAAGGTAGCGTAATTTTTTCATAACAAATTTTGTTGTTCTGGAAGAATTCATATCATATCCTACTTCAATTTGCTCCATAAATAGAATCTCAAGTGTTTATGATTCGTCGCGGAAGAGAATCAAATCCGTATCATGGCTATGATAGTGCGGTTTGAAATAGGTCATAAGGCCGTTTCTAAGAAAGTCAAGTCTGGAGAGTGCACCCATGACTGGGAGCTGTACATTAGAGGGATAGAAGGGAACAACATCAGCAACTATGTGGACAAGGTTGTCTTCATTCTGCATGACACATTTCCAAATCCAAGACAAGGTATGCATCAACTTAATGGAAATCTGTTATAAATTATTCATTGGTTATTTTTATGTTTTGTTACAGTTATAAAAGAACCTCCATACGAAATAAAGGAGTCTGGTTATGCCGGTTTCTTAGCCGGAATTGAAGTTTATTTTAAATCACGTGAAGAACCAAAGAAGGTGTCATTACAATATGATTTATACCTGCAGGAACAGGGTTTACCTCCAATTTCCCATAAACGTATAGAAACCGTGACCTTTGATAATCCATCTGAAGATTTTCGTAAGAAATTATTAAAGGGCGGTGGAATTTACACTACAGAGGGAAAGGTACGTGAAACTACTTCTATTGATGATCGCTCAAAATCAAGTGGTAAATCTAAGAGCAGCAGTAACACTGAAAAATCAAAAACCAAATCGCGAACGGATGAACCAAAAATTTCAAACACGTTTACTGAATTATTTGGTCAGCCAATTAAGAAGACCTCCACAAAAGTATCACCAGACCCTAAATCTAGTTCATATTCCACAAATAGTAGTAATAATAAATCCTCATCACAGACTCAGAAGAGTGACGGGAAACCTACATCGTCATATTCTTCATCCAAAGATAATTACAAAGGTAGCTCAAGTAAGGATTCAAAGAAAATCGATGAGAACCGTCGAGATGAAAAAATTCGTAACAAACCGAGTTCAAAAGAACGTGATCGTATTGTGGAAAAATCTAAGAGACCACTTAGTCCATCTACTAAGTCTCGTAGTCCAAAACGTTCCAGTTCACCAATCAAGTCGTCTAGCTCTCATAGAACTGATCCAACTAGTACTAGCGATAAAAACTATTCTAGTAGCAGTAGTAAGAAATCGAAGAAAGATAGAAAAGAGAAACATTACGATCGTGACAGAGATCGAGATCGTGATAGAAAGGAAACATCTCGCAAAGATAAAGAGGAGCGATCTGTTACGCCAAATATAAAATCGACTAAATCTGATTATAAACAACGTGAACAAACAGCTGTTAAAGATTCATCGAAGGACAAAGAGAAAACCAAAGTTAATGAATCTAATTCTAAACATTTTGATACAACAGATCGTACTGATAACACGAAACCATCAACAACTGTGGCTCTCAAAAAGGACTTGACTGAATCTGAACGGCCTGATGAGGAAACCGATCGTCGTCACAAGCATAAGAAAAAAGATAAAGGTCGGGATAAAGATCCAGAAAATAGTGTTAAGGAACGAAAGCGTGATCGTGAAAAGACTAGTAATAAACCGAAAGAAGAAGTTAATACTTCGTCTTCCTCAACGGCCACAAAACGAAGTGATACAAGTCCTTCAGGATCTATAAAACCAGCTAAAAGTTCAGATATATTGACATCTATAATGGGTCAGTTGAACGACGAAGCAACTAGTGACTCGGAACCAGACAGTCCATTGTCATTTAATGATAAGCCAGAAACATTCACAGAAAATTCAAATTGTAGTACATCGGACATAGTACCGATGCGTCCAGAAGCGAAAATCGAAAAGAGTGTTGCAGCGACAGTAACTACGACAAAAAAACGCAAAGTTAAGGAGGAGAAAGAAGAGAAGAAACGTAAACGTAAAATTGTTGAAGAGATTCAACGACCAAGTGCTTGCATTTCACCATTGGCGGAGGCTCCTGGGTCTGTTCGAAGCCAACACAGTGATACATTGATCCAAAACAGTCCGAATCTGCAACCATCCCGTAATACAAGTAACGGCATAGATATTGACAGCGAGAATGATGATAGCGACAATGAATCAACTGAACAGCTATCGAGTGAATATATGAATGAATTGCGTGAATTGCAACGCAAAATAATGACGTTGGAGGACAATAATGATATGCAGCAGATTGTCGAAGTGATTGCTGCCACTGGACAGTATGAGGTTAGCAGCACAACATTTGATTTTGATCTCTGCACTCTCGATACTGACATTGTGAGACGACTACAGGAATTCTTTAACCGTATTAATTCTACAGAAATTAGATAATTTACATATGCTATTTTATGGTGGAATTTTTCATGACACTTTTAAATCATCAAAAATGTTTTATTTTAATTCGAATGAAAGGAGGATAAGAAGGAAACAAATAGATGTTTTCAGGTTTAATAGGCTGTTTAGGTGTTATTTTGTAATTAATCATTAAATAATTTTAGTTACTGTCAACGTTATCCAAGTTATGTAATTTACTCATAATTGTCTTTTATTTAATAATTTTTAGATTTCTTTTTTAATGATTACATTACAATATAGATAAATAAAAGTAAAATATAAAACATACAGCATTCAATTATTCAATTATTTAAAAAAAAAAACATAATGTTGTCCACCAGATATTTAATTTGAGGTAGTATTTGCAATGTTCGCATTGTGTAATTGCTGTTCCAATTCTTTATATAAACTTAAGGCACAAGCCCATTCATCCTTCAGTTTATCAATTTCCTCTTCAAAATACTTCTCACCTAATTGATTTCTACACAGTTGAATCCGTTTAGCTCGTCGATATACTTTCAATTTTTCCAACACTTCTATTTGTTGTTCTGCCTTTTGCTGCATCTTTAAAATATACTCAACACTTTTGTCCTTTTCCTTTAGCTTTTTCTGTTGTTCATCTCTCGTTTGATTTTCTTTTTTTAATTTACTAAGTTCTTGGTCTATAAATATATGAATTTTTTTTCGACGGGAAAGTATCTGATTATTGTATTCTTCAGAAATCTGTTTCTGCTTGCTAATTTTCTTTCTCTTTTTCGTTCGAGTATTGACAACACTAGCTAATTTTTTTAAATATAATGGAGAATTACACCTTTTTAATTTGGATTCGACATTCGATAAATGTGTTGTTAAACTAATAATTTCGGATTGCCAATCGTTCTTTGAACAATCAACAAGGAGACTTCTTAGACGCATCTCTGACTCTTTAAGAGATTCTATTTCAAAATATAAATCTTTTAAATCATTTTTAGCCGAACTGATGTTCTTTGGTGCTTGTTCTTTGTAGACTGATAATCGCAAACCATCATCATTTATTATGAGTAGACTTTTTTCAATTAGATATCTTTCCATAGTTTGTTCAAGTGGCAAAGAACCTGGAACATTAACGAATTCCCTTCGACTCGGATGAAGTGGATGTAATTGCATATTAGTTATACTCTTTTGGATGTTATCAGATATTGTGGAACCCGATGAGCCAAATATTGGAAAGGGGTAATTTGGTGGTGGTACATTAAATTGGAATGCCATTATTATAATTAGTAATTTCACACGATTAATAAAAAAAGCTAAATAGAGTTAATTAATAGTTTGAGTTATCTTATGCAGCAATGAGTTCCTTCACTTCGTTTATTACAGTTTCGGCACTTGTGTACTGTTCTGTTTCTTTTAATTCAATTTCGTTTTGTAGGAAATTTGTTAAATCTTCCAGCGCTTTCTTCAACCTTAAACGACAATCACATAGCAATATAAATTTTCATGAGGTCACACAATAGCAATGAATAAGAGTTTTACCTTCTCTCACACTCGGGAATCATCATAAGACACTCCTGAAGAACTTCCTCTTCCTTTCGGACCACGTGCTCATCCTTGCCTTCAGATTTTATGCGTTCAATTCGCGCCCTTTGAGCATCTGCTTCTCTTGCATACACCACCTTTTCTTTCGCAATACGACGGAGCACACCTGTTTTAATTGTCAACTGTTTTAGACGAGGATCTGCCATTTTACTACCACTAATCTTTGTATCTTGCACTGAACTAAATTAAATTGAATATCACGAGTTTTTTGAGTCACAAATAATGGTAAATTGTTGATTAATGATACAATTAACTTACCTTTGCGGCTGTTTATGCACGAGTGAAAATAGGTATGTTTTATGTGACTCACCGGTAAAAACACACAAACAATAAATTGTCAGAATGTGTAAATAAACTTCATTGTTGTTGTCCGCGCTCCAATCGGTTCAACGAGACATTGCTGTTTTTTTACCTCCCCGAAGAATCTTTAACTTACATTAATTGAACATAGATTATTGTTAAACACTAAAACAGTGTTTCTCCAACCTATATACTGGAGGTCCACAAGTAAATCCCATTGAAGAACACTCAATATATTACAAGTCGATTCCTTAAACAATTGAATCTGAATTTAACAATAATATAGTTATTTAAGCACCTATTTTTGTAAATAAGAAAGACATTTGATTACTTTGCTGGTACCTTAAAATTATCATCTACTGATAAGAAAAACGTTTTCGATTGGTTGAAGAAAGAAACACAGATTTTTATTAGTCACCCCCGATAGGTATTTGAATAATGTACAATTTAATCGCAAAATTCAATAAAAAGCATTGACGAACAAAATAATAATATACACTTGGATAGTTAGTCGGTCTCGAGATCTGTATTGAATTCTAGATGTTTATTACCACTGGATGATGTACCATCTTGTCGCTGGCTAGAAGATGATTGAGCCTCAGTAGACATTGGAGTTATCGGCGTTTCATTTGATGTACCTGATTGATTTACGGGATCTGTACCTTCAGCATATGGAGCCGTAGATGTAGTAGGCCCGAAAAATTGACGAGGTGATGCATTTGGATGAGTGCTATAAATCGTTGTCAAATTTCCTAAAATATTTTTTATTTAAATTATTATGTACTCAAATTTTCTATATTTAAATACTCACTTAATGTATTTTCTACATCAATATTTCTTTGCTCTTCTTCGGCATTCTCATTGGTTAAACTTTTCCGACACACCGGACAAGTTGCATGTAATTTCAACCATGGAACAATACAATTTTCGTGATAAATGTGCTGGAAATTGAAAAAATAAACAGCTTAGAAATATCGTTTTTTTCATAAATGGAATGACGTAATTATCACTACTCATAGCTTTTATATAATAATACTAACTAATACTTTACGAAACTTACCATACAAGGTAATTGGCGTACAGTGTCGTCAAGCTTGAAATCGTCCCAGCAAACGGAACATTGTTGTTTTTCCATATCGCATGTTACTTTTACGTTGGGAATTTCAGCAATTTTCTCTTGTGTCAATGGCGGCGGCCCAGAACCATCTAATTGATTCAATAATGTAGTGACTATTGCGTCTAAACCCTCGCGACCCCATGCATAATCGGCTGGATTACCGATAAACCACATTGGGGCACCAGTTGTATTTAAACTATTTCCACCACTAATTCTACCACCAGCGCTATTGGCAATAGCTGCCACAAAGTCTTGCAGCATATTACTAAAATTATTAAGATTATGATTTCCATATCGACGACGATTTCTTCGCCCCAATGGAACACCAGTACCACCGCCACCAGGTGTCTGTCTTTCGCCATCTTCTTCATCAACTTCGAATCTTGCACCAGTCACAGACATCAGCAACGAAGATATTTCATCTGTAAGTCGATTACTGATTTCCTGAAAATAACGAAAAATCAATTGAACTTTAATAAAGTTACGATTGTGGTATTTGATCATCTCACTTACAGCATATTCATTGGTGGGATCATCTTCATCAGATGTGCGATCAGCTGGAGCTGGCAACTCTTCAATAAATCCGCCTGAACATAATGGACATGTGTAATCCTACGATCAAACATGAAAAAATTTTTATTCAAATTGACAATGGCCATGTAATGAGATTGATCATTTACTTACCGGTGTAATATTTTCTATTTCAACACTACACAAATGACAATAAAATGTTGGTTGTGGTGGTGGACGTTCCTCAACAACTGCTTCGGCCATTATTTTTTATCAAGAACTTGGTTCCTGCTTGCTTATCTTCGCAATATTAGAGATGAAGTGCTACAACAGTGGTGTTGACAACAAAGCGGTTGGAGGTTATTGAAATCCAATGAAAAATATAATCGTCCAGGGGGAAATGCGACTTAAACCATTCGAAAAATATTATCAGAATTAGAGACAGCAGGTTGTTTCGGTTCTAGTGATTCCATTCATACGAGGAATTGTAGTATTTGTAACTAGATGTGCAACAATCATTAAACTGTGATCCTCCTAAATATTGAAATTGTTATCCACATCAATTTAATGCGAATATGCAATTTATTTCATTTGACAAAAACAATGCGTTCCTACTGATAGGGGCCGGATATTTTTGTCAGCTATCGATTCAATTTTTATTGAGCACTGGACCAACACTGTATATGCTTATAATTAATTTGAGTTCGTACAAATATCACTGATAACAGAAATGCAAATTCCAAATAAAATTGAGTCTGATTTTTTCGGCAATTTGAGTTTTACTTCTGGCCCAATATTTGGATCTGATATTTCAGAATACACATTGTTTATTTCCAGTTCACTGTGAAAGAAAAACCACGTAACTCGCAAAATTCAGGCAGCTTAACTTTCTGTCTAACCACTGTCTAACAGTTAGACAGTTACACTGTTACAAATTACAATGTTCACAAAAATTACGATTTAAATTAAAAAAGATAATATTTAATTGTTTGTTTTTGTAGTACACATTCGCATACAAAAAGCAATATATTATTTCGAGTCGATATATGCCAAGCTTCTCATTTGTTCTCAATGCCATAAATGAAACGAAGAATTTTTTTTTAAGAACATTGTTTATTTCCAGAAACAGTCATACGCGTTTCTTATTCCCAACGACACTCCATCATATGAGTGAAAGAAAAATCACGTAACTCACAAAATTCAGGCAGCTCTGGAAATTAATTGATTTTTAATGTTGACCTATTAGAATTCTTTGTTATCCATCTAGAATACCCAGAATCTTGAATCAGAAATCCAAAATTCTGAAATCAAAATCCAGAATAGGTCATCATTTTGTGTAACATTCATTAAAGTGTAAATTGATTTTCCAGGTCAATAGTAAAACTTTGTAAGGTTATCCTATCCGGCTGTGTAGGCACGATGGCATTAAGCGATCATTTTCCTAATTTTCTTTAATTGTCTATTTTTCTATCTTAGTTTATCTTAGTTTATCTATCTTCCTTTATTTGCCTTGATATTGTGGATATTAAGCTCAAAATTTAATGTAGATAGCCAAAATTAATTCACCGGCATTCAGAAAATGTCTGTATCAGAAACGTCAAATCTCAATCAAAATATCCTGGGCGCCAGGCATGAATAAATGTAATTCTTCTCATAATATAAACAAACCGGGAGTGAATAGTTGAAGTTGAATTAATTAAACTTGAAAATATAATTATTATATCTATTTGTATCTGAATTTTACTTATGTTTTACTAACTTGACCAACGGGACAGTAAATATTTCAGTAAATACGGTGTAAACATGGAGACAAAAGAGACTTGCACTGATACGTTCAATTTTAACAACTTGACGCTATTCAAGGATATTAAAAATTGCCTGCCTGAAGATAAAACAAAAACTCAGAATATTATAGAATGCAAGGATGATATGTTATATGTCTGGAATTCAAAGGACTGCAGCATTTACGCACTTAATTGGCGATTGTACAACGTGAAGAATTCTCCCGCGTCCACTGATTTTCAGGTTTAACCTCAGATTTTGTATGCCAATTACCGGCGTTTTTGATTCCGTATTTTCGTTTAAGGTTTTACTGCCGGCACCTCAGAATTTTCTCATTGACAAGTTGGTGGCTTCTAATGAGGGCTTCTATTTGGCTCTCAGTGGATCCCATGGCGTGTGTGTGGTAGAATTACCGAGACGTTGTGGCCCAAATGGAATGTTTCTGGATGGGAAGAAGACAATTATTTGCCGTTCCTACAACTTGGATGAACGTTTCTTTGTTCATAATAATAATGTTGAGCTACTACAGATACGGTGGCATGCAGCGTCGCCCACTGATTCACATTTATTGATGTTATTGTCTGATAATTCTATCAGGTAGAACGGAATTTATTTAAGTTATCTGATAATGTATTTATATGACGATTTGTGTCTTATAGAGTTTATGACGAGTCTGTATTAAAGCACGTCTGGCGTATAGGACCGATGCCATATGCATCTCCTGCAACTGGTCCAAGTTATCCATTCCTTAATAGTCTAGGCGATACGGCAGTAGATTTTGATATTATTCCACCAAGAAATGTACCAGCTACAGAGAACTCCATGATGAAATCAATGAGTGAAATAGTAAGTGAATTGAACATTCGAAAGTACCTATTTCCAATGCGATAATTAAATTTGCAAATACTTTAGGATACAAGGAATCAATCGAAGGCTGATGGTAGTAACTTATTGGTTGAATGGCCAATAGTAATCCTACGTGGTAATGGGTCTATCTATATGTTATGCGGTGGATTGGATTCCGAAAAGTATTGAATTAAATAGAAAATACAAATATCTTGTATTAATGATTATAATTTTAGACCGCATCTACAGGGTCCACTGACCATACTGCCTACAGCTGAAGACAATTTTGGTGTAGATTACTGTGCGATAAGTGCAATACAAACAACGCCAACAACATTGATACTGGCAGAATGTAATGGTCACATACATCATGGATTGTTGTTAGAGAATGAAAAAGCGGAGGAATCTTTCAATGAAGTGGATAACAGTATTAGAATTTATCCATCAGAATGGATGGTGCATATATTGGAAACGGTTGAATTGGAATTAGGATTACCAGATAGTGATAAAACTAAAGGTCATAGTTGTCCTATTCACATTAAGAGGTATGGATGCTTATTAAATATTTAGACAATTGTAAATATATTTACTATTTTGTTTATTTTAGGGATCTTGTTAATGAATCGAGATATTTTGCTTACCATAACACTGGCTTGCATATTGTTGTAATTAATTTTGTTCGAGAATTACAAGAGTATTTTATGAAACAAGGTATGTGCAGAAATCCACATTATTAAACAATTTTTGATAAATGCATAATGATTCTGTTTTAGATGAATCTGACAAAGACTCAAGTTTATTCTTTAATAAGCAGAGTCATGCTGAATATGTAGTTTGTACTAAGGCATTAAGTGGCAACAATGTTAATACAATTTTTGGCTTTTCGACAATTCAATCACCCTCTGGACTAGTATTGCTTTTAAGTACAGGTCAGGTGGTTAGTTTAGACTTAATAACAGATCCAACACTGTTAGATTATGTGCCAGAAAAAACTATTGATATGAAATCAGAGTCGAATGATAATAAAAAATTGCCAGATTCGTTTGAGAATCATATCAGAAATATATTACGAAGTGGAGTATCACAACCTATTTTGAAATTAGGAAATACAAACGAAACTAATTCACAAGAGTGCCTAGAGGTAATTTATTGAAATGAGAAATTTCTTTTTATTACATCTTTAATACTCTTTCATTTTAGTTATTAATGCAAGCAGCATTGGTCTTGCGAGAAAATTATTTCACAAAACATGAAAAGGCGAGACAAGAAATTCAAAAAAGGGTTTGTTAAGCTAATGTATTCAAAGTTAAAAACATTAATTTTGTTTAATTTCAGATCAATATTCTTCGTGTTCTTAAAGAACAACAGGAACAAGAAGTGAGTAATTTACAACAAGAAATTGAAACAATTAGAAATAATGCTGAGCACTTAGCCGAAACTTATGAAGATTTGTGTGATAAACAACAAGTACTGTTTAAAAAGGCACAAGAAATTGTAAGGAATGCCTCGCTTCATTTTCCTCGTAAATCAATGGCCGAAAAGGAATTTGCAACACAAGTAGAAAAAATTCATGCGGTTACAAAAATGTTGAAGACCAATATAGAACAAACAAAGAAAAAGTTACAAGATCAAGAATTTCGAGTGAGTTTATTCAGCAACATTTATATTAATATTCTATATTTTCCATAATTATATTTAATTATGTTATTTCAGATTAATCAATTGTCTACAACAGCCGATAGTAAGAAGTTAGTGCTACGGCCAAATCAAAAGACCGCCATTATGGACGTAATATCCAATATGTAAGATACTAAATGAAATAATTAATCACTAACTGTGAACTAAATGTCTTAATTTATCTTTATTTATAGAGCATTAGACATTGAATCACAAGTGAAGGAGATTAAACAAATTAATAAAGCTTTGAATATGGGTTGAATTATTAGATGCGTACACTCAAACAATATGAACAGAAATATTAAAATTAAAATTATTTATTTAATATGTTGCAGTTGTGCTGAAATCACATTATACTGATTCAGTGCCACAATGTTTCAATTTATGAGAATTGTAAACGAAATATTTAATGAAATTACAGATTCTATATTTCAAATAATTATAGTAAAACTATTTTTAACGATACACAACTATCAATATCTAATTGATTTACAGATTGTGAGAAAGGTTACGTGAGCAGTGTACCTAATAGAGTAAAATGGAAACAAATTCTATAATGTGTATAAGTATATAAATAAAAAATGATCAATTGCAACAACTAAATTTATCGGTAAATGATAAACAAGCCCGTATGTGGATCAATCAAACTGCAGGTGTTCAATTTGTTGATACACACGTTTCTTAGCATAATTATGTTGTGTGAGATCTCATTTATAATATGAAATATAAATATACTATTTTTGAGCAGATTGAATATGTATATCAAAATATTTTCAATTATGTGTAGTTTGTTTGCACCATATTTTAAATTGTTTCTATCGACCACATAGAGGCCTTATTAAACGTGAACACTGAAAAGCGGTAACTATTTGGTCAGGATATAAGGCAATACAATATATTGTAACCGATACCAATTCAGATGAAGAGAGTGAGAGAGGAGACAATTCAATAATTATTGATTGATCCTAGGAATTAAGCTATTCCATATTGAATTGAAACATATTAATCAACGGATCAATGCTAAGAGGTAACAAGTTGAATATTTTTATAACCATTTTTTATATGGTACAGTTTTATATTTGATTTTTTGTATTCCTTATAAATTACATTCGGTTGATGTTGATTTATGATCTAGTCATTTCTTTTAGATTGTAATTAGCTTATGCAAACAAGAAATCAATTTATTTATATAGCCTAATGCGTAGCCAAACACGTTTCAACTGGAAACCAATACGCTAACTTATTGAAAGTATTTCATACTGCGAGATGTTGATCGGTATTTGGGTTCGTCGTTTCAACTCTTTCGATTTTTTCCCAAAATTACTAATTGAGATGAGTGTGGTTCAAGTGAGTATTAAAATTTCTTTTATTATTTATTTATTATCTAGTACGGTTTAGTTAATTAGATGTTGTTAAAATGTATTCAATATAATTAGTGATGCATTACATTAATTATTTGATATGGTTTATGGATTTGTTATACCTTATAGTCAATTTTAATAGATTGGATGTATATGCATATAAACGTTTGTAAGTGATGAGATAGAGGAAGAAATTCCACTTTCTACTTATTTAGTAACTATGTAATGATCAAATATTGATAAGTGAATTATTTAAAATCGATTTACACTATCCACACGATGAGTATTATCTACCAATTCAAGCACTAACTAATAAGAAATCATTGAACAGTTCATTTGATTTGTAATTGATTGTCGTTTGATTAGTCCATTCCTTTATATGGATGCTGTTTATAATTCCTATTGTCTTCAATCAATTATCCATCTACTCTTCAGTTTCATATACCAATTGTAAGTACGCGAAATTTATGTTTATGGTCAAGTTCATAGCCAAACTATTCAGATGTCATTCAAATTGTGATTTTATTTCTATAAAAAGAAAACTCTTTCATGTCAATGAATTTTGTTACTTTGTTAGTCTGAATACTCACGCTCAATTGAATACATTAGTATTGTTTTTGCATTCTTACTAAAAACAAAAAGAAAAATTATTTCGATCTATGATCGGTGGCCAGAAGCCAAAGTGGTATAACCAAACAACTGTCTATTATATTCAAACTGCTGCCAAACAGATAAATAAAAGAGTAGTAATGTCAATTCATATTATTCGTATTGGCCAGATTATATTGAATATTCCACTAACTGGTTAATGATTAATTTGATTAAAATCAATAGACATCAAAAGCTTGTTAAATGAGGTGAGAATAATGTGTGCTTTTTTATGTAAATTGGAATGTATAATCTTCAATTTTATTAACGGCATCATTATTGGGTTTTTTTTTCTTTTTCTTTTATTTATTTATTTAAAATACGATGCTTTCAAATGTGTTACAATTGATGTTCGATTTCACCGTATGCTTCAAATAAACTTTAAAATATTAAAGAAACAAAATAAATTTGAAATAAGAAGAAAATTTCGATAATCGTCTATTTATGTTTTGGCTATTTGTGTTTGATTTAAATGAAAATTAGGCGAAAAGATTAATATGGTTCATTAAGTTAACTAAAAACACTGTCTGCATACCATTTGTGATTTAAAACAATGGCTTTCACTTTGATTAAAATAAATAATGACAAATGTATCATAAATATGGTATTTCGGTGAAGTAAATATTATGAATAATTTTCATGTAATCATGAATTTATTATAAGAATTAATTGATCAGTTGAAGCTTCACAATCTCTTTTTTTTTTGTTTTTATTTTATATTAATTGGTAAGAATTGGTATGGTAGTAGCAAATATTTAATTTAATGGAAAACATAAATCAATGGAAATTAATTTTTGGTAACAAATGCAGTTATAACTACAGAGAAAATTAAAAGGAAAACAGTAAAATATTGATTAATTCAATTAATGAAATTGATGAATAAATAACGTTTACAATTAGTGGATGATTTTAAATATCGCGGTTAACTGGTACCAATGAACACAAATGAGTTTCGTTCTTCTGTGAACGAATAATTCAATGTTAATTAAATAACAGTGCTGAGATCGAAGACACCTTAACAAATATGCTAATTGAAACAACAAAATTTTTAACACCTTAGTGTTTGAGTATACTAATATTGAAGTAATCGGAATGGTAAAATCACTTCCCATTGGTCATTTAACTATGTACATTTTATGTTAATTCGTTGAAATGAATGCGTCGGTTACCATCTAATCGGTTTATTAAACAGATGCTGTTGCCATCAATTTCACTATTTATTATCTGATATGATCTAATTTGGTGTGAAATGTATAATTTTGCATAAACATTTATTGATCAGCTAAATAGTTAAACGTATTTTAATTTTTTTTTTATATTCAGAATAATTAACATTGATCAGTTACAATTTATGTTAATTTATGAACCAATTTGTAAATTGAATGTGTAAAACTCTTTTATGATCAGAAGAAAATTCATCAGATCGTTTTCATAATCTATAAATCATCTCTAATTTTTGATTTATCTGTTTGCCCGATTTTCAAAAAAAATTCGTTCAAGGGTATGATGCATAGACAGTGGCGCCTCCAAGCGGGGAATGTGTCAACTAAAAAACGAAACTTTTGGGAAAAATTTCAGATTTCAATAACTCTTCTTATTCTTCTTTGATCGGCGTTACAGGCGAAGAGGATACTTCCCTCCTGGTGTTATGTTCGCCTGTTCCAATTCATCCAGTTTGGCCGACGTTTTCTAAGGAAATTGAATATTTTTCGAATTTTTCTTTGGTATTGGAACAGGCGACAATACAAGTAGCAGGTAAATTTACAGACCAGGAAATTTTTCAGATTTTCATTTTTAAAAGTCACAAACAAAACAAATTTCCAGTTTACTGCTCACTGGAGACTGTGAAGAAAATGAAAAGTTTTTGAATCTTTTGGAGGTTTCGATTCTCAACTTAACTTGACTGATATTACATCCTACATGGTAGTCTAAGCACATTGACGAACAGAGAGGAAAGTCACAACGAAATAGAAACCTGAAAGGAATTACATCGCTAACGGAATAATAAAAATAAAGTGAACTCAATCCAATTAATTAGAAATGAAAAATATGTTTTTATCAATTTTTATTCTCACATAATGATCGAATTATTTTAGTCACATCGAAATGCATATGAAATAATTAATTACTTAAAATTGTTTTTTATTATTATTCACCAGCTTAAGTGTCCGTTTTGTCTCTGTTTTGGTTTTTCCTTTAACATTTTTATTTTCTCTTATTTCGTGTATCTAAATAATTAAATCATAATAATTAATTAAGGAGAATAATTCAACCTTATGTGAAAGTAATTATTTAAATATTCCTACTTATGATTAAAGTTTTCTTATTACCAAATATGTTTTATATATATAATAGATATATATAAAAATATCAATATTTTTAATTCTGCATAGCAGAACTCAATAATATACAGAACTAATGATGCATTTTTATTTTATTAGACTGCTTGAATATAGTTTGATTTGCTTTCTTTTATTTTTTTTTTTGTCACGTTTTATCCAAATCTTAATTTTAATGATATCCTTTTCATTTTCCAGTAAATTTGTTAAACAAAAAAATAGTACAATAAACAAAACACAATTAATTAAGTGGAACTGCAGCATATAGTCTCTTGTTAAATGCATTATATTATACTGGTATGATACTATAATTTTATATACTCTGGCTCTATGTCTAATCGAAATAGAATAAAATTTTCTTTTTTTTTTCCAAATGTAGCCGTTTCGCATACTGGCGTTCATTAAGAGTTAATTTATAAAACAAAAAAGAAATCAGTTAAAAAAAAAAAAAAAAAAAAAGTGGAAACAAAAAACAGCCAAACGAAATTATATTTTACATTCATATAACAATAATGTTCGTTTTTTAATCTCAAACTGCTAAACGAAATTATCATCAATGTTTATGTTTTGAAATTATTATTCGCTTATCGTTTAAACATATCAAATTCTATTATAGACAATTATTGTTATGATGCGAGTTCAGCGCGTACACTTCTCACTTACTGTACAATATTAACTGGCCGTAATTCAGGTGTACTAATCTATTTTTATTTTCCTGATCTTATCGATTTTCAATATAAAGTTTTTATTATTTTTTCTTTTTTTTTATTTTGTTCTTTATTATGGTTTCTTTATGTTAATCATCTATATATTTTTTTATTATTTTTATTTAGCGCTCTCGTCTTTGCTTACAGAAAAAAAAAATAATTATAATATATAATAATGTACAAATATTCTTATAGGATTCAATTGTTTTCTAGAAAGAAAATTATTAATATATTTTAAAATTGAAAAAAAAAAAATAAATTGGAATAACAAAAGATAAGATGAAAATAATAGAGAACTTAACATTTAATGAGTTAATGTACAATTGAATATTCAATTTATTTATCATCAAGTTATTTTTGTTCGTTTTCTTGTTTCATCATTTAAACGATTTTGTTATTTTTCTCTTTGTTCAGGGGTGTATGATTTTACAATTTTTTTTTTTTTAATTTGATATTGCTATATTGAATTATACCAATATATCTGTCGTTATTCATTAGCAAAACGGTTATCATACGCCATACTTTCTTAATTTTATATTTTACAATTACTATTTATAATAAATTAATTATATAATCAATTAATTATGTTTAAAAGTCTTCTCATCATGTTTTAGATTATTAAATGTAAAAAAAATTTTTATCCATTTTTATTCATAAGAATTTATTTTATTTATTGTTTTAAGTTAAAATTTAGTCCACATCATATCATTTGTTTCACCCGTTGAATATTTATCAATTTGGATTAAAGAGAGAAAATACTTTCATGAGATTTATATTTACTGATTCGATTCTATTGTTATCAAAACATAATTGATTCTCGTTTCTTCTTCTTTTTCGTTTGATTCATTACTTCATAGGATTACAATAAAGAGATGTTTTGAATTTTCATTATATATTGAGGCATATAATACATCTGTATGTATGTATGTATGTGATAAATTGTCTTAATTTGTTTTTTTGATTTTTTCATATCATTTTGTTTTAACATCTAATATCAAAAAAATGTACACACCGTCAATTGTATTATAATTAAATATGTTTCACTTAATTATTATCGTTAATTTTCGGTTTTTCTAGTTAAATTGTAATATAAATAAATCACTTACATTTTACAACTTACAATTGGGAGGGGGGGATATTATACTTTCTAAGACTTAATGAAATAGTATTCTACAGACTAATGACAGAGAAGAAAATGCTTTATAATTGTAAATATTTTATCATTCCCTAATACAGGCTCTGCTAAATTGTATTTGAAAAAAATAAACACAATCCTATAGATCATTACTAATTATTATTTGTTATTCTAATTGAAATTATTTAAAAGAAAGAAAAAAACCCATCTGAATGCAAACAAATTATTTCTTAGTGTTCAATTAGTTAAATTGAAAATATTCTTCTTCTCAACAGGTGAGAGAATTTCATCTATTTCATATTATCTTGAATTCGTTTTGATTCGTTTCGAATATGTTCGTGCGGCCGGAGGATTTCTATGTCTTTTGTGGTTTCATTTTAAAAATGGGGGGATCGCGGTTTCAGCGTTTTTTCTCTTCTTTTAATTAACACAGCACATTTACATATGAGATGGTGAGTTACATGGACCCACATTGTATTGCCTCGTCGTTAGCGATTGCCATCGTTGACTATCACCTAGACTGCTGACACCACCGCTACCACCACCTCCGCTGCTACCACTGCAACCAGTACCTAATCGTACTGAATCAATTAGATAATCTTTGGATGTGATTATTTGTGATGCACGATGCATCAATGGTGGATCTGTATTTAATTGTTTTTGTGAACTGGCCCGTTGTAATGGTGGACCCGTTGCTAAATAATCATTTGATGTATTATCACTATAGTTTGATAGACCACCATAAATACTACTGTTCATTAAACAATCATTTACACTGGTCGAATTTGATATATTATTTATACTCTTATCCCATGTATTCTTTATAATTGTTGGATTTGAATCAGCATAACTAAGCATCGATGTACCTCGGTGTATTGATGCTGTTGCATTTTGTTCATTCTGTTTACGTGCTTCGGCATCATCTTTCTCCTTTGCCTGTTGTTTACGTTTTTTCATGCAAATCACAGTTAATATGGCAATAATTGCAATCACTGGCATCGCCACCGATAATATTGCAATCATAGCAACTTGAGCTTGACTTAAGTCATCGCTGCGTCCACTTTGTGCTGCATGATGTTGCATTGGACCACCTTCAAAATATGATTCGTCTTCGCAATTTTTACCACGCCGTCCGCTTGGACAATTGCATTGATAGTCATTAGCTAAATCTTCACAGGTGCCACCGTGACGACAGGGATTCGAACTGCACTCATCAATATCAATGTTACAATCTTTACCCTCGAATCCGGGTGGACAAATGCATTTAAAATCAATCATTTCGTTAATACAAGTGCCACCATGTAAACATGGTTTTGTCAAACACCAATTCACTTGAACTTCACATAATGATCCAGCATAACCGGGTATACATTGGCAACGAAATTGATTTACCATATCGATGCAAGTCCCACCATTCATACACTGATTCCCTTTACAATCGTCCATATTAATTTCGCATCGTGCACCAGTGAATCCGGATGGACATTTACATTCAAATCCATAGCCACGTCGTGTACAATTTCCACCATTTTTACATGGCGATGGATTACATTCGTCCACTTGTACCTCACAATGTTGTCCACTATAACCGATCGGACAGTGACACTTGAATCCATTATCTGTGTCACGACATGAACCACGATTACATGGATGATCGTCACATGTTAAAGTCTTTGCCTCACAATTATTACCAATCCATCCTTTTGGACAACGGCACGAATACGTTTGATTACGTTTATTTTCAAAACAGGTGCCACCATTCAAACATGGATCCTTGGCGCAATCACTTATTTTCAATTCACATGAATTACCAGCATAGCCTGGTGGACATTTACATGTGAATGAACCAGCACCGGAATTAAAACAGGTGCCACCATTTTTACATGGCCGATGATTTGTACAATAATTTAAATCTTGGCTACAAAATTGTCCACCCCAGCCTTCTTTGCAATTACATTCCCATGGTTTTGAACAAGTGCCATTCACACAATTCGGATGTGGTTCACATTCATCGCATAATGGACCTTTCCAGCCCAGTTGGCATCTAGAATTAAATAATTAAACAGAATTTTAATAAAATATATAAATCAATCAACACTTATGTCTAAGAATAAATAAAACAGAAAAAGAAAATAATCAGGAAGTTAAAAATAACATCACGTCGGCTCTATTGTAAAATCCAGAAGACTTTTCGAGACAACAAAAGTTAAATGAAAATAAAATGATTGAAGACATATTTAACATGAATCAGTGTGTGTGTGTGTGTGTATGCAATATAATTCATTCATTAAAAGTGTTTTGCAGTTACCTAAAGACATTAAATATGAGTCTATTTTATTTCATTACAAGCGCTTAATTGAACTGTTTAATGACTTAATGATTCTTGTCTCGTTTTTCATAGATTTTTATATAATGAAGTTAAAATCAATGGAAAACAGTAAGAATAAAAATTTGAATTTTATTTTTTAATGAATTAAATAACCGTGGGATGGATAAAATTACATAAAAAATAACAAAACTGAGTCATCGTTTAATAAGTTAGTGAACTGTTTGGTGTTTTCGATAAAAAAAAAAAATCGAATTAACTACCGTTTGATCACTTTCATTAGGACCATCGTAAAGTATGAATGATCTGCATTCGTTATACCCAATTATGATATAAATTATAAGTAACTACGTTTAGCATATAATTATATTGCTAGTTTATCATCGGTATGAAAGAATTAATGTCTATTTCGGATGTCAAATATGTTTTATGTATAATACTTAAATGTAAATCCGCTGGCATGTGAATTTTTGCGATATGTTTACGGTAACATACCCAGCAGGAAATACGTGCTAAGATGATGTAGCACAGGTTTATTACATTTGAATAAAATACCATGACACAAAAGCATAGTGAAATTAATAAAATTGCATCCAAGTTTAGGGTGCTTAAGCTCTTTCCTCAATTTTAGTTTAAAATGCGTGATTCAATTTAAAATAATTACTAACTAGACAATAATTGTTTCATTGGAATACAAAATAGTTATTGTGCGTACATAAAATAGAATGAAAATTAGATTTAATCAGATCAGGTATCGTAATGTGGTGCTTCATTAGTTTTACCAAAATATTTTTCATTTTCACACAAAATAAAAAAATATGTAATCGTGTAGATCATATGTAATTCATTAAGTTACCTGTTTTCAATTTTAATATGCAGAGTGCATGAATGCTAACTAATGAATAAGTTTATTTTTCTTTATTCAAATCTACTGATTCTTATCATACAATATCGATATTAAACGAACAAATTCTTTTCAATTTCTATTTTCCACCCATCATAAAAGGAATTAAATATAAAGAAAATATCGCTAATTTTAATTCATAAATATTTTAAATTTATCAAACAAAGAATTTTTTTTTTAATTCAAAATTGATATTTAATGCGAACTGTATAATTTCTTTTCTCTTTCTTATTCTTTAAATTGAATTATATTATATTCATGTATTGTGAAACGAACGAAAACATGTGTGGCCAAAGAACTCAATGAACTCATACATATAGCGAAAATAATTTATGATTGAGGTGAAACAATAACAATGAATTGAAAAAAAAAATTTGGTTCACATGTAAAAACTTCGTTCAATCACTTTATTGAATCAGAGTGGTCACAAAATGCATGTTGTCTGATCGAACAAATATCAATACAAATTTTTAATATTCAACTAATATTGATTTTTATGAATGAGAAAATGAAAGAAAAACACTTCCCGACTATAAAGTATTCAACTCACCATATTCGTATAAAGTATTTCTAACGATATCTGATATTTAACAAGATAATATCTATCATAACCCCTCAACATATGGATGAATCAGAATAAATAAAAAAATAGAATTTTAATTAAATTTTTGTCGTCAGTAGTTCAATCAATTACGAATGGACTTCGGTTGCGTTTTATGCGTCAATTCTTAAAGTCACATAACTTTATAGTTGTGGGAAATGCATTATAGCCCGTGGTAACAACCATAAAAAAATAATCATTTAGTGTACAGTTTTGTCAATCAATTAATGACTGAAATGCCGGGTAGGTAAATTCACTTTGGAAAATGTTAACTCTTAAATAACAAGTTCATAAGTATTTTCTGTTTCATTGTTTGTTAACCTTTCAGTTAATTTTTGTCTTTAGTTACCTTCGATTTTAACTGAGACTGATTATTAAGTGTCGCGAATATCTTTAAAGTTCATGTGTAAAACTTTCATCGACAACAAAAGAAACAAAACTAAATCGAAACTTAAAGAAAAAAAGATTTACCTTTTCGACTATACACCGCGAACAGTTAAACGACAAAAGAATGAGACGTGCAAATAATTGAGAGAACACAAAATAAAAGTATATGAAAATGATATGTGTAATGTATGCAAAAAAAAAAGAGGCAGGCAACATATGAAATAAACGTATAAACTTAATAAAATATAAAGAAACAAAAGCAAAAATCTTTTTATATATGCAATGCACAGATAACCATATTATTATTATAAATAATTCTCCGGTGTTGTTTTATATTTAATATTATTTTTCTTTTTTTTTTTTTTCTTTAAATTTTTTGCTCCGTCTTCTGTTTTTCTTTTCTTGTGGTGACAATGCCGTGAGAATTTTTTGTATAACCACACCAAAACTGGAGGTAACATATTAAATATGCGCCATAGCTATAAGCATATGGTTCCATACATACACCCGTTTTATGTTTTTGTCTTATTATTTCAATATTATTATTATTTGTGATTTTATTTTCTTAATAAAATTTTGCATTATGATTTTTCATATGAATATTTTGTTCTACCATAATTCAGTATATCATTGAATCTCGTGTTGGTATCTCCCCAATTGACTATAGTTGTTCCCTTTTACGATGTTATGGGTATCATTCGATTTTTTATTGAAAAAAAAAATAATTTCGTTTAGCAGTCAATTGACCAAATATAAATGCCATAAGGAACAGATAACGAATTAATAGAATAGGAATATTACGTGAAATAACAAAATATTATTTTTATTAAAAGAAATAAACAAATAAATCTAGATAGAATGTCTCACAAGACCCGATCGCACCAATATTAATCGTATATCTGGTTCACCATAAACCCAATTGAATCACATGAAACCTGGGGGAATGATTATCTTTATATTGCCGTATCGTCTCTGTTGGTTATTCAATTTTTATTTTGGTTCGTTACGATTCACCATTTATGCAATTTTTGCATTCTTACTCATACTGATTATGATTACACACACTGTATTTGACAGACAGTGAGATATTTCAAGATCTCTCTACAGTTACGTTGATCAGGTGGGGAGCTTCTTTATTGGCGATTAAATGGAACAATGGGATAATAAAAACGCAAAATTTTAAATGTATACTCTTCTCCTGTTGCATTAAAACGGATCGATGTGACCCAATTTTTATTCGATTTTAGCCGGTAATCAATACGATTGATTTATGTGCTATTTTAAATGTCACTACGAATGAGATCATCAATCACATGAGAGTATTTCAATAGATTCTGTATGTATAATTCATTGGTTTTAAATCTTTTGTGTTGACTAAAATTAAAGTGGAACTCTATGAACCAGGTGGGGCTTTTAACGATTCTTTCGCACCTACAAATCGCGATTCTCTCTTAGCTGTTTTCTTCCATTTTACTTGTAAACTGAATATTGTGTTTAATTGTCTGTGTCATCTTCAAACATGCTTGAATTCACATTTTTTATTTTTCATTTAATAAATCTTTTTGAAAATTCTATCAGCGAATAACCATAAGTTACGTATTATTACGTCTTGAATTCTCAATGCATTCCCACAGTATGAGATTCTTTTAAAATTTTGTTGTTGTTGAAACAAATAAAAGAAAATTCTTTCATATTCCATCCGATAAAGGTTGTAAATGACCTTATGATTGTCTCCAAGTTCATTTGTTCCATTGGAAGGATTGAAATAGAATTTTGCAAATATTAAACTCAATCGACTAAGGTATCAATTCAAAGTCTTTGGAATTACTACTAAATATTGTCAACTCAATACTCAATGGACAAAGAATCAATATGCATAACGGTGTTTTGACGAAAAAGTTACCATAATTCATGACTGTATGCATACAATATAATATGTTATTCTTTCTCTGGTACAATTGTTGATACTTTCAGTACCGAAGTAGCGTATCATTTGAATATTAACACTAGACAGTTTTAACAAGAATATTATTATTATGAGTTTAACATAACATCGTTTATTTTCTTCTTCTGTACATGTTTTTTATGAAAACCATTAGGACAGCAATCACATACTTTTGTTCATTCATTACATTTATTTAATCGTATAGCCGAATAAAAGTTAACTACAATATAATACCAATCCATTTATTTAGTTAAATCTTGAATTAAAAAAAATAAATATTCTTTCAACAGGTCTCTATTCGCCAGTAATTTATAACAATTGTTTTTATTTGCTTAAAGGAAAATAATCCACAGAGAAAAATAACTCCACAGATACATAATATGTTGACCATCATGATTTATTTTATGATTCAGTAAACCTTTTTTATTATTATTAAGCATAATTTTATTACAATGAAGTAAAAAAGGGGTAACAATACTTAACCAGATTAAGTAGTCTAATCTGTTTAGGTCTTATTCTTTAAACATTTATGTTTAACTAGCTTGGCCCCATGTGCACCCATTCGCTTCATGTACTAATCATAGGCCAAAGAGCCATAATATTATTAATAAATATTACACACATTATGTCGCGCGTACCACAATGAATTTTAGTTCTTATTTTTCTCTACTCCATGTCATTCTACTTAGTATAAACGAAGAGAGATCATTACAATAAAGTGTAATAGTCAAGCAGTACATAAAAACATAAAATAAACTTGACCAAGTAAAAACACTTGAAAATTTATATCATGCAGTTAAAATAAACATGAATTAAATGTCCCTCTATCAATGTTATAATTGTAATTCGTTCGCGGTTCTGTCGATATTCACTTAAGTTTTTTTTTTATTGTGTTAATTCATTTTTACATGTCAGTGTCTCTAAAGCTCGTAAATTAAAATTTCTGAATTAAAAGGAAAAAAAAAGGTAATGAAACAAAACAAAATGTTTTAACTGCAACACTAAATTACTAATCAGACTTTTTATTTTCAATTCTCATCCGTGGTAACGAGCTCAAGGTAAATTTAAAATGCGGATCAATCGATGAATATAAGTTTTTAATTTAACTCTATGAGACTGAGAACCTGTTGCACTTCCATTAATTAATCATATTGAGGTGATCGGTTACTTTATGGGATTTTAATTTTAGCTGCTTTATTTTATTCATTTTGATATAATACGATGAATGAAACAAAGAACATCATTTTATGGCTGTTTCTTTTATAAATTTTGTTGTTGTTGTTGTTGTTGTTGTTGATTGATATCAAAATCATTCAATACTAAATGAATAATAAAATGATCAATCTATGTTTTATACAATTTTTTTTTTCAACACAAATTTACATAAACTTTTATTTCTTTTCAATTCGATTAATATCTTTAATGAGTTTTCTTTTTTTTTTCAAATTCAATCAATTATGATCAGATCAATTTAATTAGACACTCACTGTTTTAACTTCCATACGATTGAATATCTTTATCATAAATTAATTGATTCTATTATTCCATTGATTTCTGATCGAAAATTAGGAGTTTTCAGTAAATTCATAATTCATAGTTATTGATTTTCTTAAAATCCATAAATTTATTTATATTAAACTTGTGCAATAACAACCATATAATTATAAAAATTATATTTAATGAGGGGATCAATTGAAGACGTAGTAGTTATGGCTTTTTACATAAAACATAAAAACAATATTTTATGATTAACAAAAATATTAAAAATTCAAATAAAATCCTAACAAAATGTAAATGTGATAAATATTCAATGAAAATTGAACAATAAAACTTGGAACATTAACGATCAGAATAAGATTATTTTCTATTTAAATCCATTTAGGTTCTTTATTTTATTCTGTCTAAGACAACCATAATGTTGATCATATCGTCATGGTTTCAATTGCAATTCCATAATAGATGAGTGTACTTTAATGTAAGAAACACCAAAAATAACGATAGAGTTCGTGGCCTCGTGAGATTAAACAGGGCATCAACTATTCAATGGCAGACTTTTAAAATACCTTGGCTTGGTCTTTTAAAATTGGGGTCTCCAAACCAGATACTTCGACATACAAAAAACCAAAACCAAGAGGATTCTGGGTGATTCTAAAGAGTCTCGTTCTAATCCAAAATAATGTTAATTCAACACATACAATACACTAGTTCTCTTTATAATCCCCGCCGTTCGTGGTATAAACCAATATTCACTTAAGCACCTAAGTAACATCTTTCTTCTATACCATGATGATCATCATCATCGGTATTTAAGCTCATGTTAAAGATGCACACTTAAGATTTATGATGCGTATTACATTTCCATTTGATACAATCGATAGTCTTACATAGGGAGAGTTCTTATTTTATTCTTGTATTTCCTTTACTTAAATTCATTTGGATTTCTACTTTGTAATATCCCATTTATAATTTATTTTTTAAACTTAACAATTTTGAGTGCATCTTGTTTTTTAATAGCGCATAGATTCTAATACATTGTTATATTGATACATGATGATTCTTTGTTGCCTAGACTTATTTGTTCTTCTGCGCTAGTGATGCACCTCTAGCGTTGTCTAACAATGTACATACCGTTTCTTCTCTTTATTTAATATCTTGTTCAATTGATCTGTATTTTATATTCTGTTGATTTAAACACTCATACACCTTAATGAATTTAAAAAAAAATGCGCACATTTAGGTGCACTTAAGAATGTATCTAAACGTCTTAAACAATGTGCGCTTCTCGAATTTATTCGTAATATTGAATTTTTCGTTTGTAAATTTATTTGGTGTTCTGGTTTGAGGGTACACCTCTTTAAGACAACTAAATGGTATATTTTACTCTATTGGTATTCAAGTGGATAAATTCGATTAACCATAAAATTTCGATTTAAACCATCGTGTTCTCGTTACATTCCGCAGATTTGTGACATACAATTCGATTTAAAGATTATTCAATACAAAACTGATTGGATTCCCATGATCTTCTTGATTTTAACATAAAACAGAGAACTTAAATGAAATTCTATTTACTTAACATAATTCTCTTGTTTCTTAAATATACGTACACTTGGGTTAGTGGTACTAAAACAGTGAATTTCAATAAAACAAAAGAAATTACCGAATTTGCAATAACCATTTTGTTGTGTTGCAAACATTATTTACAGCATCAAACGGTATATTATGTTTTTGTGGGAAATTGAGCTTTCGAATAACACTATTGGTGATGGTTTGTACATAGATGCACCTTATCGCCCCCACAATGGGTGTGCAAAACACTTTACTGTTTGAACATTCTTCACACTTCTTTACACTCTAAGTATAATACAAGTACTATAGTATATATATGAATTTCTACTCACTTGCACTCATTGGGCAAACTGCATTTTCCATGATCCTCACTACATCCTGGCGTACAACGAGCTGAAATTAAATTAAAAAAATTTAAATCAATAAAAATGTTATAACGATTTCTCATTATTTGAATCAAATGTATGATGAGACTCATCAATTACTGTTTTTTATATGTAGAAATTCGGTTGTCAATTTTAACAAGAAGTAAAAGAAAAAAACTACACAAAATACATTTTCTTTTACAAAATCATTAATTGTTGTTATGTCATCTTTCAATTGATTAATTACTACTCAATTCACCGGATAACTTTTGGCTCAGTTGGAGCTCATTTTCGATTTACATTGAATTTCTTATTTATTTCAAACATTTTATTATTTCTATACTTTCTTGGGGCCGATGATTCTTCATCATTTGACGGGTATTTCATAGAAAACCAGGTAGAATGAATGAAAAAAAAACAACAACAAACTATTCAATAGAATTGTTGACATGATATTTTAAAAATCTCTTTGTACATTGTTAACTGTTTAAAAAATATTTGCTTTAAAACTAATCTTCCTAAGCGTTACCAATTGGGCCTGGGATTTGTAATGAAGTTAATCTGATCATGTGAGTTTGATCACCAAAATGGTTTAGGTTTAATCAAACAACATCTGTGATAAAAAATTCAACAGCATAATCTATGAGTAGTGTAACCAAATTATCGATATTAAATAACCATTCTATACTAACTAATGTTCGTTTATGATTACATTGAGTTCATAAAGATATCACAGCGAGACCATAATCATTTAAATATCTTAAAAAGTAATATGATCAATGATAGTTGAACGATGAAATGAAATATTGTAATTCATACGTATACCACTAATATGCTTCTTATTTATTATGTTTACTTTCTTTGATAGTTTTCCCATATTGATTTTGTATAATTTTTTCTTCAAAGTCGGAGACTTAGAAATATTTTCAAGAATACCAAATTCAAATAGTTAAATGATGAACACTAAATTAATAAAGATAAACCATAGTTGATATCGATCAACGATAATCTCAGGTTAACATATCTAATAATTATGTGGCTCATTTCTATTATATTGATCATGTTCTATTAATTTATAACATTGGTTTCAGTATTCAATAAATTTTTTATGATTTCATTAAGATCTCATGTCTACAAGGTAAATTAAAATTGACCATAAGACCTCCATGAAACATTTAAAATTAAGAAACTGAGAAGAGTTTTGTGTTATAGAAATTTTGTCCAGAAGTGTTTCACAGCTACAACCACAAATAAATTAGATTTGTATATTGAATTAAATCCTTCGGGCAATCATTGACTGATTACAACAGAACATTGTGTTTATGATGCAGCATTACTTTAACGGCAGCTGCATTTTTGAATACATTCATTTTATGAAATTAATGACATCAATATGTTGACAAAACCCAAAATCCATTCATCCCAAGTGATTCCAGTTTTTATTTAATGTTTTCTTCAACAGTTGAACATTCCTAATTGTTTGTTGCTTTCAACGCGGCGTGTGTTGGTTCCGTAAAGTGCATTTCTTTTCATAACCAACGAAAAAAAAAATTAAATTGAACCGTTTTTAATGTGACATAATTAAAAATTTTGTCGCATTCCCGATGTTGGATCCATTATAATCATCATAATCATTTTAAGGTAATGCGACACGCAAGTGTTATATTCAACAAAAATTTTTTAAATAAGAAAGCGACAGAGATGAAAACTTCTTTATATTTATTTAATCCATAAAAGTACCAATAAAACGTTCTTATTTTTCGGTTATATTCTTTATTATAATTGTTAAATGGGTCGATATTACCTTAACGATATATGAGAGATAATGTAACACAAGAAAATACCGTTCTGCTCTAATTAGAAAATTATGTTCTTAAAATTACTCTTTTATTGAAATTGACTGTTTATTTTCCAGCTGTCCTTCAGGAATACCATTAATCGAAACGAATTTGATAATTTATAATAAAACTATTTAGTGGATGATCACTGTCACTGCTGGTTCCGGTTTTCATTATTTTGCAGAGAAAAACAACTGTTGCACATTGAATCATATAAAATACGACAACGATTATGTGCATTGATAATGATCTGATAGTTACTTGAACAATTGACCAAATGGAATTCATATTGTCACAGTTAAAATGGTGTAGGAGAAACAAAAAATCAATTAAACTGTCACTAAAAACAGCAAGTGACTAAAGACTTAAATATATTAAGGATTCTATTTCATTCTTTTTAAAAATTTGTTTTCTTCTTTCTTTCTAAAGTTTAATCTGAACAATTTAAGTTATGCAAATTGGATTCATTTCCTTGGCAAAAATTTAAATATTCGTAGTATTTGAAATACAAAATTATATACATTTTAATATGAACATTAATACTTTATTGGTCAACAATTAATGATATCTTATATTGTCAGTTAAATACGAATGTTAACTTATTTAAGTATAATTCGCATGCTAAATAGTCAATTTTCTTATTAATTTTATTTTGACTTCATTTTTTTTGGATGAGTACAAATGTGAATACCAAAAGGCAATAAGAAACAGAAAAGAAATATTAAATAAAACGGTTAGATATACGAATAATGAAATAAAAATATTTAACATGCTTACTAGCCCATATAAAACTGAATGAATTATTACATGATAAATAGATGATGATAGATTGGATAAAATTTATTGTTCATTGCTTTTTGGGTATTTAACTTTTGTTTAATTCTTTTTCGTTTTGATGAGATTTATATTCAATGAATATGCCAAATAAGCGGCGTATACCTCATGTCATCTGGACTAACAAGACCATCAAAAATAAGAGTGATACGATATGGTTCCTCTTTCCTTTAATAAACTATACACTTCATTTCTACAAGTGACTGACTCAGTTCAACTACTCATGGGTCTTTCTCAGTTCATAATTCAAACAACTTTAGAATTAATACCGCCTTGGACAACGAGACCAAAAGAGTGTGCTTAACACAATCAAACCGAATGATCCCCAACAGATCCAATGGACTTGACCATAAAACAAAGCATTTAATTTAACAACGATCATCACTTTATTAAAACATATTTCCCTTAACTGAATATAGAAAAAAAAGGCATCAAGCACGATGATCTTGTTGAGATAAATCGGTACACACAAAACAAAATCTTTGCGTTTTATGTTCTTTATCTTTGACAGTGAATGAATCTTAGAATTAATCAGCAACCAAGAAATATAGAAGCCAAATACCAGAATGAAAACTAAACTGAAAAGGTATGCAAGATATGCCTTCGTGACAACGCGAGTCGTCTCAGGTATATTCATTTGACCGGTGCGATAATAAATTGAATTCACCCAAAATGATGGTAAAAATTAAATACATTCGGTATATACACCAACTATTATGAACCAAAGAACAAAAAAATCTTTTAAAAATGGAATATTAAAATTTGTCTTAATGCTTGTTGAATCGTTTAATATCGCCTTATTATGCGCTATAATAAGATCATGCCAAAAATCCTATTCACCAAAATGAACATAATCTTTCTCTCTAATCTTAAGATGGGATACAAGTTTATTCATTATAAAAAAGAACACCAAAACGCTAAAAAGAATTCGCAGTCACCGAAAATAAAGCTGATTCCATCATACGGATGCTAATACATTTCTTTTGAATATTATGTCCACTTAGTTTCTCTTCGTGTTGGATGAATTGCATACAATTTACAACAAGAGAAAAAAAATAACGCGAAGGTCAATCACAAATGAATTCTCAAAAACATTACAGACACGTATATATAAGGGAAATTGTCTTAAGCAACTCTTGAAATTATAAAGAAATTTTAAAGATGTTAAGTGTGTTAAACACGGTGCCCCAGCAAAAAGATGTAAAGTGATGCAAAAATAAGTAACAAAAACCCATAAGCAATTGTACATAAACGAACTATAAGGTGAGATAGATGGACTTATGATGATGGTGTTCAACAGCACCAAAACATCTTCAAAATTGTTACAGACTGAACCTAAATAGAAATTACTTTTTTTTTATTTTTAAGAGAAAATTCAAGGTAAAGAAAAAAGGAATACATACGAATGAAAAGAAAAAAAGCAATACTCAACGAGATTATAAGACAAAATTAAATTCTTCTTTAGTGGATTCTTTAATTCTCCTACATGTTACCGTCTCCTAAACACAACAGTTTAAAAGGTAAGAATGAATTTAAAACTTATCAAACTATAAAATATCCACATCCTCTGGGATTTATCGTGGATGTGAATAAATGAATGGCGTTCAAAATCTTTCGATATTTCGGTAACTATTTTATTCGTTTGGCTGCCTTTAAATTATATAGCTAAGCTAAAACCATAGATGAACGATATTTATAAGAAATAAACCAAAATTCAGTAAGTAGTGCGTATTATAAGAGAATTAAATAAAAGTTAGTCCAAGAAATAATGAAAAAAAGTTTCTTAAAAACCATACAATATGATTCCCATCATTTGATTTTGATGATTTTGTTTTTGTTCATCTCTTGAACAGTATAAAAATTTATGGGTTTTAGTGTGCTAATGTTATGCGAAATTTAGTGTTCAATACAACGCTGAGTTCTGCCATTGTATGGTAAGGTGAAACAGAGAACGCGATTGTGCAACAAAATCATCTTAAGTGATCTCTATAGAATCTGAATGAGGGAACCAAAAGATTTACACAGAAACACAGAAAAACAACAACAATCGACTCGTTTAGATGAGAAATAAAGATCTTCACTTGCAATTTTTAAGTGCAACATAATATGAGGTTAAAACCAGCTTATCAATTTGTAAATGGTTGGCAAAATAACAAGCGAAACAGAGCAATGTATACGAACCAATTCATTTGATTCTTGAATCGTGAAATATAATCATCTCAGGTGAGCCTTACTTTTAATTCTCTTATTTCCCTAGTTACAATGCATGGCCAATGTATTTTATAAAATACAAAATTATCTTCTGATACGATATTGTTATAAGATTTCATTTAATTTTTATTTAAACGATTTTCATGAACCATCTATTTAACCGATACACTCACTCTGTTGGTGGATGTTGAATGAAATGAAAAGGAATTGCACACGCAATGTTTAAAGATTATAAAAAATAAATTCGCTTTCAATTTCAAGTGTATACGGTTTGTATTTGTATCATAAGCCATTTTGTTTGTCATAATAAGTCTTGAACTTTGGCTTAAAGATAAATAATTCTTTTGTTTATTTCATTTAAGACCATTAAAGGTGAGAATTGAATTAAACTATTGTCCATTAGATTCAGTTTTATGTACTTAATTGATCAATTATCTATCACTTGAAAGGATTTGGAACAAAACATATTTCATTAATTTTAATGAAGGATAGCACTCTAAATGATTCCATCAAGTGTTTAATTGTTTTCCTTTTTCATAGTGTAATCATATTTTATTGATGAAGAGTGATCCGTTATTTAAATATCATTATAACTCTATCATGATTATGCATCTCATATGCATGAGATTCAGACACGACAAAAAGAAGAGTAAAATAAGAAAAGTAGTAATAATGAAAGGAAACACTTTCCAATGGTTTAAGGGCTGCTCATACCATTCGTATTACTTTATCATCTAAAGTGATTTCTTTGGTATACAGATTTTTGTATAATAATACTTCAAAACTTGATCTCTTCTTTTATTCCATCAATTTCTTGTTTACCATGTGGTAGCGGATTCAATCTTCGATTGAGCGTGGGAAGAAAAATTTTATACAATCAAAAAGGAATCATAAAAGAGAAACTTTAAGTTAATGAAAAGAATACACCATTGATTATTATTTAAGATGATCCCTGGCATCAGAACGTCATAAAGTGATCGCAACTAAATTAGCATCCAGTAGTTAGATGGAATCGACAGCAGTAGCAAAAAACTTTGTTTGAATATTTAGGAGGATTATGGAGCTGTTAGAGGTGATATCGTAAAAGAACAGAAAAAAAAATGAGATTCCTTTTGCCTGGAAGGCATTTGCATCATAAAACTGTGCACTCAAGTAGAACTTTTACTGTTTTTTCCTTTTATTTTACAAGGAAAACCACTTCCATATGAGAGATCTTCTGTGTTTTTAGTTTCTTTCCAAGCCAAACACACAAAAAATTATGAAACGGAAAGAACCTTATGTTTAATGATTTGGTTATAAGACACAGCCGGCACTACACCTTGAAGGCATATTCAAAAAGCATTTTTAATATCCTCTTCCTTTATGTTCATCAGGCACGGAAATGAAGAGAATATTTTACCTTTAACCACACACTTTTATCAAATTTCATAACAATCACAAAATTATGCAAATATACTGAACTCAAATTATGAGTGATATATGATCGTATCCGTAAAAGATGTGGCTGGTTACCTCAGTTTGAATTTCAATTCCTTGAACTTTCAGTGAATTCGATGGGAAATGTGAAAATTAAATGAATTAACGTTTTACGATAATTATAATTACAGTAAATTGAAATAGTAATTTTGCAACTTAAATTTAATCCAGGATTAATAGTAATTAGAAATTTTAAATCATCCAACTATTGGGGTTTTTGACCTAATTCCGACCTAATCATTGCATTTAAATTTGAAATTAATTAGTGCTAAATTGATTGCTCAATGCAAGTCATTAAACCATTTAAGTATTTCACTTTAAATTAATTACAATACAATTGATCTTATTAAAATGCAATATAAAAGTACAATGTTTCATTTAATTTATAGGAATGAAATTTTAAAAGAATAAATCGTTTTAGTTTTAAAATTTTTAGTTTCATTCAGTTCACATAACATTACCTATAATTTATTTGAATCAAAATGAATAAAACAGAAAAAAATAAATAAAGATCATATTTTTTTGTGTTATCCAGTGGAAACAGCTAAACAACAGCTAGTGAATAACACAAACCTACAATTTTCTTTTCGGAACTCTTGCGGTTTTTATTTAAAAAAAATATATGAATAAGTAAGAAAAACTTAAGAAATTTCAGATAAAGTAAAACTTATTCAATCGGAAGACAAACGGAAAACGACTCATATAATTATTGTTTTCATTAGACCCACGAAATAAAAGAGTCGATAGGTATAAGTAACAAAAACGTCTTGGCTCGATACTCATAATTTTCTTCGTATTTCTTTTATTTTCGGACATTATAATCATAACTTTTAAACTCTCCCATAGAGTTATCCATAAATGAAAACATATCAAACAAATAAACAACAAAAACTGTTGCGCTTCGATATTTTGGCCCAAATTATTTTCACTTCACAAATCACCGTTTTTCTTTAAGACAAAACCAAAGAAATAACTTCTTTTCTTCCATACCAACAATATTTAATTCAGACCATTACGGAATAGTTACAGTTTTTGGCCCCCATCAGCATCAACTAATGATATGCTTTTATGATAAATAATATTTCATACACACATTGTATTCAATGAAATTTAACCGTCTCAAAGGTAACATAATCAAAGTGAAAGAATATCTTTTTTTAAAACGGTTAGTCCACCCATAAGACTCACCTGTGTACTACAATAATTCAAAAAACATACACATCCACATTCATTATAAAGGGAAAACAGAAATAAAAAAAAAATAATAATTCGTTCAAGACTTATTCATCTGATCATTTAAAATCCTATTTGCTTATTGAAAGATGAATAACAATGAACCAAAGAAACAAAAAATCAACAATGTGCTGAACCCACAAAAAAAAAATCGTAATATTTATAATAGAAAACATAATATGTTTCTTTAAAAGTAATTATTGTATATATCCAATTAAATTTTCTATATGATACAAGAAATGTTATACGATCATTTACATTTATTTTGTATATGATCATTAAACATATGAAAGACTACCTCAAATTGTTCCACCATTAAATTTATGTTGCCAAAAAAACAAAATAATAAAACAAAAATGGAAACAATTTAATCACAAAACGTTTTCTTTTTGCTTTTGATTAGTGAATAACAAAACAGAACAAAAAAAATGTGATTTCAAATGCCTCGGGAAAATTAAAACAAAAACGTCCACCTTATAACTATTTCAACTGTAGTTCTAAACAAATGGGAAGCAGAAGGTGGTACACTATTCCAAGACAGTCGTTGGATCATTCGTTATTCTTCTTTTCTATTTATGAAATTCAGTTATTTCAGCATTTAACATTTTTTTAATGGTTAGAAAATACCTGTTAATAGCGTGTAATAAAACAAGCAAAAAAATTCCCCCCCATTACACAAATCGTATCGTAATTTTACCAACTAAATTAGAGCATTACGTTTTGTATTTTTTTTTCTTTTCTAAAACACCGATTACTTCATTCATCAGTGAATTGAAATTAAACCAACCACAACTTTTGAATGTTCGTTTTTTCTTTTAATTGTTTGGCTCACTCCATTATTTTCATAATTTTGATTTTCATAATTTAATGTTTGGCACACGATTTTCATACAAAAAAACACTTTGTCTAACTAATACGGTTGTTATTAACATGCTCCTAATTAAATTTCTTTCGAGGGCTGGACTATTAATTGTCTATCAATTTGTTGTAACTGTGACATGTAAAATGGCATATCTATACTAAAACCAATCTTAAATAGGTGATTTATTATAATCCCGCATGAATTTAAATTTTTTAGCGAGTCGACTGCAACAATCCAATGATTTAAGGTGAATAAATAATGTGCTTACTAAATTAACGACAATCAAGTAATTTGATCTGTTCATTCGATCCAGAAAAAATAAAAATAAAATTGAAAACAGAGCCACATTAAAGTGAGAACATTAACTGATCCAGGTGATGAGAGAGTAAAATAGATAATCCATACTATATGAATATCATTAATATTTTATAAACAAATAAGAAAATACAAATAATAATAAACTGAACTTACGATGTGTGCAATATTCTCCTGTCCAACCGGATAAACATACCCGTTTACCCGATTCTGAACACTCATAATGACCAAAGGTGTCATCTCTTGGTCGGCAAAAATTCCCACATCCTGAACCATAATGGTTTGCAATGCATGTAACACGGTAATCAAATTCCATAGTTGAATGAGTTGATGAATATGTGTCCGGTTCCCATTCAGGTGATACGAATAAAACACGTTGTAGACCACGTCGCAATATTAAAACACCTAAAATATAAAACCAAAATATGAATTTCATAATAATTTTGCTAAAAATTAAATAAACAAAAACAAGGAAAAGAGAAATACATAACTTCATATGCATACACTCTTCACTTAATAAAATTATTTATAATCATCTCATGAATACTCCACATTTAGTGGAAGCATATTCGAATAGAATTCTTTAATATTAATGATAATAAATTATTAGACAGGTCTAGTGGCACAGAGAGACCATCATCTGCGGGTTTGAACTTCCATTACACCACATTATAATAAATGATTGAAATGATATGCGGAATACTCAATGATCATGGATTAACTGAAACATAAACATTTTATTTGATCGTCTCATAATCATTCGTGATGAGACATTGTCGCGCTTTTACTCATTTTATTTCTGTCTACTTTAACTTAACCACCGCCACCGGTATATTATTATATTTTTGGGCCTCTGACATTGACTTTTGCGATAAACAAAAAACTTTTATATTCAATTAAAATTTATGAACATAATATTAATATTAGTTAAAGCTTATTCTTACTGGGCACCACCTAAAAGATATCACCTGCTCAAATATGGTTCATTTAGAATTAAATTAGATGAACAACCGAAAGAAAAACATTATGTTTTGTGTTGTTATTTAGTATTTAAATGCGGTGTGATTCTTCTGGTTACTGGTTCTCGCACCCATTCGTTAGATCTCCTCAAAGAAACAGACAATATTCAAATTAGCAAAGACCGAATAAAAATGATTTTTATTCTGAAACTTTAACTTTTATGTCTTGCCCGTTACACGACGCTGACTAATTAAAAAGAACTAATTTCATATTTGGCTATCGAAAGCCATTTTAAATCGTTTTTTGTTACCTTTAGCAACTTATGAGTATTTGTATATTAACGTATAAGTATTTTATATTCTCATTTTGTTGGAATGTTAAGATGCTCTGTTTTTAATAAGTCACTTTGTTTCTTTCTCTTTACGTTTTGCTAAAATAATTAACGAATCACTAGCGACTACCTACTAAATAAAAAAAGAAATATACGTAGTCATGATCTATGGTCATAATATTTCGTTAGCTTCTTTTACTGTAGAGTAGCTCATTAATTGCTTTTATCATAATTAACATAAAATATTAATTAACCACAAAAGAGTTGAGAAAAAACACAATTTTCACCGACCAGTGAAACCAAAAGCATTAAAAACCATACAAGATCATTAGAATATTAGCAATGAATGTTAATCCCTTTTTGCTTTGAAATCATAACTTTTGTGTTTGTTTGAAATTGTCAGTTTTTAAAATTATGACTATTATCATGGTAATTTTATGTTTTATCATTGCATTTATGTTTGAAGAATTTTAACTTCCATATTAGATGAATCATTTTACATTTAATGTTCACTTGTTGGTTCAAAATATTACCATTCGCTATTTAACTGATAATTTTCTTTTTATATTTGTCTTTTGAATCGTGTTTAGATTGTGTTTATAAGCCAACCAAAAGATTTAATTACCTACAGTAAAGGAAACATTAATTAAATCCATAATCTTTTTAATTTATTTACTATGCTTCCTTGACTCTATTATCAAAAACCACTGAATATATTCATAATATTTATATGATTTTACCTTTTACCATCATTCTCATAAAGTTGATATTAAAACTTTGGTTTCATTAATTCTCAATCTTTTAGGATTCTCATATAATTTTCATCATTTACAATTTCATTCAAATTGCGGTTAAACGCATATCATTGGCTGTTTATTCATTTGTTGGTTAATGATTAAAACGCATAATAAAATAAAACGTACGTACATTTTGATTCATCGATATGGTTTTATACAAATATAATTGAACACTTACATAAGATATCAACTTTGATAATTCGATACAATGAATCGAATGGAATGTGAATCTACCCAACTCCTTTAGTCCCCTAGTGACTAAGAAATTTTCTGCAGTTCCATACGAATCGGTCTATACAAAAATAAGTAAATGTGTACATACAACGATATTAAAATCATTAGATTCAAATTACAAGAGTCACTTTTTCCTAACGTGTCTTACGCGCCTTAAGTATAATTTTTATAAAATCGAAGAAAAAAAATCATATTGAATAGTCAATGCAACTACATTCAATAGTTTGGCACAATGAATTTTAACATGCGATACAGTGAAATCATGTTGTATCAACTTGTATCCAACATAAAACACCAATTTTTCATGAATTTTATAACGTTATATGAATACTTTATATTTATTTTTCGTTTGTTACTTACAGAAGACTGCACTCCGTAACCGCGATTCATAGGTAATAACATTTGTATTGCAGCAAGTTGAGAAAACCAACAACAATTTATTATTCAATATATTTACCTCTAGACAGAGAGGTAAATGTATGTAAATGAATTTGAAACATATTCAATGATTCTTGAATAAATTCAAGTATAGCGGTATGTTGAAATAACTGCAGTATTATTTTATATTAAAATAAAAAATAAAGAAACAAATTAAAATCTTTCGTATGTGAATTGAACTGAACCAAAACGACGAGAATGCATACGACGTTTATATTTGCATCAGGTCCATCACAAAAGCAGTTGGGCACACGAAATACTTGAAATTGCAGGTGTTTTTTAATATTTTACAGGTTCTTAGAGATTCTCTTGACACCGTGTCACCCTCTCTCTCATCAATTTAACATTATCCACATAAATTGATGCAACAAACTTTAAAGTAATTTATTCAAACTTGTAATTGATGTTAAGAGAACCATCCAATATTCATCGCACCATAATAATCTCATTCAGTTATGCTTTTATTTCTTATGAATATTCAACGGATCGTAAGATGACGAATTATAAAATTATCAATCAAAATCATTTGCAAATGATTACATTTAATAAAGATACCAATGTTAATATTCAATCATTTGACATTTGATTACTATTGAGACAAAAGTTATGATTCTAGCCAATTGATACATCATTCCAAGAAACAAATAAGTAAATTTAATTAATTCATTATTGGCTTCATCATAGATTAAGAATTTTCACACATTTTGGTACATGAAACCAAATAAGCTGAAACAATGTAATTGTGTATTCAATATTAAACTGCATTTTTTGCCATAACGTTAATTGCATTCCGTCTTTCTAATTATGCGATTTGTTGGGAAGTGCATCTTGGTAATGTTGATTATAAAACATTTACACCCATAGGATACCCTTCATTTTCAATCTTCAAGATCCTCTCATTTACCTTATGCTATAATATTTTGGTATCTCGAATAGAGAAGAAACACAGATTGAAAAACCAGATTCATTTATGATAATAAATTCATGTTCTTCATTAGCGGTTTATTAAAGCTAAGGGTTACCGTATAAATTGCAAAAAACAAAAATTTAAAGGCAAAAATCACTTCAAACTGCTAATGGCTTTACCATCTAATAAATCACTTGGCAGTGGTAACCACGATGGAAATCATTAATTCATTTTTATTTTTATTTCCCTTTTTGCCATACCAGAGTTAAGATGTACCATTTGGTTCTCTGCAATTCCATACCATTTTATTATTATTCTTGTGGTACATCATATGCACTTTATGTGTTTTATGATTGCTAAGTTTTCGTTCAACCAACCAATATAGGTAGACTATTAGTTAAAAGTTTTAGTGTATGGTGTTCTTCTCCTAAATCACTAAATGCTGGTTTTTCTTCACACAATTTTCGTTTTAGATATTCGGGGAGTACTGCAATGAGTTGGTGGATTTCTTATGCACTTTTTATATTCAACATGTCATTTTTCTCTTCCTCTCTTTTGGGTCTCCACTATTTCGTTGTTATTTTTTTTTGTTTCTCCATTTCATGTGTCTTATATTCTCTCTCATTCATTTGATTTCTTTGCCGTTTTGCCACTTTTCGATTGGAATGCACATTTAATAAAAAAAAAAGCTCAACCTGTTATTTAACGCAATATTGGACTTTTTTTATATTCCTAACAAACAATATTTGCAAATATATGAATACTATTCGCGTAATAAATACGAAATATTTTTATGGTTTTTCAAAAGTCATGTACCTCCATTCAGAAGGTTTATGTTTTTATGCTTCATTCCATTCCTTCCACATCGTTTTTTCGATTTTCTTTTATCAGAAACTAAAAATTGATTTTCATATAACATAGATTGCAAATATTTGAAGCGAACAGACTCCATTTCCATTATAGTAAAATACACCTTCACTACAGTTGACAACAACAAGTTGCATGCTTATGTGAATGCAACTTAAATAACTTTAACATTTTGACTATATTCAGTCATCCACTAGTCCTTCATCGTTCGCAATCGACACGGACACGGGGAGACTTAATTCTTAACAAGTTTAACTTAACATCGCGATTCGGTTAATTCATTTATTATTTTTGTTTCTATAAAATCCGAATGGAAATGACTGTGAGAAAAGGAAAATACTGTGGATTACGATGAAACAACAAAATGTAGTTAAAATTTTTTTTTGATTTTTCATGGTTTACACTTCAACTTCTCTATGTATTATCTTCCATTTGTTTCTTTTTTATTTTTATGTATGTACTTGTAAAGAAAAACTAAGAAAATGAAATTATCAAGTACAAAATCGCTAGATTTTTAATGAATTCTGTCATCAAACTATTGCACCAGACTAAGAAATTATTATAACTTACGCATAAAACAATTAAATCATAATATTTTCTTTTAGTGCATTACTGTTCATTAACTGGCAGAGCTTCACAACTCGTTTTAAATTGATAACTGGCAATAAACAAGGTGAGTCAATATGACGGTATGAAAATTCTTTGGAATTTTTACCAATACCAAATGTCTTAATTCCATAAGTCTCGCAATATACTGGCATCATTATTTTCTTTAACTCTTGGACATCACATCATATTGTGAAGGTCTAGATCATCAAATACCTAACAATAAGAAGGCGATCATCGGTAGAAAGATGATACATCCTAAAAACATTATAAACTATAAATTTGAAGGCGGTACTGAGATTTGATTAAACTCTAAATCATTAATTATTAACAACTTCTTTAATCTCTTCAGTTTCCTACAATTGTCTAGAAGAGATTTACAATCAAAGATAACCGTATGTTGCTACATTGGCAGATTCTAAACTAATTAAATATTTTTATGTTTTACGATAATATTGTCATTATTATATTATGTTTTATGTATAGATCGCTTAAATTTACATCATTGGATGAAATCGTAAAACAAAGAGACAAGCTAATAATCTTTAGTGCTGATTACAAGATTTTCATTTGATCATTTTAGATGCCAATTTAACTACCAAGTTGTTCTTTCACCAATTTCATTTTCCATCAATTGACTTGATGTATTCTATTTTATTAATTATCTCTATTCTTCTGTAGATAACTCACCATGAAATATACCAATGTAACATGCTTACCTTATGCTATTATTTGCTCTATAAATCCAATTTTGTTTTTTACTTCAAAAAAATTACAACGATTGCATATTCTCTATGGCTGTCTATTAACTCTGTGTCTTGTTAAATCGATAAACGTCAGTGACATTCAATGAAATTTAAGAAATATCGATTGTTATGCTAAACACGATCGATAACATGAAACAGATTCAATTTTTATTTTCCTCAATGTTTTCTTAAGCTTTGACTCGATTTAATTCAATACCATTTTGTAGTAAAAACGAAAATAACGAATCATACCGATATAATCTGATAGCGAATCGTAATGAACAAGACAATATGAAATTTCATTTGCATATATGTTACATTTAAAAGTTTTGTATCAAAGATCAATATCATTCGGTTTGATATGAAAAAACAAAAAGTATGAAAGAATAAACAGCAAATAAATAAGTAAAATAAAAATGAGTGTGAAGTTACCAGTTTAACGAGATATAAAAGGTACAAGTACATATTGCATTGTCCAACAACTATACTGATTATTAAGGGATGATAAGTAATTCGACAATCAATTAAATGCATTTAAGAAGTGATGGCATTCTTTGTTTATCTGTTCACTTCGTAAACATTTTGTGTGGACAAACAAAATGCATTTAATGACAATTTTCAAGATCAAATCTAAACTTTTTGTATTCAACAATGATCTCACAGTAAATCAAGGATCATTTGTTATAGTGTGTTCTCATGGTTAAGTAATTTCTTTCCGTTGTGAATCACATAAAACATTTTCTGTAATTTTTGGTTTGGTTACAACGGGAGCAAGACGAGTTTTTCGTATAACCATTCGATTATGTATCATATTCAATGGTTCAATTTGAATCTCTGAAGCATCAAATAACTGAGTATTACTGAAAATACAGAAATCAAGAAACTGCATACTTTAATTTCAATCGATTATAATATATCCTTTCTAGATTCTCAGAATTCCACTGAAAATAGAGGTACATGGATGATAAATATTTCTTACGTTCCAGTTTCTTATTGCTATCTTTCTTCTTCTACACTCTGAGTTCTCTGGGTTGTAACAGAGTCTCTACTCTCACAACAAAGGACCGAAGTCCCAATTCTGTTTTTCTTTTTTTCATTTATAAATCACATGGTATACAATGTATTATGTATCCAGCATCCAGGCTCATCTCGATTCTCTAGAGATGTAAAAATGCAATCTTTTATTTTAGTACTTTCCGTCTCATTCACTCGTACATGTAACATGAATTCAGTCTCCAATTTAACTAAAATTATAGAAGAATTTTTCATATAATTTTTAAAAGAATTTCTATATCGAAGGAACATTTTTCCGTATTGACTTAAGACCGATTCGATTTTATTTTTTATGTAATTCTTTTATATTAGTTACCGGTATTATTTTCATAAGATTTATGTGCCGAAATTTTTAGTGTTTGTCGTTTTGTGTCTCTGGTACACAGAACAGATTCAATCCAATTCATAATAAACACAATTTCAGTTTAGCATCAATTCCAAAAATATTTAACAGAAATGTATTTCGATTTGGTAGATTTGTTTCATATAAAGAAATCCTAAGGAGATCTATACAAAGACAGTGAACCAGGTAAATCTTCTGTGAATGGACCAATGACTCCCGCTCTCTTTTTCTCTTAATACCTGTGATTCAGGTAAATTTTCATTACATGATTTATCAATTTCTAACTGTTACGGATTGGACACACTGTGAAACATAAGGCTAACAGAGAAACTGATGATCCATTCACTGTCGATGAATTTCCAGATTCTTACAATCTGCTAAACGTGTTTTTAAAAGATTTGGTGTATTTCTTATTATTTTTTTTTTCATCTGCTGGAAAACATTTTCATGTTAGAGCTGAGAAAAATAAAAGACATTGAATTTCTTTTGATTCATGGACTCTTTTACGTGTTTCCAGATTCCTTCTGTCGTCATTTATATCTTTCAGTGTCCCTCTCTTTTACTCTCATATTTTTTTTTATCTGGCTTTATTCAATTGATATCCAAAATTTTTATTTTTGGACATTAATGCCACATTATAAAGATACTTTTTATTTTAAAATATGAATCATACAAGAAAGTATTCTCACTATAATACCAAAAACATCTCAGATTCAAAGGAAAGAAAAATTCATATTCATTGCTCTGTAGACGAAACATCTGTCATTGTGCGTTAAATACTTAAATAACACCTCTTTATTTACAAATCATTTTTAATTTTTATTCTTTAAATTATTTTTACAGTTTTCACGTTGTCTTTTCAACGATTCTATTGATGTTTTTATTTGTCTTGTATCAATGTTCAATTCAAACAAAATCATCTTTTATTTCATTCTTGTATTTAAATAATGAAATGTAATGCAAAGGTAACGAGAATTATAATATTATAGGGCCTATCACCTATCACTTTTCTTGACCATTAAAATTTTATTTGATGTTATACGATGACGACGACGAGGTAATATTAAAATTTAAACGTTAAATTCAATGAATTATTAAATAAAAATTACAAATTGCCTATACAATTGTGTATTTCTCTCAAAATAGATTTTTTTTACGGTGTATGATACTTCTGCCCACCCAATTTGGTATCTTCATCATCTAATACAAATAATTAATTGAAAGAGAGGAGAATTATTCATCGATTTGGTGACCGACCTTTTGGGGTCAAATATTCGTTATTGTGTGAAACCAAAGTCACGGCTAAGAACCCATTCATCCATTTATAATTTTCAGCTTATCAATATTTTGCATCTTTTAGTCTTTGATCGTTATTCTGCATTAAAATTTTATCCTCAACTTTTGGTTCACTCATTTCTTGTTGGCAATGTTGTTCCACTTAAAATCAAATTCATTAAAGACTTTTATTAAAATTATATACAACGTCGTGTATACAACACAATTGATTCATTTATGCCGACCAATTTTATTTTAATCGCATCCAATATGCCAAATTTTATCGCATTTTAAGAACTAACAATTTTAATTAACTTGTAATGCCTGAGAAGATCCTTTTTTCAATTAATTTCCATTTAATATTGTTTGAGTAATTAACAATCAAAACATTCGTTTTATAATCTTGTTCTTTGACTTTTCGTATAATTTTTTTTCGGTGGTTTTAACTTAAAATTTATCTCAGGGTATCATAAACTATTGATTTTATATCGATTCAGTTATAGAAAATTTAAAATAAACAAATCAGGTTAATGAGACCGCCAAGGATGCCAAAGATGATTGTGAGCCCAAGTGTGACATGGATACATAGCATCCATGTTGGCAATATTCCTCTGTTATTTATTGGCCACTGACAGTAATGCAGTGATGAAAACATAAACCAGTTAATTCTCATGGTTCTTACATGAGGCACACTGTGTGATTCAACAGTAACGTGCATCATATGGCTGAAAGACATCATTTATACAATTTTATGTTGTCTTCCGGTGTGTAATCGTTCCGTTGATAACAATCGATTCCAATATCTTCGTTATGAGCCATTATCAAATACAATGTTTCAGTGGAACTTTTGTTCATTTCATGTTCATCACATAAAAATTTCTCATTGTACTCTCATCTTTATCAAATGGTGGAATATGGACAATCAGACAGGAATATATTGAGGAGGATTTTAGTACAACAATAAGAGTACATGAATGTATTACACGAGTCAATGTGACATATGAATAAGATATCTCAATGATTCTCAACCCCACGTAACAAAATCTTTTGATCATTATGGTTCTTATGAATAAATTTTTTCAATTCCCCATTCAATGATATCGAATAGCGCCGCCATATACATTTGTATTCTATTATTAAAGACATCATCATGAGCAACGGAAGTTCAAACATGAATACTATACAGCCGCCTTATAAAAATTCTTGATTAACGATACTAAAATTGATTCCATAAATACACATACACATTTTCTATGAAACTAAACGATATTCTATTCAACTAAATGGTATCATAAACTCTATTAAATCTATGTAGGATGTGATTGATTCTCATCACAATTCTATATGGTATCAATTAGTGACGATTTAGTGGGCTACTGAACATTTAATTTTCCCAACAACAGAAGAAGCTTTATGTTCTGGCCTTCATATGGGATAGATCACAACATTGCCAATTTTCAATAAAGACAAAAACAAACATACATCAAAATCACAATGAAATTTATTTAAATAAAATTCGTTTTACTCACCATGTGAAGATTTATTGGTTTCATGCCATGCTTCCAGTATCAATGTGAACGCACCCTGAAATTATAAAAGAACATATTGAAATTCGTTTTTTATTTGTTAAATTCAAAATTAAATTAATTACCAAAATGAAAAAAGGCATATTAATAAAATACATTCGTTCTTAGTTCGACTACATACAAAAGCACAGAAATATTAAATACATAAAAGTCAATTTGAGATACAAAAGTGGTCATATATCGCACATAATTAAATTACCATCTATTAACCAAAGTCTATATTGATTATGAACATAATGGTAAACAGTTCTTTTTTCTATTTCTTGTTTAGAATACAAAGTAAAAAGTGTGGCATAGATCGATTAATGCCACATCTACCTAATTGAGTAGGAAGTCTCTCCATATAATAATTTTCTTAGAGAAACGTCGATTATACCGCAGAACCGTTCATTATATTATTTTGATGATTGAATAGAAGAATTCAGTTTTGTTTTAATAATTTTATTCAATTATGAATATCAAAAACCGCACTAAGGTATTCCATCAATTGTTGTCGCAAACTTAAAGTATACAAAAGCTTTATAATGAATGTGGGTGGTAAATGAACATCCATGTAGTTTTTGTTCATCTTGTTATGCTCATAAAACCAATCTATGTTCAATAGATGAATTAATCATTAACAAAAAGATTTAACTCAAAAAAAAATAAAACAAATTTTCCGTTTTTTGTATTTATTCAATCAGAAATGAGAGAAACCAACGTGTTATGGAGGTGGTATATGGTTTTCTATGTGATTCTTTTGTAATTTATCTACGTTTGTTTTTTATTTGGGTACACAGGCGCACTTAAAAATGAACGATGTTGTGGTTTTAAGTTCAACATATTTTCCTCATTATAAACGGATCCCCAAATTGTGTATGAATAAACCACCGGTGAAAGCCTAAGCTTCAAAAACCAAACTATAACTAATATTTAATATTTTTATTTGGTATGTTAACCAAATTGGTTAAAAAAGAGTAGTGGATACATCATTGATTTTAATTCAATGGTTGAATGGTAGTTTACTGTGGCATTATACTCATATGGTATGTCTCATATAGCAAGTATCATTTTCTAGTCTTTTGTTACTATTAGACATCTTCTATTCTTGTTTTCGTTTGAAATTCATAATGAGAAAATCACTAAAGACATTCTTTTCATATTATTCGTTTAGTGAATACAAAAATATTATTGAGTGCTTTTGATATTTGTAGGCACATAGTTTGTATGTTCTTAGACTTTTTTCATTTATACCGATCATCTTTGGTTCATCGAGGAATCATCGTCATATTATTGGAAAACAAAATCTGCTGGTTCCAATAAGATTTGGATAATTGAATGTCATACACTTAGTGTGTGTTGAACTTATAGACATCGTTTCAATAGATCTTTCCAACAGCAAGCAGTTCGATCACTTGATGCACTTGAAATCAGAAAAATAAAAATTGCTTTTGGACAGTTTTGGTATTCAGTTCTTTCTTGTTTCAATTGGTCGACAATGTTGGATGAAGAGAATCTGTTGTGTCTTCAAGTGGCACATCAAGGACAATATACACTTGCCTCTGTCACAGTGTTTCGTTTACTCTCTCTCTCTCTGTTTCAGTGGTAATTTTGTTTTTAACAGAAAAGAATAAAACGCATTGTTTTACGGTATTCTTTTTATATTTTTTACCATCAACTATGATCAAACAAAAATCAACTGCTGCTGCATTTTATCAGGAATGCAATCACTGAGATTACGTTAATCACACCTGACGACACGCCAATGGAGCATTCCTTGTTGTAATTCTAGTGAATGCTTTTTTTTGTTATTATTTATTCATTTCACCGCCTGATTTGATCTATTGTTAAGCTACAGACGATGGTAGCTGTGTGTAACTGGTGTATACATATCAACCGTAAAAGTACTCAATAGAATCGATTAAAACATTCCTTTATTTATCAACGATGGAAATGGTTATAGACCGATCCTATGATATCGTCTGGATTATTTCCTGCTATTCCCAACTAAATTCAATTTTTATTTTTTTGTCGGCCAATACTTTGTAATGATTCTCATCGATCCATCGATTAATCGGCAAAATTTGATTGATATGCGTTCCAAATGCCAATAATATTTAGTCCCCAAACAAATCAACATATTGTTCGAACAGGTATTGTAACATTCGCGAATAAAATGAAGCACAATGAACTGCAATTAAACTTTTTTGTTTTGCATTACGTTTTGTTTAGCTTTTTATTTCTTCAGCGCAATTTGCGCTTTATGAAAACTAACAAATCCAAGAAAAACTAAACAAGAAGTATTTTTTTAAAATCACGACAACATTTCATACCAATTTCAGAATAAGGCTAATGAAATTCTATTCTCATTTTTATGGGATGCATTTAAGAAAAAAACAAAAATAAAAATTAAATAATCTCTCACGATTTGTCGCCTTTGGAGTAATTAAACGCTGCATTTTTATTGAACACAACAAGAGAAAAAATAACACAAATAGCGAACAGGAAAATTTCGTGTAAACTCACCTAAGATAGAGTGAGAGACATGGAATAAGATCTATCGACAGTAATGCTACTACGAATAAGATGAAATTCCGTACTTGTTTAATCATTTCGTGCCATTTTACACTGTTTGGAGTCTTCAATTCTTATCCGGCTAACATACATTCTTTTTTTTCGTATAAAATAACTCTAACGTCAAATTACCAACGGATTAATATGCATGAAGTACCCTTTTAATAGAGTCATTTTAAATTGTACTATGGGCGCGTTATAAGAAAATATGTAAATCTTAAATGTGTTTGGATTTTTTTTTTTGGTCTTTTTCTCTTCATTTGCACAGAAATATAAAACAGGAACGACGAAAAAGTCAATGTATTACCGACTTGAAGTACACAAAAAACATGACAACATTGCGATGCAATTTAACATTATTTTTAGATATTCACGATTCAATTTTGTTTCTTTCTTTCTTTCTTTTTATTGGATTATGAAGTCTGGATTCTAGTTCAGTGTATCAGAAACAGAAAATGATTCTTTTGATATCACATGCAGAATATCCTCTTATCTTATTGCTGAATGAATGATACATAATAATTTGAACTGTATCACTGCAACACACTTTTAGTTAGAGTGCAGTTAAAGGAGCATAAAATTGATCTCAGGAAATTCATTGTGTTCAATGAAATTTTCACATTGCAGTTGACTTCTTGCAACGCGACCAACTTATTTAAAAATAAATTATCACACAAAGAGTATGGCATTCATTTGCATACTACATCATATGGACATTATTTTTAAATCTTGTCTGTGCTATGGAACGACGGTTGGAGTTACACTCAATTTGTTATTTAACATTTTGGTAGCACTTGAAGGCAAATTCTAATTTCTTTTCATCTCATCTCCTATTCGATTTATTCACGAAAATGATAAAGACAACGAATGTCTTATCATCAATTGGTACAATTAAATCATGTCTTCAAAAGTGTTACCGCGTCATAAATTCAAATTTCATTGTACAAATAACGTGAATATAAACAAATGCTATTAAATATTTACAATAATTCTTCAACACAACATAAAACTGTACTCGCGCATAATTTTTAACGGTTAAAAACGCGATAATGTAACGAATTCTATAACGGGCGCTTAGTATTACTATAACTATTTGCTCATGGGCAACGGGGGTAAGGCCAAAGAATTCCAGCCACAAAATTTCCCTTCAACGACACAATATCATCATTCTTTATTGTAGTTTTTGTTGTTCCAGACTCTTTGGTTGAGTGTGTCTGGATCGTGTAATATTTGATCGTTCGTGTACAAGCACACACAGTATTTTATTTCCCCCTTTCCAAATAACACCGAAAAAAAAACAACATGAATTTCCAACTGAAATATAAAACTAACCGTTCCCTGTTTAGTGGTGGCTGATGATGACGACATCTACGTCATTCATGATCTGAACCAGCTTAACACTTAGGCTATTTAAAACATTTGCGCTTATACTTTCTGACGCATTATTGCACTCACTCATTAAATTTAATATTCGTAAGTCATTTTAAAATAGTGAAAATTTAAATGGCCCGCACCCGGAATCAAGGTTTTATACTTTAGATATGCATTTCATTCTGATCAGCATACATTTGAATGTATTATCCAACTGCGTTTTAACGTGTTTTACCTTCAGTTAACACCGGTAACTGAATAGCAGCAGCAGCAGCAGCAATAACAACAACAATTGATTGATTTCAATGTTGTGTAACGTGTGGCTTTGGCTGGTGAATTTTCCAAAACACCGGTAAAATGATATGTTGACCAGCATATCCATTTTGGTTATTATTTTTCTTATGACAATCATATGTATTGAGGCCAGAATTTATATTTTAACTGCAATACAGTGGTTTTGTTACATACTTAGTTGATTTTTTTCATTCAATTTAGTTCAGCCGTATGGTATTGATGGTAAATGAAAATCTGTTTTTTATAAGAAGACTATCAGTATCATTCATACCTTTGGTACGACGATATAAACAACTTTTTTTTTAAATTCTTACTTATAACTTTTAATTGCTTCCTTTCGATAGAGACTGGATTTTTATAAAAACCATAAGTAACTACTATATTTGCATACTAGGCAGCTGCTGCTTCAGGTTTTATATAAATGCAAAACACATTAACATAAATGACCGATTGTTATTAGCGAATAAACGTTATTCAACATTGGCCCAATTGTATTATAGATTAGAATTATGTATCTTCACCGCATCATAATTCACTCTTGAGTTATTAGCAAATTATCTAATTATTGGTCATAAATACATTAAATCGTTTCGAAGAATCATAATAATTTCCGTTAGTTGTTGTTTAATAAAAAGTTGTAATCAAAAACAATGCATTGGTCGATTTGCCATAGAAGACCAAACTTCCTGTGTGTGTACGCCAAAAGATGTGTGGATCTTCTTCAAAAACCAGCACGAAAAAAGTAACTAAAAATCTTATTAATTGCATAAAGTCCTTGGCAATCATATTCCATATGGAAATTGGTGGTAATTTTAGACCTTTAATCGGGTGTACCATTTTATGGCATCAAGAACCAAACAAAACTTAAAAACTAAAAACCACACACTGATCAAATCCCATATTTAATTTCTTTCATCGTGTTCATTTTAATTCCATACGAATCAAGAATATCAAATATATGGGTACGCATATACAATATACAAACATTTATAAAAAAAACCTGAAGAGCAGATGTTTCAATTGAACAACATGAAACTTCGATGCCAGTTTTATACACCGATATCAGAACAGTGCTATTCCGGTACGATTTAAGGTATAACCTTTATCCAAATAATATAAACGGCTATGGTATATTGAAGAAGCATAATTTTTTATTAAAAAAAAATGACAGAATGTAATGCTCTTCGAACAGCAACCATCATAACATTACATCTCATAAGATAGCAATAATACTGACTAAACAACAGCAACAACAACAGAAAATTGTAGAATTTATTAAGTGTTTCGTTTCAATTTAAATGAAAAATTATTTAATTCCCATTCACTTGGATATTATTTTTCTTCAATCTTTTAAGTACAAAAACTTCAATCTTTTAAACAATTTTTCTACAATTTTCTTGTTCATGGATAATGAAAATGATTTACCAAAACGAAAAAAAAAAACTGTAAAACCAACTCTTTAATATCAGTTGAGTGACTTGGAATAATCATAAATGATTCAAAAATACACTTCTTTATAGATATTCTATCAACTATCCATAATGAATAGTGAATGCATCATCATTGATAAATAAATGGCAAAACAAAAATAATCACTTAAACGGTATGTTAAATCCACCAAATTACTTTCTTATCCGTTAAAATGCATTTGTACTTTCTAGACAATTACAAAGTCGCTTCATAAACTTCAGTGTAATTATTTGCTTTCTTATCGCAAAAATTATTTTAAATTTGTCATCAACATCATCCATGCTTGGCCAGAGACCAAGATCTCATCTCTTATGATTTTAATTATGTTTCTTGTAAAATCGGCCCAATGTCAATGTATTAAACCAAACCCAATCTATATTCACTTCCATTATCTGTAATGTAACAAGATGGAAAAACTCGTTTTGCATAACAACTAGAGTGCGAATTCACAACTTTTATATGTGATGCAGAAAATTAAGAATAAAGAAATACAATTTAAAAAAAAAAAAACATCACAACACAAAAATTATTCAATATACTGGTACTCTTCTTCTGGTTCGCCACTCCAAGTGAAGGTAAGGTGCCACGTTTTCCAGTTATGCGCAATGCTTTTATTCATATTGCATTTTTACAGCATACGTTTTGCATTGCACTCAAACTTGGAATATTATGTGTTTCTGTCTTTTCTTACATTTTGCGAGACTCTCTCACGGCATCATCAACATTATTATATTTTTCTTTTTATTTTTTATATTTCTTCTTAACAGACCAAGTGTAGTCTCAAGTGGTTATTTCATTATTCTATTTCATTCGGTACAATATAATATCATATCTGTTCTGGCTCTCTGTTGGTAATTGTCTTGTATATAAGCGGCTGGTTAACATTAACAGCTAGTACGTGATTGGTGATAAATGACCAACCACTAAGTATCTCAAATTAGATGAATATGGTGAATTCATCGTATTCAATGTTCTGGTATTTTAATTTTTACACAACATTTATGTTGCACATTTTAAAATGTAGATTACATACACATAATAATAATATTAATAATAATTTAAAATAAAATGATTTATTCTTTCTAACTTACCGGCCATGTAAAGTTGAATGGTATCTGTATGGGATTTAATGATCGATGCTGTTCACTTTGTACCGTCAAATTCATTGAATTCTCACCGAGTACAGGTGTAACCACATCACCATAAGTACATGATGATGTTGTATCAATTTGAGCTTGATACTGTTTCAAACAAATACGAAATTTTGTTCGACATGTACCCGTACATTTATTCGTAAATTTGTCAACTGTACCGCTACAGCATACACCTGTATAGTCTGTTCCATTAATATTTTCAAAATTTTTCAGTCTAACTTCAAACAGACCAGACGATTGAACCTATTTACAATGAAAAAAGAAAATTCACACAATTAGAATGGATTAATATTCAATAAATATAAATCAAATTCTTATAAGATAAAAGTACTAATTAATGAGCAGTTAATTATTCAATTAATATAAATCTCTTTCTTTCCCCCATAGGCAGTAGTTGCAGTAGCATTTACCTCATGATTTGCCTTATACAATGTAAACTACCGTGTATTATAAATTGTCCTGAAGATATTTCCTTATTGATTCTGTTTTATATTCAATAAAAACCAATTAATAAAATGCATATACAATTTGTATATAAAACTTGAGAATACATATGTACACGAATAGTATTATTCCAAAAGTATTTAAATTCATTCATAAAAACCGTATTCGTTTCAATTCACCACCAAGTTACATTTATTCATTTTCATTGTAAATCTTTCAATGATAATTTTCATTCAAGAATTCACAGCACTTATTCCATCGTATAATTTATTTTACTTTTTTTTGTTAAAATGCGTTTAAAAATGAATACTCTCTGGTTGTATAACCATATTAGAGTGGTCTTGCAATATATTCAATTGGATGTTAATCATCAAGTGTGTTACCTGAATAATATAGAATATGAAAAGTAACATACGAAAATAAACTTAACAAAAACGTAAAGTAACAATGGAATAACAAAACACCAGAAGGCATTCGTCATATGGCCATATACAACATCTTCAATGTTAGGCTTTTCTTCCTTTTACCGCCAACAATTATATTACATTTATTATTACACAATATCAGTTGTTGTACTTAGTTCTTACCGAATGGTTACTTTACAGACTCATTACAATCCAAACATATTAAATGGGCTTTTAAAATCATCTTTTTATATTTTTTAATTGTCCATTACTAATGCCATAATTGTACAATGTGTATTATACATAGTACGTAATATAAAAATTAATATTTACTGACATACCATTATGTAACAGATTAAGCGACTATTACCTGTTACATTTGATCCATCTCACGTTTATAAAATTCTTATTCGAAAATGGATTAGTACACACATCCACATTGATAATGACTAATCAGTTTGGATATTAACTAATTCCACCTTTTGATATTAAATCATCCCCGTCATTTGAAAATCAGAAGTAAACAACAGCATGAATCTAAAAGATTCAACGAACACTATTTAATCAAGAATCTATCTATTGGTTAGTGTTGTCTCGTAATTGATTTCTAATTTAATAATTGTCGTTATTAAATGGATTCACTTTGAAGTTCTCAAATAAGTTAAAATGAATTCTTGATGTATTCCTTCTTCTTTCAGTACAAACTCTTAGTGTTGATGCTTCAGTGTACAGTTTGCTACACGAAATTGAAAATGAATTCGTTTCACCGTCAGTCATTCCACCAATTCTATTGAGCGGTTCTGGTTCAAATGAAAACAACACTTTGAGAAACAATTTATTAGCGATGTTTAATTTCCATTTTGTTCCGGCCACTCTTCTCATTGATTTAAAAAATCAAAAATACTTCTACTATAACTAAACCGATATCGATACCATCTCAGCATCTTAAATCTCATCTCTTTCATTTCAATTTCCAAATTCAAACTTCTTGATTTTTATCCAATTGACTTCTTTGTTGATTTCATCTGTTCGTTTTGATTAAAATTTATTCCCCCCCCTCAATTGCAACGTATAATCCACACAATGCAAGTTAATTATTCTAATGCAGTTTGGTGTTTGCCCTGGTTCTTATTTTCCTATTTTTTTTTTCGTTGTTTTTGAAAGTATTTTTTTTTTATCAGAATATACCCACGGATCAATGGACATGGCTCAGACATGACAAAAAAAAAGAAAGATTGTGTTATGGTATATTCTGATTTTTTTTTCCCAATCGATTGTTTATTAAACACGACTCATTCTCTCACCATAAGAATTATTTGTTTCAATTACAGAGCCATCCAAATATAAAAATAAACAAAAATTATTTCTTCTTCTTTCGCTGAAAAATTGTTTTATATTGCTATTTAATAGCAATGACTTGCTGTAGACTCCACATATAATCGAAATTAAATGTGCTAAATATTTCATCACTTAATTAAATTTATAAAAAAACAAAATCGCATACAAATCAATACGCATATTTGTTATTGATTCTCTACATTATATGTTTCATTTTCATTAAATGGAATTGATACACATAATTATGTTTGTTATTTTCTTATTTAAAATTTTCAAAAAAAAAAAAAAATAAACGACATAAAAGATGCCTTTTAGATTATTCCATGGATATAAAAGTAACAATATGTTTATAATTTCGCATAACAACACTCATATCATCACCATTCCCCGGTTTTGTTTCACTAAAATTACTCTTTTTTCTTCTTTTAAAATTTCTTTTTATTTTAAACAAACAAATGTCATATATACTTAACCACAGATTTAAAAATAGTCTGTGTCTCATCGTCTCCCAGTTACGATTGCTAAAAGGTAACAAAGACCCACGACTGTAAATCCTTGAATTTTTATTAAGCAAATTAGGAAAAAAAAAACCAGATGTGAATAATTATCGTGCAAATGCATTTACTGATGGATCTAATTGATTCTCAGTAGGAATCATTAAGAAATTCATCTATTAAATGCAAATGCTTAATGAGCTCTTGCATAAAACTCTATAGTCATATTGATCATAATGAAATGGTACTCATCCATGTCAATACAGAATCAATTGCATCAGTGAAGTTCAATGGTGATGAATCCACTTCAACTATACAGTAAACACTCTCAACAATTAACTTGTGTTTATTTTCATTATTTATTTAATTCTAGCTGTCTCAAGTCATTACTTATCTTTGTGTGCTATCATTATATTTCTTGTTAGAATGAAATCAATTCGAATCACACAAAATACAATTAACTTTTCAGTTTTATAAATTTCAATGGCTCAGACACCACAATTGACTCTTATGTAAGTTTCTTTATTTCTTTTATTAAGTATTTAATTAGAATCACAGTTCTACAGCCTTCTCACATTATGGACCAACACGAATTTTGTTTTTAATGTTCTTTAAGAAGCGAAATCACATTGCCCTTTGAATACCTGTTACAACCACGTACAGGTTAATTGTATTACGGATATTTTTATTTCAGTAAATATTATCGGATGCGCAGACCAGTTTTTATATTTGAAAGTTAAACATAAATTCATTAAAAAAAAAAGTCTTTGCTTTTATCATTCGCTCATTGAACTGCATAAATTTTAGATTTTCAAATGTAATTCCTGTCTGGCAAAGAAAATTTTCATTCTGGAGCCACAAATGAAAAAGTAAATAAAATCAAATCAATCGAATACTTTCAATACAAAACCATAAAATAAAAACTAAAAATTTTAAATTCTGGTATTCATTCAACACTATTTAGGAGATGTTAAACTGTTTAACATTCGTATCCGGATTAATTCTTGCGTTTTATGAATGAAAATTCTCACACGTAATTTCAATTTTAATTCTATTTATTGGACGGTAGCATGAGCTACGTAGTTCATTATTGTCTGAGCTTTAGGCAATCTTTGCGTAACCACATATAATTTTCCAATCCAACTTTGTTATTTAGTCTCATTCCATTTTCATGTTTTCATCAATGTTACCAGTGAGCAAGTAATAGAACATAAGACCAGAGTATTTATCAGAATTCAGTGAATGATTTTAGGTAATATGCATTTCTTTGAGCACAACATTGAAGACATTGAACATTACAGACTGAAAAGAAGATTATGTATCGAAATATTCATGAATAAATTGCATAGCAACAAAAGTTACATTAGAGTGTTTTGTAATGCAATGCTTGTAATGCATCAAAATTTATACCGATATGTGCAATTCTTGTTTGATAATTTAGAATCATTTTGTGTATGTACATCATCTAGAGTACACGGAATCTCTTCGTTTTCATTTTGTTGGATTTTATTTCATTCCACAATTCTTCTGTACAAAGACTAAATGGTACATAACAGACTCATCTTTAACTCTTCTTTAATTCCTGGCTAAAATCCATTTTTACTATCTTTTAATATGTTACCAACCGCAAATAAACCAACAGTAAAAACAGAAAATCAAAAGAGTTTCCAAAGACGAATTTCTCATCTCTAACATACTTTTACTTGTTACATTATTCACGGTTTTAATGTTTAAAACTTCAGGTATACATTATAAGATCGTATTGCGCGGACATAAAAACACCAACAAAAAGGTCTATGAGTCTCTTTTTTCTGAATATTTTTCTCGTCTCGATATGTAATAGCAAAAAATATAAAATGGTTTATCGACCATCGTCCTGGACCGCGGTGTGTAACCAATTCAATTAAATCAACTATTCCTGATAATTACATCTGCTACACAGTGAAAATTCTTAATAAGTAATTTAGTCTCAAGTTAATCAAATGAAATAGAAAAGAACTTCTCCGTGCAATAAGAAACATTGCAACCAAATTATCCACCGTGTAATGCAATCGTTATGTTTTTTTCCCTTAAATAATGTTTTACAGTCACATATAAAATGCATTTTAAAAGCATTACATTCATTATTGTTGTAATTATAATGTTACAAAAAACCTAATATGAGTTTTATATTACACACGTACATTGTGTAGATGGTGGTATGAATTGACAAAGACGAAGAAGTAAAACAAACTTGTTACATTTTCTTATATTTCTGCATCCAGTGTCGCGAAATGGATCACACCAAAGTAAATGGAGAACTATACTTTAATCGGAATACAAAAATTGTTAGAAATTTAGCAAAGCATTCAAATTGAATTTCAATACCGTATACCATATGAGACGAACTAGATACAGTACAATGTAAATCGCGACACAACATTACAGAAAACAATATCAAATGGTAATATGAAAATGTTACATAAAATTGAATTTATGTATACATGAAATCATTATTATTTAACTATGGTGATTGAGAATCAACTGAAAACTCTGGTGGTCGTCGATTAGTGATATAAACTTTATTTCTTATATTTCTGTACTTAATATCGTCTCAAATTATTGTAATGTGATTGTAATTGTTATAATGTTGTGTACTTCAAATCACAGTAAAACATATAAACGTGGTCAGTGCGATGTATTTATGAATCTCATCCTAAACATCACAATTGCAAAATGCATTATTAGACCTAACTGAATCGGTAAAAAAAAGCAACACAAAAAAAAAAACCCACCAACCGGTATCCAACATCAATTACGATTACGAAGAGTCATCTATTCAACAAACAATGCAAATATTGTTTGTTATTGCCCTCTTCCATTGCAAAACATAGTTCTCTTAAAACGCTAATTTCGTACATTGCATTTTCAAGAACACAATTTATGTATACATGGATACGTTGTATACGTTGGATCACACGATTTATACATAATAAGAGTTTAAACTCAAAACACATGATCCATTGGTATTATTATTTAAAACATAATAGCATCCAGTATTAAAATACAAATCAACAATATAGGACCGAATGGTAAAAGGAACTTGGTAATACACCATACCTCATATTGGATACTATTTCATATGGGCGCGATTGTTAATATCCATGGGAATCTTATGCTAAAAGAATAACTTTAAAGTATAACTAAAAACATAAAATATTTATTGAGCATATTCAACATTGCGAATGGTGTACAATTTATATTCGAATGAAAAAACAAAAAAATATTTCAAACAAAACAGAATTGAAATAAACAATTTACAATAAAAACAGCAAATAGTATCAAAACCCTAACTAAACTAATCTGAATATAATCGAATTTAATACGAGAACAACGAAGAAACATTTATTAAAGGTAACATCAAAACCAAATCATAACTAATTTCCTTTTATTTGAAATCAATGTCTTTAATTTTTTATGGTAATTGAAAGAAAGAATCGTTTTATTTTAATTATAGAAAATCGCATAAATTCCATTCTAAATATTAATTGTACTTTATCCAATGAAAAAAATTAAAAAAAAAAAAAAAAAAAAAAAAAAAAAAAAAAAAAAAAAAAAAAAAAAAAAAAAAAAAAAAAAAAAAAAAAAAAAAAAAAAAAAAAAAAAAAAAAAAAAAAAAAAAAAAAAAAAAAAAAAAAAAAAAAAAAAAAAAAAAAAAAAAAAAAAAAAAAAAAAAAAAAAAAAAAAAAAAAAAAAAAAAAAAAAAAAAAAAAAAAAAAAAAAAAAAAAAAAAAAAAAAAAAAAAAAAAAAAAAAAAAAAAAAAAAAAAAAAAAAAAAAAAAAAAAAAAAAAAAAAAAAAAAAAAAAAAAAAAAAAAAAAAAAAAAAAAAAAAAAAAAAAAAAAAAAAAAAAAAAAAAAAAAAAAAAAAAAAAAAAAAAAAAAAAAAAAAAAAAAAAAAAAAAAAAAAAAAAAAAAAAAAAAAAAAAAAAAAAAAAAAAAAAAAAAAAAAAAAAAAAAAAAAAAAAAAAAAAAAAAAAAAAAAAAAAAAAAAAAAAAAAAAAAAAAAAAAAAAAAAAAAAAAAAAAAAAAAAAAAAAAAAAAAAAAAAAAAAAAAAAAAAAAAAAAAAAAAAAAAAAAAAAAAAAAAAAAAAAAAAAAAAAAAAAAAAAAAAAAAAAAAAAAAAAAAAAAAAAAAAAAAAAAAAAAAAAAAAAAAAAAAAAAAAAAAAAAAAAAAAAAAAAAAAAAAAAAAAAAAAAAAAAAAAAAAAAAAAAAAAAAAAAAAAAAAAAAAAAAAAAAAAAAAAAAAAAAAAAAAAAAAAAAAAAAAAAAAAAAAAAAAAAAAAAAAAAAAAAAAAAAAAAAAAAAAAAAAAAAAAAAAAAAAAAAAAAAAAAAAAAAAAAAACGGAAAAAATGTTAAATGCCAAAAGATTCCAACGGAGTAGGAACATAATTAAACTAAAAGGAAATTGAAATTGCATTCAGTGAACTCATAAAATTAAAGATCATATTGATGATGGCGCATACTATTTCCGATTAGGTTCCCAGGCCATTCGAATTTTATTGATTTTTATTATAGAGTTTTCTCTTACAAAAGCAATGTAATACCATTATATTCATCTCTCTTTATCACTTAAAACTCCGCTAATAAATTAATGTGATCATTAACTCAATCATACCTGATTCCGTAATTCAATTATCATTTGACAATCAACTAATCCATATTTGTGATATTGCACTAATCCACAATTTGCAAATTTATGTCATTCTGCACCGTTAAGTGAGATTACACTGAATGTGATTATGATATAAGAGAAATCTCAAGTCCATCGTGTCTCTAGTTTCTTCTGATGTCGTTTACAGTTGTTATGCTTTTTCATAAAATTTTAATTCCGTTGTGAATTTTAATAATGCAATAAATCACTTTAAGATTTATGATATTTTATTACAAATCTCTGATTCCTTTCTGCTCATTTTGGAGATGCAAAAAATTTAAGATCAAGTTAATATTTGCTTTGTTAAGATCATCTTATTTCTTTTTGTAGTCCGACACCACATTTAAATTATTTAAAGTATCATACATGTTTTGTTAACAATTTAAAACAAAATATGAGAATAAAACATTTAACTAAGACCCACAAGTCTTTGAAACGATATATAATTAATTCAAAATTATAGAGGATTCCCATTTTATATTAAATTTTATTAGTTCAGTTTCTTCATTGTTAACCAGCAAAGCAGACGTAAAGACACCGAGAATTACTTGACAATTTTATTTTTGTTATGTTTCTTTGTTTAATCATCATCCATTTTGCTTCTCAAAATAGCATTAGTTAAATCATAAATGTATGATTTGAATCCACTAAAATCCCCATTTAGAATCTGTCATGGGAATCTTATCTGAATGGCGAAATTCAATTTTCTCTCTTTCATATGATATCTAACAATGTTTTCAACAACCTCAAAGCAACACACTTTCATCTGTTGCTTGTTCTCAGTTGTTCATTTTATTCACAGTTTCATGACACAATATTTAGTCCCCAAAGAATTATTATATTCGTTTGATTGAGATACAGTGGTTCCTCTCAATTTTTATTACCAGAACCAACAAAAATAAAAGAAACATTTAATGCTATTATGATCTAATTTTTGAATTTTCTCATTCCTGGACAAATCACATCATTCTGAACCAGAGAACAAAGCTTTATCTCTTACAAAAAAATATTGTGACTATATTTATGTGCGGGAGACAAAAACTTTGTAATATTTAGTGTGTTTAGTTAGCATACAAGATAAATCGCTATAAATTTTTTTTTAAGAATCTCTTTGATCTGCAAAACCAACAAAACATCTTTTGCAAAAATACGCCATGAATTTTATTCGAAATGGACAAACGTTTGCCAATTCCTCAAACAACATTCATTATGAATACGTGAACACAACACAAACAATTGACGGCTAATCTTTTTTTATCGTTTATCAATTAAATACCTATTAAATGTTCATAAATTCTCTTCTCTTAAGAATTCATTTATTTTTTGTTTTGGGGACAAGACGCATTACTCTCTGATTCAATGGAAACATAAAGACACCCAAAAAAAACAAATTTCAAATTTAAGATAAAGAAAGAAAAAAGAAACACTAAATTGTTTTATTGATATTCTATTTGATTTATATAAACCCACTTAACATCTATTACAGATTTAAAATGCTTTATCGCAAATAAACCTGCCAGTATTATAATGCTTCATTAGTTCACTGATTGAAAAATACACAGAGAACCACTAAAAGAGTGATACATTTTCTTTATCTTCACATATCGTTCTCTTCGTCCAAGTGAAAGAATCAAAAGAAATTAAATTCTTTCAAATTAATTTAATTTAAATTGGACCTCATATAAAATGATTAATAGGAAATGCAATACACATATCGTTCCCACATCAATGGGTGAAATATCTATATATACACATATACCGTATGTATATCTTGAAATATCAAATGAAAACATATGTTAAACATGATTTAGAACACACAAACGACATCATCGTGATTATGCATAATGAAATATAAAAATCGGTTTTATGTGAAATTATGTCTATGGTGACTTTAGTAGGTCCATCATATATGTACATATGAATGGTACAGTGACATGAGGAGAGTGACGCACACAACACCAAATTCACTCAACATTAAACAAACCGACCGCTACTCTCAGACTTACAAATTAGAGTCTTTTTTATCGCTTTTTTGCTCTGTTAAAGTATCTCATTGTTGGATTCATTTATTTCTTTTAATTTAATCACTTAGCCACACTGGTACTTATGAAGTATGACAATTTAAAATATGTCTAAATTAACATTTTAAACGGTTTTTTTTTCTCCGTCCTCGTTAAATTTCTCTATATCACACCGTTATTTTAGCAAACTTCCCAATTCCATGAATAATAAGAAATTAAAACCCAAATTTAATTCTTTTCAGATTGATTTCGGTTCGCAATTTATTATGGGACAATAAATAATTTAATTAAATTGACAATTATTCAATTTTCAAAATACAACGATAAACCAATTTCGGTTACAATTAGAAATCTTTTATTCATCAAATTACAATGAAAAGTGAATTTGATATGGAATGCCTAGAAAATACGAATAATTGAGTATGTAATGTTAAAGTAAACTCTGATTGTAATAAGTTAAACTTCCACAATTCCAATATTCAATCAATAATGATCGTCGATTTGCATTTCTTCAATTTGTTAGACAACCTCCAACCAAAGATATATATGAATATAGTTGGTCAGATTTCTTAACAAAACTCCATATGATAATAATATAGAGCCACCATAATCAACATCAACGTTGATTTACCACCACACTCTTTGCACTCCCGTCTAAATAAATACTTCCACAATATAAACGTATTCGTGGGAAACAATTTAACAACCCAAACCAAATATGCTTTATCTTGGCGACTTTTGAATTTCAATTTCAATTTATGTAGAGTGCATACCATACCACCGATTTCATACAATTACTCTCTCATTTCATAATATACAATGCAACTCATATTATCATATTGAAATTCTTTATGAATGTCTTGGATTGAGAAAACACACCGTATACGATTACTTCTCATTTTTTTTAATATCGATATTTTGAGTCATTATGCATTATGCCAAGCATAATATTCAATATACAATTTATGTAGTACATCCAAAAAAACGAAACAAGAAAAATTATAATTGTATACCATAGTATACGTGTATATGAACAACTGGATGTTACATTAAGCATCGTTTATGCTAAAATAATATTACATTTGTACAAGATCTCTATTCAACTATTTCATTATTCTTTTACATTTTTTGAGTTTCACAGAATAGGATTCAATACATCACAATTTATTGGAATGCAGTATCGATTTAAAACTGTTAAGAAATATATTATGATCGCGGTTTATTCAACATAAGAATTTACATAAAATTCTCTCTTATTTAAATATTCCTCTCTACCCTAGTAATGATCTATAACTGATATACCTGTACATAATAGGAAATTAGTTTTCATCGTTCCTAAATCATTTCCTCTTATTCATAAATACTCATACAAATACAAACCCAAATCAATACATTAATCAGAAAAGGCAGCAGTCCATAAAATTTACAAAATTTGATACTCAAAAAGGAAGAACAAAAGCAAAAAACAAAACCATTGAACAGTTGCACGTAACAAACAGAAGATATAAAGTAATTTCATTATCTAATTAATAGCATTAAGATGTGCAACATCATCATTCAACAACAAAATTATTACAAATAAACCAAGTCAAAAGGTGCATCTCAAACATTTCAAATAAGCAGAAATCATTTCATTTCATTAAATTATTATTATACAGACGCATTTACCTTTAAATATTTAATAAGACAAAAAAAAGAGCATTTCACTGGACCAACCATCTCTAAAATATGCATTCAAAAATCAATCGTGCGAAGATTATGAGAGATCCCCCCAATAATGAAATTTATATTTCTTTTCATATTTCTTTACTTTGTGCGCATTTCGTTTAATTTTTTCATTCACTTTTCAATCATAATAATCGATTTTGTATACCTGAGATTTTCAATATTTTCCATTTAACTGGATAAGAATATCCATAATGAAGTATAAACCATATCATCTTGTTCTGGGTTTTTATTTTTCTTAATTTTCTGTTTCTAATATAGCATCTCTTACAACGATGTATTATAACCAAAAGAAATAATCAGAATATTATATTCTCTTTTTGCAGTATTACTTTATACGATTGCTATTTAATTTTTTTTTGCTTTTCTAACCATAGCAATCCAAAAGGAAACCGATCTCTTAAGTTACTGGTGCTGCTGTTTCTTTTACTTGTTAGATGAGAGAGAGACGATGGAAAGAATTTTTATTTTTACAACAAGAAACAAAAAAAAAATCATATTTTCATCTTAAAGTGAAATCATCGTAATAAAAAAATAAGAAGGAACTTATAACATGTTTTAAGTTCTCCAATTTTTATAATAAAACTATACAACAGCAACAGAAATCAAAGAGAACGTAAAACAAGAAATACGTGAGAGATTCACCAATAAAACTTTACTTTTTTTCATTTGATTTTTTTTTTTTTTTGTATCTTCAAAGCACTGATGATGGCTCTTCTCTCCTTTAATTTAAGTCCACGTACCAAACGAACTTGGATGATAATCAATTGCAATATAAACATAATCTGCAATGTACACGAGACTCGTTTAACTTGGTAGTATACCTAACAATCCATACCAATAACTGACGATAGATTTGAAGGAACTTTTAATGTTCATTTTCTTTCATTTAGTTTTCTTTAATTTTTTTTTTCATTTTCATAAAACAGAATGTGTATGTAGTACAGAAATGTACATGAAAAACGATTATCCCTGTGGTTTAAGAACATCAAGAAATTTAGTAATATTCATCATCACAAGAGCATCTAAAATGCATAAACGATTAATTCTTAAGTTTCACATAAAATCTTTCCCAGTGTAATGTTTTCTTTTTTTTTGTTCAACACTTACGTTTACCATCAATGTGTTTCTGAACTACACACGTCTTAAACGATTATCTCTATCGGTTAATTTAAACAGAATGGCCAAAATAAATTCTATATTCTTATTAAGAATTAAAATAAAAGTTTTTAAATTTAGTGAATTATGTGTCTATAGAATTAATTTTGGTAACATGAACCGGGTTATATAAAAGATAATTAAAATAACATTTACCAAAAATTAAATCGCGTACCTGTGATTGTTTCAGTTTAATTAATTTTCATCTCCTTTACTTATTGGACAGTTCCTCTACTTTATCTAACATTTTATTCATGACCACACCATCCAGTTCTTTCTCAGAATTTTAAATTAACTATTAACCTCATGAAAACTAACAAAAAACGAATACTCAAGTTATGTTGGTTCAATAAGATGAACCCCAGACTGAATTACACAAATCCGTAAAAGCAGAGAAAGAAAGAGAAAAGAAATCTAATTAAATTTCCATAGAAAACAATGAAAATGTTTAACTGTTTATTAATATGATTCCTCATTCTGTTAACGTATTCTGTGGCGCATAAGGTATTCACTGATCCGTAATAACCATTTCATCTTAACCAGTGGCTACGTTCGCAATAAAACTTAAGTTAAATGAAGTAATTCATCAACTACACTGTCCCCTCCAATACAACACACAGCCAACGATCGAAGAAAGAAAGAGATTTATATAGTCTTGAATCTCATTTATCCACATGTAGATTAGATTAAATTACAAAATAAAAAAAATTGCATTCAAACTCACCTGATCTATGACTATTACGGTAAAAATCCAAAGTAATAAATTTAAATTAATCCAATTTAGTTTTCCCATTTTGTTATAATTTTCAATTAGTTTCCGTGTTTTATTATGAAAAACTAGATATTCACACAATTAGATAATCACTAATAAAAATCGTCGTTTAATATTCCCTTCGTTTTGAATTGATTACTCCTAATTGTTTTCGATCGATTACTAAGTAGAACACATGCATACCACACTATTTTATTTTATTTTTTATAACTTTTCTTTCTTTTGCTCTCTTCTAATACACAAATTTTAATCAAATCACTATCCGACAAGTATTAACTTGTATTTTATATCTTTTTACTTTCGAAATGCTATCAATTAATTTTCAATAATTGATTCACTTAAATTAATAAAAAAATAATTAAACCACACACTTAATATTAATACCCTTTTTTTTTTGATGAATATACTCTTGTAGAATAACTGATTTGTATAATGAAAAATAAACAATTTTTTCTGTTGGATTTATATTGTTTCCTTTAAACTTTACACTATTTGAAATGATATTTGTATTAATAATTAGCCACTATATTAATTTTCTTTTGTCACACGAAAGCAGAGGGAAATAATAATACAACAAACTGTAGAAGTTAGAATAGGAAGAATAATAAACTAGATATTATATCGCGCGCCTTTTCCTCAAAAATTTTTTTTTCTCGATAAATTAAAAAAAAAATGCGTAATTGGGAACTTATCAGTTTTTTGTTTTTATAGTAAATTAATAAAAGAAACGATTTCAGAATTACATAATGTTATATAAAAATCAATCTCGAAAGCTGAATATAATCAAATTTTATTAAACAAAATAATCCACAAGGGCAATGCAATGCATATTCTCTATCGACAATTTTTTAGACTGGCGGGATTTCTTATTTCACAATTTCTGGTCTTCTAAATCCACTGCACACACAAAAAAAATTGCAATCAAATTGATAATTTGAATTTCTCGTGTTTCTTTTTTATCAGAACTAATCAAATCCAGCACATCACTTTTAATATTATTTGATCATCAAAATTGTAATACAAAATTCCATTTGGATGCAGATAACTCGTTTATTTAATAAAATAAACTAAATCACAATCACGTAATCCCAGAGATTTCTATTTTTTTTATTTGGTTAATGTAGAAAAAAGAAGGATTCCAACTTTTTTTTTGCTTTCCCACTTTTTTTTTTATTCGCTCGCTTTTTTGATCACACACTCACTTTGTATTAAAATTTTGAATATACAATTTCTTTATAGAACTAGAATTGATTTAATACACTTCGATAGTAAAAAATAATTAAATCTTTTGGATGCAGTTCTTGTAAATTATAATAATTTCAACAAACACTGAATTCTATCTTTCGTTTTTTTTTTTCTCACACAACTTTTAGGTTGGGTGTTATTATCCAACTAGTGTTTGATGGCGGCACAAAATTTAATGTACTTTTGTATTTCATCTTAATATCGAATGCATTTTACACAAGTATCCGCTAGTTTTCCTTATTTGATTGGTCTGGTGAATATTGTATCCAAAATTAAATAAATGTTCACAATATTATTGTTTTATTCTTTGTAAATCACTCAATTAAATCCACGTTATAATTATTTGTAACAAATTGATGAGACGATTGTTGATCACAAATTTGTGTATGAACCGTATGTAACAACGAACCGATAGAAACTGAAACAAGAGGGAATGAAAGAACCGGCGAATTGATTGCAGCTTCGGGAAAGATCGACAAGTCCGTCACTGGAATAAAGTTGACTTCGCAGCGACTATTTACACGCTCTCGATATCGATAATTGCGTGCAAATCGCTTGTCGCTTCGATCGCCTTGGAAATCCAGCAATATTATTCCATTCGGTTACGAATTCGGGTATATCGTGAACCAAGTGATGAATTTAGGATCGAGAGGTAACATTCATTCAATGTACAAAATTTAAAACCAGCCAACTATTCAAAAGAACTGATTCAAAAGTCACTCAGATTGCAATTGCATCCAAACTCTGCGTTTAAAACAATTAGGATACTGTAGGATTTTGGAATCAATTTTTTTTTATTTAACTCTTCTATTTTGAAAAATCAAACACTTTTAATTGCTCACTGATTTTACCAAAAGCAGAGGGGCATTGAACTTTACATCATGTGATTAGTAATGCGACGTTGTTTAATTGAATTTCTGGTCACCGGATAAGTAAAAGTATTTAAAATGCAACGTTCCAAATGAAATAAAATTCAAATTTGTTGCATTGATCTGTGACAAGTACTGATTATGAGATCAACAAATGGCACCTTAAATTATAAACGTGGATGATTCAGTTGCATTCAATGGCACAAATACATTGGATAAGAGAATCCACCAACTCCAACCAAATGATATACCATAATTATACAAAGAATTGTCATTAAAACGAAAGGTGAATTTCATTTGTAGTGCCCTAAAACAAGAGTAACAACCCATATTAATCAGAATAATAAAAAAAGAAGAGAAAAAACATTGATTAATTTTATTACTGTTCCGTATTACAATGATGGTGTATAATTTTGGCCAGCACCTTAAAGATAATGTCCATAATGAATATTATATTGTGGCAAATGGTCACATTACGTTACAAATAAAAATAAAAAATTAAAATAAAATGAAAAACCAAAGTAAAACAGATCTTTACCATTTCCCAAAATAACGTATACTCAAGTAATAAATTACATTTTTAGTTTCTTCTTGGTACAATAAGAATAAACTGTACCAAATACACGAGAAGATTATGTGAACTTTTATCAACCAACCACTGGTATGAGTCAATGAGTATAAAGATGTTGAACCAACAACGCGAATATAGTAACAGAGTAAAGAGATCCCCCCCGAATTATATAGTTTACCTGAATATGTCGCAGGTACCATGAGAACGAACAAGTTATAATCGGATTTGATGGTGACTGTTTGGTCTTCTTGTTTAGTTTAAAAGCATTTTTGTTTCTTTCATATTCATTAAGAAAAAAAATTCCAAATCGATATTATGATACCTTATTTGTTCACTGTGTTATACATTTTATTCATTTTGGGTTTAAAATAAAAATTATTTAAGAAATGGCAAAATAAAAATGATTGAATATAATGAGAGAATATGCAAAAGAGATTGTACTTTTTGGATGATTTGGAGTTTGGATACCACACAACATTCTGATATCGTTTAACAGTAAGTGTTCGATACAAAACGGTCGATTGAAGAGGGAGGAAAAGAACACGATGAATACAGAAATGGTAATAAACAGTTTATCCGCCAGATAATAGTGAGACAAGAAAGTCTTTTTTTTTTCGTTCATTTCATTTCTGTTTATTTGTCTTAAACATCAACTCTAAATGAGATAAAATTAATAATTCTGTTTATTTGAATACTAAAATGAGATGAAACGATTTGGCAATGAATTTAATTTGTTTGTCATCAATTCGTGTGCTTTAGTATAATATTTGGCACGAGAGATGAAAGAATCATTACTAATTTATGTAAGCGTTAACATTTTGGAATATTCTAAATGATCCATTCTCTCTTTGTTGTCATTTTAAATTTACGATTTACTGGGATAAGCCAGAATTATAATTAGTTTTGCATTCTTAAAATCCCCAAATTAGCAATTGTGTTAACAAATTGCAATCTGCAAAAGTAATTTCTCCTCTTGTCTTCTGATCAATCTGATTAGATGAAGGAAAATTAATTATGGCTTGTTGATGTAATAGGGATTTACATCATCTGATCATAGCCATTGATTTATTGTATCGTTCACTAATCAGAAGTTATCAAGGTATACAGTTTGAATCATTCGGTTTGGGCTAAAAACAACAGTTGTTTTATCAAATTCAGGCACCCAGAATATAGCGAAAGCATACAAAAAATGAAAGATTTTTTCCTTATATTTCTGGTTTTCTTTCTTTGGCAAGATGCGGGATTTCTTTTACCATTTTCAGTTCTCCTCTTAGTTCGTTTTCTTGTTCTTTTTATTCCCAAAAACAAAAAATGAGCTTACATTATTATATGTTTTTTGGTACCGAAATACGATTTATATTAATAAGCACTTAAGAACAGATGTCAACGCTAAATAACCAAGAGGCACACCAGAACATTAAATACAAAATGCACCATGCACTTTTCATGCTCCAGAATTAGTGTGTTTCATCTGTCCGGATTTGTTAGTGTCTGTTAGTTTAATGTGCACACAGAAGCGATAAGAACCACACACTTCATGATATTAATTTTCGCTAACTCTACTGCCTAGTTGGTGGTTAATTGCACCTTTCCAGACCATTCAGTTCACTACGGCACCACACATTAATTATGTCATTCGAAGACTTAAACTATAAATTGTCAAGTGAATGGTTACCAAAAACAAATTCTCACAGTAACATATCGGATACCATTTCTTTCAATGACAAATCAATGTCTTGTCCATTGAAAACATTTTATCACACGTCTACCATTGAATACCTAAACGATTTAACCAACTGAGTCTATACCATTTAAAATTGCATTAATATTCATACGATCACACTTCTGATTAATATTCATATATAAAACAGATTCTCGGATTCTCATTTTACTGCTATTTAAATCAATTTTCGCTATAAGAAGATGAGAATTCACTATAAGATTTTTAAATGAATTTATGTAAATTTCATAGTGAGGTAAGACAGAAGAAACGAATGTTATGGACACTAACCAATCGAGCTAAGAAATGTTTCATGTGAAATCAAAATTAGATGAATGGTAAGTAAATAATTAACACACAAAGTAAGACAACAGACAGTTGGATAAATTTCACTGATCAGTTAGGGTATTGAACTGGTGATTATTTTGTATGAAGAAAATATTTTTGAATAATCATATCAAGACAATCGGTCTGGTTAAAGAATCTAGTGCGAGATAACCAGATATTCAACACTTCACAATAGAAGAATAAACGAGATTTACAATAAAACATTTACCTAACAAACGATAAATGTTTGTCCATAATTAATTCGTATTGATTAACCAATTTATAGACATATTTACGATTTTACTTAGCATCGATAAAATCCATGAGACTAAACGATCACTGACATACCAAATTTTAGCTAAAATTAATGGTTCCATCATCTATTTGGAGTTCAATTTAAATCAATGAATTTGAATGCGGACAAAATCAGTTGCTTCTTAGCTAAGCATTGGAGCTAACCACTCAATATTTTAATACGTGCTGGAAATTGATAAAATCCGATAAGAATTAAAAGCAAACAAATACTTTGCATATTTAATTTTCTTTTATCACCAATAAACAAATTAGTGGTACAGGCCTCATGGGCTATGAATGAGTTTAACAGTGTACGATATTTCATTCATTCTTTTACTTTGAAATTTTTTTTAAGAATTTTAGCATATGATGAGCCTACCAGTTTCTTATTCAGCATAATGAAATAATGTGAAAATAAATATGTCACAATAAGAAAAAAAAATATGAACTGTTGCTTCCTTCCTTATTAAAAGAACGCCTGCTGTTGATGCCAGTACCGGATATGAAATGTCTCAGATTTCATATTTTTTAATAATGTAGAAGGACCCAAAATAAACGAAATGCACATATTGAATTGGGTAAGGTAAGCAATGAACATCCATAACAGAGCTCACCTTCACTCTGTGTTATGATTTTATTTTCAATATTCCAACAAAATAAAAACTAATTTCAATAATGAGAGTATAAACAGGACTCAATCTGATTATGTTTTTATTTTATTTTTGGTAAAACTGAAGCCGGTGCATTGTTTGCTGTTCTCATCGAACCATGGAAACGGAAATGAAGACGATATCGTGCATAAATTTTTTTTTAAGGAAATGAAACAGGCGGTAATGGAAAGATATTCATTTTGTGAATAGATTTTTCAATGATGGTTTTCCTACTTTTTTCTCTTTTTATGGTTTATAAAGGATCAAAAGATGTAAATAAATATTTAGTTTTTAAAACGGTCGTTGTAAAATCGCGAGGGTACTTTTAGAGTAAGGTGGGCTAGGGCTAAACCAAGTGTAGTTTGGATTATGTCTATTGTGAGAACTGTTTTAGAAATTTGGTGAAAGACCACAAAAAGACATTTAATTACCATTGATGGAATTTTGACGGTTTAACGGTTGAGATTCATGCCAACAAATTAATTGAGTTATTCCTTGTGTCAACAGTTCACTTCAAGTTTATTGGAAGAACAAAAACGGAATTGATTGTGATTTTCCGTCAAATAATTTCGAGGGGTGGAAATTAATTTCCTGTTAACTATGAGTTCTTAACACAAGATTAAATGGATATTTGTTGCTCGTTTTTCTTTCAAAAATTTTGATATTTTTCATTGATTCAAAAAATAAAGAACACAAAGGATTGAAACTAAATGGTCTGATCCCATGGTATCCCGATCAACAGATGCTGTTTGATCACTTGTAGAACGTTGCAATAATAAACATAACTAAATTATTGTGTTTTTCTCAACTAAAGAATAAAAGAAATCTTGACGACTCTGTTACAGATATTCATATAATTAAACTGAATTTAATAAAAAAATAATATGAATAAGAAACCACATCGATAGTATATAATCTATTGTTTGGTTCCCAACATTGGATTCCATCGTTATTCCGTTCTCCATTCTGGCATTTTGAATCGTTCTAGTAAGAAGTGTGTGAACTCAATTGAAATCAATGAAAAATCAGGTATAAATTGTGTGTAAGAATTACAGCATATGGTTTTGCATAATACGCAAAAATATAAAATTACGAGAAAGAATATAACATAAGACCATTGCATAAAATGTAAAAAACAGAACGTAAAAAAAATTGAAAAACGATTTGAATACAACCAGACTTCATTGTGATTACCTGAAGCATTTACGGTGAAATGTGTGCTCTCCTTGACTCACATACAACGTGGTGTAGTTCTGGACTAAAACTGTAAATTAAACCACTTTTAATGTTCTTTCACAATCAAATCAACCAAATGGTCGAGTATCATCTCCTTTATGGACTCACTCTAAACTCTAGTTGTTCAAAGGGATACAATTGTAATAAATTGATCAACAAATGTTTTCTGTTTTGTTATTCAATTATTTAGTTAAACTGATACATTAAATTGAATGTGAGAAATTATTATTTAAACAATTGCCTGTACATTGCCATCTCACATTTCATCAATTGATCCAGACCATTATAAAAACTGATTATTAGGAAGTGATGCTGCAAAATATGTATCAATTGAGATTAATAAATAAATTCGTTGGTGTGATTTGTAGTTGAACAAAAGGAAATTGAGAAAATGTTTTAATGAATTGTGGGAAGAAAATATCGGAACAAGTAAAATGAAATACTATTTCTTAAAATAAAAACACAAGACAGAAGCTAAAAGAAAGGTAAATCAGAAAACAATGTATTCTCGAATGTAAACTGATCAATCGAATTGATATCAATTCAAACGCTCTTTTTTCCTCATTATTACATTGAATGAATTTGATTTATGATTCGCTATTATGCGAATTCACTTAATATTACACAATAAAATCAATAATAAGCATATGGATTCACATAAATAAAACATGGAACTATAAAAAGCCAATTGAATTGAAATTATCATTGTGTTTTTCAATTGTTATTGGGTCCATAATCAATTTTGCCACTTACCAGATCAGATGACTGTTGATAGTCCAGAATTTATTTGATGTTGGATATCGAATAGTAAACTGGACATCATGCTGATTAGTTTTTAAGATTTGCGTGTTTTTAGTCAGTTAATATTTGATATTGAATGAATAAAACAGAAATCGAAAAATATGTACCCACCATTTGAATAGTTTGTATTCACTGGGGCCATCGAAATTATTGCAGAACTGCACTTCAATATAGAGGTAGTTGTCACGTTGAGCCATTTAAATTGTCTCCCACAGCGAATGAATGCAGTAACCCAGACGTTTTTACACAACATTTAATTCTACTCTTTACGACGATTGTTCGGGTATTGCAGAGATTTTCAAAATAAAAACGGAAATTTAATAGAAGCTCATTGCATCGATTGAACCCTTACTTAGTTAACACCTGATAAGGATTACGATTTGATAATAAACGATTGCCAATTGTAGTTAGGGGTCATATCGAGCACAAAAGATTTTGAATGCAATAAAAGAGTCATGGAATGTGTGTTTATCTTACGGCATTGTAGTACATTCAAAAGAAGGGTTTTCAATATTTTTTCTTATGAGTTTTTAGGAAATGCATCAGTCATGGCGTAAGGCAATTAACACTATAGCCAAAGTAACGTTTCTTCCTTTCATAACGCATTACGTTTTATATTTCTTTTGATTGGAAATTACAGGTAAACAATAAGAATATCAAACGGTATGGAAATAAATGAGGAAAAAAACAGACAAACCTAAGAATATGAAAATCCATTTCCTTTTTACCAATGGACCAAAAACTGGGAAATAATAGTGATGCATCTGAATTATTGTAAATAACATCTGAGACGCCAGATCGTTTATGGTAGTTTGACGAAATTCAAAGAAACTATTTTTTATACTTTTCAAAGGTATAAGGAGAGATTCAATACCAATTGGCGCTTCATTATCAACCATTTGGTATTGCTTAAATGGTGCCAATAATTAATGTAATACAATACACAACATATGTTGAACAGATACCGTAGTATATTTGCTCTAACTTTAACTTTCAAGTATGGCACATATTCCGTATAGTTTAAATATTTTAATGAAAAATGTTTTCATTTCTCCTGTCTTACCTTTAGCGTACCAATCAATTGCATGACATTCTTTATGAGAACCATCGTGCTCAATTCATTCCATTCTTGTCAAAGAATTGTTCAAGGAAACTGCATCATCAATACATCATTCATCTTATTACTTTGCAAATATTTGTGCAGATTGATTTCGTTTCATAGAGTTCCTGACCAAACAAAGTATTTGCTCATAAGAAATAATTCTTTGACACATCAGAATAGACTCAACATACAATATTTAACATGCCATAATGATGAAACTTTCTTGTCAAATAAATTTGAATAGAAAATTATCCGTTTGAAAGAATGCATATCAAAATTCTTTGAATTTGATTGTGAATTGATCTTATATAATCCTTGTTGAAGTCAGATTTCTTTTGGTTTTCGTACAAGAATTTTCTCTGTACACACAAGACCAAGAAACCGTAAGTGAGGGGTAACAATAATAGAAATGACAATGATTCATCGGATCACTTTGACACGGTTTTCATTTATCAAACCGTCTTATCTGTGGAGGGTAATGAAAGTTCACGGTTCAGATTGTAATCAACCAATCTGCAATAGATTACTTATTCAGTAAAGGAATTATTGCGAATCAAAAGATATCAAGACAATGATTAAGGAGTATTTTACCGGTAAATAAAACTGTTTTTATTTATATAGTTCAATCAAACTGATAAAATGCAATGAAACTGATCTGCTGGATTTGTGAAATATTCAAACAAAAAGTGCATTTCGTGATTCGCATTTGAATTGTTAAACAACATAAAATGATACATGATGTGTAATTCTTCATCTCTTCCCCCCTATTGATTGATGGCTCTATTGCGTGACCGTTTATATGATAATCTTTAATCTTAGATGCTACTTCATTTAATCCAAAGTACCAATGAGATAGTTAGTGAGACAATTATATCATCTTGGTAGCCAATGTTACCAAAAACTATGGTCTTTCATGCCTTTAAACATTTTTTGTTTCTTATTTTATAATAAGCATTTGATTCTAGATTTTCGTTCTGTATAGACAACTCTTGTTCTGATCGATTCGTTTTTATTTTTTAGGCAGATTACAACTGCAATGATCTCCATATGCACCTTGAGTCTCACGAGTCCACCGGTTCATCTTCTATAGTAAAACAGTTTGTATTTAAACCCTTTTGGTAAGCTGTTGCTTTTATTCAAATTATAATTTTCGATTTTGTATTCTGTTTTTTATTTTAATTATTTGAACAGTTTAACGTCTTTGGGTCAATTCCATCATCAAATGAGCCAAACAAATTGAAGGCAAACTGTGAACGTTCATTATTTGCCATTGGATTTTTATTTTAGATTTTTGTTTTTAATTCTTTCATAAAAAATAAAACTTCTGCAGCATTGGTTATGTATTTCTCTTTATTTTTTTGGAAATGAAAATAATCTGATTGAAAACCACATGTTGAATGATCTGCCATACATCTGCTCTCTCCTATATATTGTATTCGGTATCACAGCGAACAATATTTTTGGTGGTTCAATTCACTGTGATATTCAAACAGAATGGTTCCAGAAATAATGAAATAAAGTTAAAAAGAGAATAATAAGAAACTTTCAGGTATACAGGTAAACATGTCAGTGTACCAAAAGCAACAGATATCTTAAAAGTATCCTGAATTGAATAAAAAAAGAATCTATTGATATCGAGGTGAATCGCATCACCATAATAATGATTTTACGGCTGGCACATTGAACACGATGAATTTGAAGTTTGGATTGTTTTTTATAGTGAAATCCGAACAAAAAAGGATCTGATTCCAATAACAGTCAACCTGGCTTTTGGAACTTAAACGAAGTTATCTGAACAGCAGCAGCTGCTGCCCTCACAGTCAAATTGGATGAACGCTTGGCTTCAGTATCATCGCCACTCAGCTAACCGTAGTTATTGCAAATGGTATAAATCTATCAAAATTCAATTTATCATCGATTGGAGATTGAATTTATTGCTATATTGACCGTAACGCACTAACAGCAGGTCCATCAACTATTGAATCTGGAATTGGAACAATCGATTCTGCAAAGTGCATTTCAATTGATTTCTATTGTGTGACTGAACGCAGTGATAAATTGGAGCGCATAATATACAATCACTTGATTGCTAACACATAAAAAATTTGCGTTTGACTGTGATGATCGACAAGATCGCATGATCTATATGAAGGATGAACATTCTTATAGTTATGATTAGATAATTCAAATCCACGAAAGTTGTATTAACTGACATTCATATTCGCTTAGACCAAATTGAAATCTTTTGCAATTGAATGACAGGTAAAATTGAAATGATATGCATGAACAGAGTACAGCTGAAGACTTTATGGGCGGTTGGAACGTGATAAGATGACACTATGAACACTCGAAGACAATGTAAGAAATGCAGATCAACCCTTTTGCATATGTTCATAATCAATGATATTTTGTTTTCTGTTCATTTGATTCAAACGTTCAGGTTACTCCTTATTTCGGGTGATATTTAAAATATAGCACCTGGAAGATGCATATTTTTTAATGCGTCGTAAGTTTTTTTTTTTCATTTTGAAAGAAAATATTCATTATTCTCTTGAAAGATAATGATGCTTTGAAAAGGATCACCACATGAATCCTTAATCTTGCAAATGGCACGTGCTACTGTTTCATGTTTTATTCTCCTTAACAATTTTTGATCAGCCTGTTAATTTAAATATAAAGAAAACGTAAGATGATACGAAATGATCAACAACTATGAATTCATTAAAAGATGAACAAAAAATAAAATGAAATTATCATCGCTAAGAAAAGATGCTCTCTTTTTGGTACATCTGTTCAATTCGTAAGGGATGTAGCATCTTTTCTTTGAATCAACGCTAAAATGGTGCACCAAGGGATGGAATAAATTTAAAATTTGTGAATATCAAATAACAGGATGAAAGATTGTGTTCTGAAGCAACAAATGGCATACAAGTGTCGGATGTTTGCCAGTGAAAATGATGCAACTGATGGTCATAAATTCAATTTCACTCAATTTAAATAAATCGAATTCACGACATAATGAGATTATCAGTTTTTCCGCCAAAGGTATCCCAGATACACTGCTAAATCGTTTATGAATTTTACAGTGATTCATTACAGATTTTGTGGAACTTAAATTAGTCATTATGCTGTTGAGTCGTTATTTCCATATAAATGCTCAGTCAAATTATTTTTCTATTTATTTCATAAACAGCAAATCTCTTAATGGTTTATGGCATAAGGTACTATCTTTTTTATGAAATAAAATATTTAATTTGAATATGTAAATAACATCTGCCATAAAATCCTGATATCTGGCACTAGAATGTTACTGTCATATACATATCAATATCATACAACAACATATGCTGTTCCTGTATTACTTATCTCATGAGCAGCAGGAATCCTTAAAAAATCATTTAATCAATTCTACTTTTTTTTTAGACATTTCACCTTTACAAATAATGCTGGCCTATTCAATCGTAGTGATTGTTAAAAAAAATGCTAAAAATTACTCTGAACATTTTGGATAAATTACAGTCCAGTATTTAGTGTTTTTAATGTCAATAGTGATTTGTTTGAGTAGGTGAATGTTCCAAAAACTACAATATTATTTAGTTGCCTCCAGCTTTCAGATACAATACTCTATGTCGACATCAAAAGTGTTCCAAAGTAAATGAGCAGATGTCTTCATTTCAGCTTAGATATGTTTTTTTTTTTCTTAGTTCAAACATAAGACGTTTTTTATAATATAAGACACTTATTGTATTGGCTTAGACAAAAAATTTCATTTAAAGTTTTTCTTTGGCGCGTGCCTAGTAATTCATTGGATTTGGCCAGGGATTGAAAAATGAGATGATAGAATTTTATTTTTTTTTGTGTTGAAAATTTTTACTTCATCCACCGGCATAGAAATAGGAGATAAACTATAGTTATGCACTCGAAATGGAAGATGTTGCAAGTAATTAATGATGCTGCCAAATAAACTTTTCTCCACTTGCATTTTATATGAATTGGCATCTGTACGATTGACGCCTGTTGAATTCACAACATGTTCATCAGAAGTAAATTGTTTTAAAAATTCATCGATTTTACATAATCCGCAGTTTAGTTGCTGTCAGTTTTCTATGAGCGGAAACATATTGTCCATATCATAATGAAAGATCTATTGGGTGGATCAATCAATTCAAAATCTAAAATGATTTTATTTCCTAATCTATCTACCATATGGAACTGGGATTTATCTCATATTCTAAGATGACGATGAATAATATTCTCATTTCCTATTAACGATCATTTAGGGATGAATCAAAACAAATACCTTCAAATGAAATGGTGTACATGTTGCACCTTTCCCGGGATAAATCCATACACCAGCAGGCAGAGAATGAGATCTTATTTCCGGAAGCCTGTTGAATCGTTTGCATTTGCCAGAAACCAAATATTTATTCCAATAACAAGTAGTGATTGTGTATTTGTTTCTTACGTTCTGGATTCATTTTTATTTTATTTTTTGTTTTTTTGGAGTGGACTACTGAGAAGATGAGTGATTGTAATTCGATGAATGGAAACTATAAAAACACGTCCTTATGTTCACATGTCCAAGTTTCATTCATAAAAACTTTGTTTAAGTTTAAACGGTGCTCCACTACTTAAAGCATCTTGATCATGTAGAACTCTAAATAATATGAGATCACATATGAATATTTATGTAGAGAAATGGAAACGAAAGAATCACGTCACGTTCTTCCTTCTGTCCGGAAGATTTGAAAATTCTAACCAATTTCATGAGTTCGCCTCAGGAAATTTGAGATGTAATAACAGCCGCTTAATTGTTGTATTTGTAGAATGACTATAAGATTCCAAACAATACAGAAAAGCCATCAAATTATTGAAAACGAATTTGCAAAAACGAAACAAAAAATCCATCATAATGATTTCAATGCAATCGGAAATGAATTTGTTTTCATTCTTCATTTTCAATTGTAAAAAAACGGTGACTAAAATGGTATACTGCACTTTGCATTAATGGAATAATGCTAAAAGTTCTACAGAAGCTTTGCGTATTGATCTGTTCTCACCAATTCTCAGTTCAATCGAATAACTTTCTTGTGTCTTCTTTTCTTGACTTCATCAATGATCAATGCACTGCGAGAAAAAACTTGTTTTTTTTTTTTGGGTATTTTGATTAAAATAAAATCCGCGTGTTTCAAGGTATTGATTTAGCAGGTACGAATTAATTTGGTTTCATTGATCTCATCAGAAGTTGTTTTGTATTCTTCATGCATTCAAGGTAAATGTGAATACGGCGCTGAATAAAGATACTGATACAACTGTGGATCACTTCTTATTCGATTTTTGATGAATGAATTCGCGATTCTTGTTCAGTGGTTGATTCAAAATTGTATAGATATCGATGGCTAGAAATGGACATTGTTTGTGTATTTCATTTTAGCTTTTTTGTTTATTTGGATGAATGAGTTGAGGGCAACAACATAATTTCATTTTATGTTGTCAGTTTCACATCACTGGGGGGCATATAGGCACACAATAAACCAGACAAATCAAATTGGTCTTAAATTTTGTACACAAGAGAAATGAAGTGGTAAACATTCAGATAATTGGTTTTGAATTACTGACTAACATTAATGATTCCGAATTTAGTTAAATTTTATTTTTCCAACCATTTAACTATTTATCGTACGTTTACCAAATGGAAATTCTTTTTTTATAAATGTGGATTACCATAGAACGGGTGATTATTCATGATACATGATAATTTAACTAAAAGTGAAGAACTAAAAAAAGATGAAAAGTGTTTTTATACACTGAATATCAGTTAAGAATTGTATGAATTAGATGAAATTCACCATTCTTGGAACACTTTCCAATAAACGAAACGGAAATTAAAACAATTGTAGTACTATCTAATTAAAGAATAAAAAATAACAGAGGAAACACCGTTTAAGAAGACAGACATTTGTTAATTATAGTAATCATAACTGAATGAACTAACAGTCAAGTCAGATGGACTTCGAAAGTATCCAGGATCGTCTAGGAATTATTATTGAACTCTCACTAAATGGACAATATTCCTTCTAAATTGATTGCAATTAGACATCTGAGACCCATATAATTTCAAAAGTAGTCAAATACAAATTGCATAATTCGATACTAAATTGATCGTTTAAATTTTATTTTAATTCTTCTGCAAAATGTTGAATATTCCATTTATTGTCTATATCAACAGCTTGCTTCCTTTCCAATCCATTAGAGAGTCATTATGAATTATATTTTAATTCAACTGGCAAATTTGGGACGAATTTTCTTAATGTTTCAGGTCTTACACCATTCAATCTTAAATATACCAAGCACTTGCATCCTGTTGACGAAAACCGTAGTATTAAATTAAGAACAAATAAAGAATATGTTTGATAATCCAATTCACATCTGAATCTTATGTCATGTGGAAAAGCATTAAATGAAATCTCATTCAACATCTGCAGAATTCATGAGTTTTATATTTTCAGTTTTGTTATTTGATCGTCTTGGATTTCATTAGAGTTTAATGTTGTACTACCGTCACTTAATTCATTTAGATTCCTTAAGGCCATTAAATTATTCATTTTAATTACTTTAACGCTTCTTGTCATTTAAAATTGTTATGAAAGACAATTCAATTCAAATTATGAATATTCTTTATCACTTGAATAAATCTCATGTAAATGAAATTATTGTGATTTTGTCACTTTTACAACTCCATTAAACGGTAACTGAAGAAATCATTCGATTTGATTACACATGTTTACCAACGATCAGTTAATCAAAAATGTTTTGTGATGAAACAGTAATCCTTGATACGTTTTTTATTATATAAAAAAAAAATCTCCAAAGTCATTGTCTTATAATCCTGATTACATCTGCTATGGTCAACGTAAAGAATTATTAATTTAAAAAAATTATGATTACGTTTGATTCATTATTATTATACTTTCATAATTAAGATACATTTTGGGTGGATTACAGACTAAAATGAATTGTACAGTGAAATCTTTCTGTCTTATTAATTGGTTACGCATTCACGAATGATTACCATTGAAACAATTTAATTTTTGGTTTAAAATCATCTTCTGTTAAAATCATTATTATATGTTTTGCATAATTTGTTTTATTTTTTAATTCACTTTTACATTGGATGTTATTATGTAAAAAGAAAAACAAAAAAAAATATTGAAAATAACAAAATAAATAAAATTCTTGATGATGATCCATTCAAATTATTTTTTTTGTCTTTAATTTAATATTTTTATTTTGCGTACGACTCAAAATAAAATAAGAAACGAAACGAATTATATTTGAATAAAACGGCTATGCACATGGTCACCGATGTACGGTTCTTAATTATAACATTTGAGACAGGTGTTTTATGTCCAATCACCGTCGTTGAAAACATACCGAATCTCAGGTACAGTCATTTGATGGTCTGGATTTTTACTTGTTTTTTTTTATATATATTTTCAATTTGTATAATGTTTTACCCTCCCGTTCAATATATGTTTATGTGCAAATATTTAACTTAAATAATATGTAAAATAAACGAATAAATTATTTATCAATTAAAATATGATCCAGTAATGTGACTCAAAATTAAATTATTTTAAATTCTGTGCGACAGCAGCCATTGGTTACTCATTGTTGAATTGTCTGATCATAGAACAGAGTTCCATTAAAATAACCAAACAAAATTATATTCATTTTTCAATCTGAATCACATCAATTCCATAGAGATTAAACCGTCTGATCTGAATTAGATTAAAATGGTTTATCTGATTGCCAAAGAATTAGGGGACCAAAAACGCCCTACTTATTGCCACAATCGAATTTTGTATGTATAATGCCAACTGAACGGTGAAACAGGAGGCAGGTGGTAATTACACAGTGCACTACCAACGTTAATCAATCCTCCGAAAAATATGAGATTGAACATTTTAAAGTCGCTTACATTTCAATTTGGATTACCTTTATTGATTTTGATTCAATTTAAAGCTGGCTATTTTCTTCATTTCATTCATTCTTTCCGGCCAACAGGTAGACACCGTGTTTTGAGATGTACTACAGGTCGTTGTGCACTGTAATTCGTTGGATTGGAATAACAACAATAATGTAGTTCATATTGAATCACACACATAAGGAGTATATTCATAGTTTATCTAGTTTAACAGTCCGTTGTTTGGTTTGATTGTATTAGCCAATATGTAACGTGAAGAAGAGAAACAGAAAACCGATTTGGTCATTAAATCAAGCATCAGGTGCATCGATTCGTGTTTACCTTATTGTTGACTGTTGTTCTTCTTCTGGTATGGCGTCTTTTTTATCGATCAAAATCTGCTATCCATCGGATTTTGTTTTTGTTTTTTCACTTCAATTGGAGCCACTAAACTTGATGCAACTGCTCATGGTGTATCATCCATATCACTGAAATGTAGAGTTATATGCGATTTACTTTCAATTCTGTTCAGCTTTTAGAAGATTCAGTTATTGCTACCAATTTTAATTTGTGTCTATCATCTGTATTGGGTCACATAAAATGTTGAATGTTTTCTTATGCTTTCCTGATCATGGGAACTATTTTCATTTCATTCCTTTGGTTATACTTCTCAGATGAACTCATTTGATATCTTTTGGTAAATGAATCCAATGGGTTTTAGTTACATTGAGATGTTGCCCATATTCTGATGACCTATAATTTTAATCATAAACGACGGTCAAAATATCGCGTGAATTGTCTAGTCGAATGCATACACGTTAGGCCATTTGAATATCATGTTTTCCTAATAATTATTATCTGCTGTTGTTTTTATTTGGTATCCCAATTATACGAGTATACAGTTGAAATTAATATGTATACATTGCTAATGATTATTATCATTGGCTTGTATCTTTGACTAGTCATATTAGTTTTCATTTGTTGGACGATTAAAACGGAGTGACAGGGAATCACCGTTATGGTTGTTCCAGTCTCTATGATTCGGGATATTGGATTTTATATTTATTAAAAAAAGGCGCATTTCTTATTGAATTTATTGCCTATCTCTTGTTGGATTATAACACAGCAACAGCTGCTCAGTGTATAATTCTAATGGCATATCATTGTTATATGTGATAAGGAATATTTTATACAAAATCGGGATGCATAAAAAATGAACCCTTTTTCTGTTCCTTAAGCCACATACGAGTTGATTTGAAACCACATTTCCGTCTAACCGTTTCATAGATAAGACGATTTTTTTTTCTCTATTTGTTTGTAAGCAATTCTTTGAAATGGATCGATTGCTAACTCTTTTTAATTCAATTCTTACAGATTCTTGACAGCAGCATTCATAGGGCCAATTGCATTTACTCCTTTCGATATAGAACTATTAATATGTTGATCCCTTTTTTTCATCGAATGAGGGAATTCGGTGATTCCATTCAATGAACAATGTTTTTTTTTAATAAATAAAGGATGAACTGGTTCAACTCGTTTTATACCCAATTCGCATTCATTTAGTTGTTGTCTATTGCATCAAAATAGCGTCAGACCAGAGCTGCTACTGAACAGTAAATTGAATATTTTAAGTATTTCTCTTAAAGTAGTTGCATTGAAACCCAATTAAACATTCAATTGGAATGAAACATTTATCAAATGGATGAATTTCATTCCATATCTCATTAGAATTCGATGTTGTAATTTTTCTGGGAAACCATCAATTGGCTCCACTGGATGAAATAATTCTGTCGCGTCTCAACAGAATGTTGTTACATTCTTTATATTCAACTGTATTCTGTTACTCTGTACTTTTTAATAGTGGAAATCGATGCAAACAGAATATCAATTGAAGTATACATACATGGATGATAGAAGAGACAACTGTGTACTTTTTTGGGAATGCAAGGAAAATAGACTTTCATAAAATTTATTAATTAATTTAAGCAACCGATTAGTATTAATGAAAACATAATTGATTTTCAGTCATACAATTGCAATAAAAGAATCTGTTTTACCTGGCGATTAATCTTATGTGTCGGTTCGTTAAACCATAGTTAGAAAGTTACAATATTCACTTAACTCCGCTGTTTATTTGCTACTTTAAAATTCACCGATAAGGTAACGAACGGTGACGTAGTATTTCCCAATTAAAAATTGTTGGATTCAGTGGCGCGCGCCAAAATTATGTTATTCACATTACAACGAATACATATAAAACATCAAGAAACATACAATATAACAGCAAAACAGAAAAGAATTCATAGTTAGTTATGAGACTACAAAATGCCGTAATCATAAAGAAATATTTTAAATAATTTTTTTTTCTGTTTGCCATTTGGAATCATCAAACCGTAGAAAATGGATAGTTTCCTACTATTGGATATGAACTGAACGATATAAGAACGCCAACATTCAACAAAAATACAAGGGGAGAAGTTTGTTTCAGTTAAAGTTTCAATTTTAAAGAAATAGAAATACAGCAAATGGTGTTAATTAGTACTCGTGACATTACGCTCCTATGGAAGTGCCATGATTCATCTCAGTTGACTACCATTTGAGGAGTGTTTGATTTCAAAAGACATTAAATATTTTTATGAAGATTTCTTCATAATGTTCAACTGGATGACAAAGTGAACCAAAGGTAAATGAAATATTACTGATAATTCTTGCATACAATTAGAATAGTGCAAACTCTAACCCATATACCATGATGTTCTAAAACATATGCCCATAATATTCAACTGTTGCTTTATCACTATGTAGCCGATAGCATTAGCGTCACTCAAAATGTTTTCTAGAATAAAGTAGAGCAAGAAACCGTCCATTTTATACTGTTATTCATTTTTAATGGTGCACATACATATGCCAGGTGCAATTATTCATAAAGAATAAAAAAAAATTGAGTACATGTTAATAACATTGGAATATTCCAACGTAAATTAATGTCTGGCGAAGTGTTATTCAGCTTCTGGTGTGGGTTCCAATACGGTTAATTGCATCCATAGAACACCTACCTCCAACGACCTGTTGATGTTTTATTTTCCTTTTATATTTTAATATGATGACTTTATAGTGATTCGATAACTATTTAACAACATAACGAAGTAAGTAATTGTGATTTCATCACATCATCAATACGGTATCAATAGCAATCGATATTCACTTGGAAATCTTATGAACTTCTTTAGCGAATAAAATATAAAAAAAAAATTGTTGTGGTGCTTCTTAAGTACAATGGAATAAGATGTTATTATTAATAAACAAAAATCATTGACAGAGCCAAAGTCCAACGAAAAAGAACAATTTATAACCAAATTATATTGGATGAGGTATAACAAAATAAAAATTATATGTAAAATTAAATTGTCGCGTGGCAGATGCAAAATTTGTTTTTAATGTTTATGCATCAAAAAACATTGGAAGAGAATGGCATCGTAGGTGAATTAGTATAAGTAAAGAACTGTAGTATGGAAGTGATCTTATGTTATTCGCTTGGCTAAATCTTAAGATTCTTACTTGGTTTATTCTGATGCTTTATAATGTTTGCATGCAATCAATAATTATTCATTTGTATTGGTGATTTCATACGTATACTTTTGATAAAAACCAAAAAAAACAAAAAAATGAAATACTAAACAGTGTGTCAGAATGGAACAGAACGTAAAATGAAAAATTATTAAGCATAATCTTAAAATACCAGCTGTCCTTTGGCCACATTAAAATTTCAATACAATCAGATCACAGATTCAAGAAGAAAAATCAGTGAGTTTTTGGAGATATGAAGGAAGGAGAATATCATGAACATTAAAGAAACAGAAAAGTTAGAATAAAAAAACCTGAACTTATCCAGATTGTGTGCGTAAATTTTGATTGGAACGACGGCTGGTCTTCAATGTTGAAAAGGAATCGAATGATCTCTTTCGTAAGGCGTTTTATCTAAATTTCATTTCTACTATACTTTATGTCCTGCTGGTTCTTTGATATAAAATTGTTTGGGCTTAAATCCTTGATGCGAAGCTAGAAGAAGTGATGCACAGGCTAACAATTTTTTTTTGTTTTGAGAAATATGTTGTTGCTTGTGGGAAGATTTGAAAACATAAAAAAAGGATCTTTTATGGATGAAGAAATCTAGTTCTCTTTTAGGCAGATGCGAAATTTTTCTTAAATCTAGGATTCTTTTTCCTACGCTTTAGAACGATTCGTCCTACAATACGAATGACTTAAAAGATTTCTTGTGTTTCACTTAACTCTCAGTGTTATGCTAGAAAACTGAATTAAAATAACACAAAATTTCATTTAAGTCATGAGACTGGTGCCAACTCTCATAATGATCTATTCCATTAAGAGCCGTTTTTTTTTTAATATTCCCTTTTTTATAATTAACTCCGTGATGCGTATTATGTGACGCGAGATGTTATTAACCATCATCACCTAACAGTTTTAGTTTATTTAATGCCATCGAAAGAAACATAAAACATTTGTTTCAGGCTTATCCCAAAATGAATTTTTCACGTTTAATGATCTTGTTTTTAGGTAAAATGTTCGGTCAATTACATGGACAATGTCTCACAACCAATTGAAATATATGAAATCTCATAATATTCTGTTTTATTCTTGATTAAAATAATTCTCTCAGTTTTACATCATATTCACTGATATTCTTATTTCTTGAATACAATTTTAAGAACCTTAAGGAGAAACTAAATTTTATATGGACCAAAGTGAATTCTGTAAAAGAACATGGGAGATGAAGAATAAAATTCTAAGAAACATTTCGATAAAAAGCATAAAATGTTAAATGTAAATTCGTATATGAAATAAGAATAAAAATTTTGAAATTATAATTCTGGTACTCTCACACAATTGTATTCTTAAGTATAACTAAAGGTGGTTTGGTATCGTCTTTAAGTATGATTATGTGATTGCATATACTACGTTTTACTGTTGTTGTCTGATGTAATGATGATAACGTTAATGATTTTAAAATTTCATTTAATTACCGACTATTTAAGTTCATTTAATTGGATATAAAGGGGCATTTCCATTTGATCTTTTTCTCATCTCAGGTTTTTTGTTCCAAAGACAACTGGTTAAAATGTAATAAACATTCAAATGTATCTAACAAAAATGTGTAATTATTCTATTATTTATTTTTTTTAATTTAATTTAATGTACCCGAATAGTTCATTTAAATGACCGTTAGTATTCTAGCGCCCAGTAATTGACTATCATCATCACGATGACTTAAAGTAATAAATCAACTAATATTTCACAAGAATGTTTAATGCCTAACTAATACCAGAAGTTAAATGAAATAGTATCCTTAGATCTCATTTTATCGATCACGAATTTAACATAAAAAATCAATCACGCGATCAAACAGTTAAATTGATGAATGTCACTTAATCTGAAGCACATAATTCATATCTTAACTACACTATTAAATGATTATCAATCGCTAACACACAATAGATAAACGGATTTCAATGAAATCAAAACACCGTAACTGATGATTTGATGCTGTTATCCCTAAGATGATTTATTTCCCTTACTCACTTCCTAAATGTACGTCAAAATGGATTTTGAAGTGCGTTCAACCAAAATTGAAAGAATACAATCGTTTGTATGCAATATTATAGATAACAATTGTAATTGATGTGATGCACTTCATAATATCGACAGGGGTCATTATTGAAATGAACATTACTAGAACGGTGTGGATTCTTTATCCGTCTTTATGTCAATAGTTTTTTTGTTTAATACGAAGAACAATAAATGATTTGCTCCATATCATAGTGATACAATAACCGTTTGGACACTAAGGAGACACTAAAGAATTTCTCCGTATTTTATTTCGATAAAAACCAACAATGACGTTTTCTTAATGCTACTGAATAGAATGCAGTCAGCCACATATTTACAAAGTCAGATTCAATATTAACGGATGATCAAGGATTCGAATTCAACTATCAGTTGGTAGCGTATTAACTTCTGAGCTCATCTCTTTATTGTCCACGAATATTTTCAATTCAACGAATTTATGTTGCGTGAGAATATAAAAGATTTTCTTCATTTTGTAAGAAAAGACAAGAATAATGGCTTTATATTCTCGTCAGCTGAGAATAAATGATAATTCCAGTATAAGATTTCAGCATAAATGTTTAAATGAATGTTTTAACAAAAAGGATATTTGATCTAGAATTCTGTTTGGTGCATCTTTAATATCAAAAAGTTTAATAACAATACTGTGTAATCGAATGGCATCTATTGTTGACCAAGATGCTCAATTCGATCTTCGTTTCGAAGGGTGGAATTGGTAAGGCACCCTTGGCTTACTGTTAACCAATATTTACAATAATTTATCAAAATGAAATTTACGGTTTACCATTTGTCTTGTTATTTGTTGTGCCAAACACGCATAGCAAAACAACGGCAGTTAAATTCGTCAAATATAAAATAATTGTTATACCATTACATTTCGAATTACAAAAATTCTAAGGTAAACATACCATTACTGTCAATGTTATTGGTTAATCATTTGATTAATTTTAAAATTCAATGATGACATGCATTACATGCAAAAGAAATACTTGGATGAAAGCAACAATAAAGAGGAGAACATGCATCCATTAATAAATCCGTTGCTGATGAAAGGTTCGTCGCCAATTTTAATCGTTTGATTCCTTCGTATTTGACTCCGATGCACTAGAAATTGTTTAATCGACAATATTTCATCTTAGCTAAGAATAACATATTCATTTCGACTAACCAACTGACATTCAAACTATTGACGCCACTTAATCAGGAAGTTGTGACTTTATGACAAATCCATGACAACTCATTAAAATGGATAAGTTACTCTTCTCTCCATCGTTTTGGACATCCGACTAGATCATTACGGAATTCCAGTTCGATATTCTTATTTCATGTGTTTTTGCGTTTTGGTTATTGCATAGGCCCCATTGATACTGCGGTAGAGACGTGATTAAAATGGTTAATGAGAGTCCCTTGGATAAAATGGTATAGAATCTTCACCATATACGGATAATTAAAACGTTTAAATAACGCGGCTCGGTGTTCTTGTGGCATCAACTGTGTAGTATTGGCCGTGTTTTTATTGGTAATGATGGTCATTAAATTCAATTGATTTGGTTGCACCAAAATCAAGAAAGTTAGCACTACCATCAACAGAAATCCAACAGTTGATTTTGATTTATTTATAGCTAGAGATGTTAAGCACCTACATTGGCCAGTTTTTCAGTACACCATCGATGATTTCTTGCACGCATCTTCTGATGAAACCTACTAGCTGACGTTATTAATATGTATGATATGAAAGTGTACCACCAATGTGTAGAGGAGCATAAATAACAAAAACAACTAAGCTGATTCCAAGATTCATTACAGTTCATTCACCATTGGTGTACTGTAAATCGCTAAAGCGTAAACGATATAAATTTAATGTTTCTTATTCATATGGTGAAATATACATTCATATGTTGAGAGACAGTACCACTGACTATGGTTTAAAATAATAGAATTTTAAAGAGAAATGAGTATATCACTATTAAAGTTTTATATAAAAAACATCATGAAGATACCACAGCATAATGATCTGAACCCTAAATTTCATAGAGTTGAATAGAGTTTTTGTTATGTTTCGTTACAGTTTTTTTAATGTTTTTCATAAAGCGGTGAATGCTCGACCAAAGTGTGGGCTTCGTTTAATAAGCAAATTTAATTAACCAGAAGTTTTCTTTTTTTTTTTATCTTCCAAGTGAAATTGTTATTTTTCCTATCTCGATTGTTCACCGGCTTTGGGGTTTAATTAGACGTTTAGCTAAATTGTATTCTTTCTTTATTTTCAGATTAATGAGTTAATTGAAATATATCCATTCTGTCAGACATTAAAATTAAAAAGAAAAACAAAATTCATTGTTAAACATTTGGTTGTTGTGATTATTTAATGTTCTTATTACCTTGAGACGTCGAAGAGTTCACTATGACTAAGATTGTTATAAAATGTTCTATTTGATTATAAGTGAATCCGTAGACAAGCTTGGGAAATTTAATGGAAGGAAATTGAGGTCAAGACATTGATATAATGTACCTTTAAACGGAATTGAATTTATTTTAAAATCATAATGTTTAAAATGTAATAATATTGAATATTCTGTATTGTTTTATGTCTTGTTTAGGTTGAATTGATAGAGGTTTCGTGGTGCAAACCTTACCGTATTCATTCAACCAAATGATTTATACTTGCCGGTTGGCCAATGTTCTAGTCGGATGTAACGAAAAAGTAAAACAACAAAATCAACTTCTTATGAATTTCTTTAGCTACCGATCATTGAATATGACGATGGTTTCTACTACGTATACATTCTAACCGTAAAGCTGAACGGAAATTATTAACATTTACGCTTAAATAATATTGTAATAATTTACCAAAAAACTAAGGAAAAAAAAAACTAAAGAATAAATGCACATGTTCTTCACTTATTGATTTCGTATAAGATTTTTGTTTAAAAAACCACAAAATGTTAGTAAAACCCCTCGATTTTAAATTAGTCTACAACAGAAATCTGTTCTTGATTACCATAAAAAACAATCATTTTCGTATTCTAGCCACAGATGATATAGATATTTCATATTTTATTACATAAATCCTCCCTCAAGATGCAAGCTGGCCTAACCAAATGCTTATCGTCTTTCGAAAGCATTTCTACACCTCAGTAAATAAGAAATAAAATTTTAAACTTTTTTAATGTATGAAACCTTAAATTAACGAAAATTGATTTCTTATCAATTGAATTGTCGATCTTCTGTTGAAATGTAAACACAACTATGGACAATGTTATCAAATTATGAATTTCAAAAGTATTCAGCATATGTTATTCCATGAATCATAACCGTTATCAGATTGGACTCATCATTCATTGATTGTTATTGGTCGTTTTATCAGTGCCATAAGAAAATAATTTTTGTTTGATTTAATTCCATTGAATTTTTTGTTGTGTTTTATTTTGACGAAGGTGATGAAAATTCATTGCAGTAAAAACATTGTATGAATAAAGTTAAATAGAAGGAAGCAACAGATGAAGGTGAACACCTGGTGAATGGATAGCGTCCTTATGCACATATGCAGATTGTCAGATTTTTTTTTTATTTAAACTCAAAGTCGATCTTCTAATAAGTGTCACTCAATATTTCGTGGTCTTCAATGATTTTGATGCATTGTGTTTACCAAACGTCTAACTATTGATGGAATTGCCAAATTTTATTTCACTATGATTGAGGATTATTTTGCAATCAACATATGGATATTGCAATCAGTTATGCGAAAAAGGGTTATGTGACATTGTCTATTATGCAAACCGAATAAACGAAAAACTGTAACGGATTTACTACTAGAGAATTCAACGACTGAATAGCATTTTAATCCTTCTTTTTGGGAAACATTTTCAATATCATTTCTGCTCGAATTACGAATGATAAGAGATCCAAATTAAATAAACAACAAGCAATTGTCATTGAAACATTAAATTGTATCACCTGGCCCGTATAGAAATTCAATGTACCACATACTTCTTTGGCATGTATCTTGCTGATTTCGTTAATAATGAAACAATCATGTAATACTGTATATGATGATATCATGAATTTTGATTAACTATTCACAGATGCTGTACAATTCGAGCCATTATTACATTATAAAACCACCCTCATCAAAATATTAAATTCAACTGTTGTTTATTTTTAGAAACACCAGAAGTTATAACACGAATGAATTTATCAAAAATAAAAATTATGACAGAATATTTACCTTCGACTGATGTCTTTATATGGCTGCATTCGTAGCCATATAAAAAACGTATGCTATTGATAGTACACGGCTGCTAATCACCAGAAAAATAGATAAAAAAATCTGTTAAAAAACGTTCAAAATTTAATTTTTGGTGAAACAACCGAAACGAAAAAAACAGTGACGCGATGTGAGGAACATCTGCCTGAAATTCTCATCGTATCTTTCAAAAGTATAATGTACGTTATTCACATTTTACGTTGAAATCTTGAAGGAGTCTTAAGGCATCCTATACTTTTGATGTGAAATGAGATAATCACCCTCACCTTGAACGCAAATCTTCTGAAGTATCATTTCTTACGTTTAAAATTCTATTCCTTACCAAACGATTTTCTAATCCATTCAGATTGAATACATGGGAACTAACTGACAATCCACTACTTTGTGAATCCTTTGAACCTTTTATTTTTCTTTTACCCATTCACACATTTTTTTATCGAGTGTTTTTCTTACATAAAAATTGATTAAGCTTCTGTTAAAAAATGAATCACATTTCGTATTGAGTTCTTTTACCAAATAAATTTCAATGCTTCAGTTTAAGACGAAAAACTTGAAATAATATTTAGTTTTCATTTAAAAATTTCATACTTTGGTTTTCACTGGAAGTTAAACCATAACATTTCGCTTCACTTCATCGGATTAAAGGTGATGGTTTTAAAATATGCCAAATAAATTAAATGTTATTTTTAGTGGCAATTTTAATTAAGTTGCTACGAATATCAAAGAAATCAAACTCCCCAGGTGACATCTGAGATAAATATGCAATTATTTACTCTCAGGTATATCACATATGTATAACTCTTTAGCTAAAAATTAATTAATTGTGTCGAAACTTTAGTGATCCTAACAATTTGATTCTCCCAGTGAATTAAGTCGATAAAAATTGATTATAAGTAAACAAATCATAATTTAATTGACTACTGAAAATTCGAGTATTCTTCTCTTATGATAAATGGCTATTTAATGAGTATTGATTGAATTGAATTGCTGCTGTTATCTGTTGTTTGTGCCTTCTGAATTAGAATGTCGTTTTATTAAATTGTACAACAGCTGAGTGAGAGATCGAGTGATCGCATAATGAATAGGAAAACATAGTGAATTGCGTAATCCGATCGCAAACCACTGATGTCCAACAACCACTAAAATTTACATAAAATCATTAATGGTTTGGGTATTTAGAAATTAATTGCCGATGTCCAACATCGAATAATAAACCGCACAAGCAACTCTCTGTTTCATTTTCATTAAAGATCATCACAAATTTAAGATTCTAATCAATTTAAAGCATCTTTTAAAACCTGGTGATTATGATCACTTGCCAGTTCTCCCCATCTATAAAAGATGAACACATCACCACTAAAATCAAACGAACAAGAGTTAACTCTATGAATCATTCAAATTTTTATTGAGAATTTTAATTTCTAATCATCTTGTTTATCGCGATGAATTTTAATTTTTTGTTTTGTCTTACTGTTCTATGGATTTTATGGATTAAGACTGCGAATTCCGTTCACAGACAAGGACTTTTAGTGTTAGTGTGAACCAGAAAAGAATTACTTTTTTGCTAGAATTCTATTTTTACTATCGACGAATACCTTCGTACATTAGAGATCCATAAATAATCTACAATATTGAAGATTTATTACAATTAATTATGAAATTTTTCGTAAATTTGGACTTATTGGCCACAACACGAGTGTGACTCTTTTATGCTACAACTATTTGGGGAGTAAAGAGATCTGCAAAAAAAATGAGAGAAACGCAAAAAATATAAAAGAAACAGAAATATAAACCAACAATGAATTGAATGTTTGAATACAAAATGTCCAATACAAAGATTTTTAACATTGGTCGTTTTAAATAAAAGAGAAACAACAAGTATGAAATTGGAAAACCATCGAAATTAAAGCTTATAAACCGCATAAATAAAGTGTGGGAAAAATTTATTTGTACACAATTTAGCAGGTATAAAAGATGATGAACATTTAAATCAATGAATATTCGCAAAATATTTTTCGTATTTTGTTTTTATTTAATTTTTTTCTTTATTTTAATGTATTAAGTTGCGGTTTATTTGCTAAGTTTTATTTCATAACGATGTATGTTTATGCCATGCAGTATAGTCAACCAATTTGTATTAGATTAAGCTGATGATTTAAAAGTTACGTTGTTGCCTCTCAAAATACATTAACTCCATAAAAATTCTTAGCACATAATTAGAATAGTTTCTTATGTTTCATAGTGACGAGCTATTTAACATTGATCATTGATTACGTCTGCGCGTATTAATAAATCTTAAATCGATTGTTCACTGATCCTAAAGTGGTCAAATCACACAACGGACATAATCAAAATCAAATTGAATATCAACTAATCTCACCTCCTGATGTTATGTTCGCCTGTTACAATTATATGGAAAAAGTAAAGAAATTTTGAATATCCTCGTTGATGAACGGTAAAGAAAATGAACTTTTGACAACTAAATTTTCTGAAAATTGGAAAAGTCAAAAATCCTAAAGTTTCAAAATTGTTGTTGTAATCAGTGCTACGTGTCGGTGTACCAAATTGCATTGGTATTGGTGCACTAACCCCCATACTGAAAGGGGGGATAAAAAATCACTGAAATTTCAAAAGTTCCAAAAATTGTTGTTGTAATCAGTGTTTCGTGTCGGTGTACCAATTTGCATTAGTATTGGTGCACTAATCCCAGTACAAAAGGGAAGTGAAAAAATTACTGAAAATCCTAAAGTTTCAAAATTGTTGTTGTAATCAGTACTTCGTGTCTGTGTACCAATTTGCATTAGTACTAGTGCATTGATAGTAATAATAATGGGAAGGAATAAAAATCACTGAAAATCCTAAAGTTTCAAAATTGTTGTTGTAACTTCCTTGTGCAAGATTTACTGTGTCGGAATCACATCGGTGAAAAAGGATACAATTGCTTCTGTCTCTACTATCCAATTAAAATTCTACACAAAAAGTTTCTTTTGTTGTGAAACGAAATACCTGTTGGATTAAAGTAAATATGGTCAAGTGGCTTACTTAATTTTAACTGCAAAACGTTTCATTAGAATCACATCCCATTGTCAGATGAACGTGCGTCATTATGCTACCTTGAATAACAGATCTCACGACCATTCATCAAGACAATAGTCGATTACAATTCAAATTCAAAAGCGATTAATTTTGCATACATAAAAAAAATAAACGATACATTTGCCATGTGAAAGGATTGCAATTAAATCATTTAGTCGGTCAATCTGATTTAATCCAAAGGATAAATAGTTTTAAATAAGATGACTAAAATTCAATTATCATTATGTGAAAGAGGTTTAGTCACTTAAATGGAGATTTCAAATTTTTTTTTTCTCATTTAGTAACGGTATGGTAACCATGAAATCCCAGACAAAAAATTCCCATATAAAAGAATTGATTCTTATAAGTCATAAAAGAAAAACGATTGGTATATGGCTAATCCACAATCAATTTCAATTATCTGTTAAGTGGTGATTTCAGAAACAAAAATCAGTTAAGGATTAAAACTTGTTTGTTCAACTCCTACTAGCTTGGTATCTAACTAAACCATATTGACGAGATTTTTTAAAAAATATGAAGTTTCTAAAGAGTAATTACAAAAGCATTAACTGAATTATTGATGGTAGACGTCCCTAAAAGCATTTGGACAATTAAACTATTCTAGTGAGAATGTGAATTCTAGTAAAAATTATTTAATCGTTTATGGTAGTGCATTGATAATTCTTACATGCATCAATAATGCATACACATTCTGAATTATCTAATTTACAAGTAGAGATATACAACTAATTTTCAATAAATCATGTGAGTTTTTTTGGAAATACATAAAATGGAATAAAGTTAAGAAATTTAATTCAATTGGTGGACAATTTATGTTCATCATTAAACTCATCAACTTCTTTTATTTACACCGTTCAATCCACGACGAAACAATCAGTGATGTATTATACCGTCAGCATTAAAAATATTGGTAAAAATAACAAACAAAAAATCAATTTACTTATCACGCATGAATTTTCGATTAGAAGTGTTAAAAGAACGGACCATTTAAATTCACAGGTAAATCGTTTAAGATTAAATTACCTGATACCAACTAACGAGTAGTTTTCATTTAATTTAAATAATTGGCTTCGATGTACTTTAAGTTTTATTTAGTTAAACTGAGTGTTAATAAAATCATGTTTTATTGATCCACGATTTTTGATTCACCAACTTAGTGAATTTCTTATTAAGTTATTTCGTTATTTGTAACCACAGACACAAGAGAAATAAATTTTTCTAATTTATCCATCATAATCTCGTGTCTACGTGATTTGTGACAAAAAAAAATTGAATGCAAAGTGTGATCACCTTTTATTTATGTTTGTCTCTTTGAAACCAATTGGTATCACATTTAAGTTCATTACATGTCCATTTCGACGTGATTTTGATGAAAATCAACGTTTAGTTTTTGGTCAAGAAAAACAATGAGGAATTATATCCAAGAAGCATTTTAGTGGTCATAATTGTGACCATTGCTACTGTTCTACAGATTATTCCATTTATGTTCTTCTCACAGAATTATAAGAATAAATTTAATTCTTATGTGTTCGGTTACACCAGCTGAATCGAACTGAATTTAAAACTTTATAAATTCATGTAATTTTCGTATTTACTCATTCTTTCCTTAAACATTACTTTGTCTAATATCTTATAATTTATTTGCAAGAAAACGTAATCATGTGGCACCCAACGGTTGTTCTCCATTGGTGTATGATTACCCACAATGAATATTAATTAATCGTGTGATTTTATTAGTTCAATGCTTGTTACTTATTTTTAATGTTCTATTTAGTAGCCATTCTTTCAACTCCATTCAGAAACAGTTGAATAACTTTAATGAATGGATCCATTTAAAGCAATTTTGTTTTTCAAGTAATATATCGAAAATTATTCCCATTTAATTATATGATATAAAAAATTTAGATGGAATTTAATTTAACAAAAAATGCATAACATTTAACATAATTACAAATCAAAAAAAAAAAGAAAAAAGATCATGGGAATTGCTTTAAATAGAAAAATGGAGATTTCATTTAATAATTAACTTTGAATCGTTTTGTATGTCAGTTGGCAACATCAATATGTTCATCGGATCCATACTTATGTCCAAGCGGATGTGATGAACTGTGAGCAGGACTCATTGCTGGACTACGAACTGTAGGTGTTGGCGCTGGACTAGATCCTAACGGCACCACTAATGGTCCCACTGGTTTACGAATTCTTGACTTTGTACGAAATCCAATATTACCGGGACCAGATGGTTTCAATCTTGGCCTTCCGGGACCCCGTTTTGTTGGTGTATACGCTGATGATTGACTATGTGCACTAGGCGGAGTACCACTTTCTAAAATATTTAAAATATAAATATACAAATGGTTAATTATTTATTGATCATAAATAAATTATTATAATATATGAATTTATCCAATCGAATGTAACATACATAATAAATGTAAATGTATTAACAATTGTATAGAAAACCATTCTATTGATATAAAACCAATGGAAAATAAGTGATGAAAATACTATTTGCCAGTTGAATATAAATAAAAATAAAACGGGTTAAAATGCCAATTGCAATTTCATATTATTAGTTTCATTCAATTGAAACTAACGGTTATCGAAAATAAACTCTTGAAAACCAAAACTATAATCACTATTTTATCGAGTCGAAAGTGTACGCATAAAATACGATCATAATATATGCTAAAAGTCATTGATATTATGATAGAGATTCACAAATCAGCATATTCTCAATATACACAATGGTAAAATGTGTGACATTGCAATTGTATAGATGCATCCGTATGCGGTTTTATTCAATATTTTAATTTTCAATCACGATATAAACAGACGAGTGTCATCAAAGTTAAGTGCAATTTTAAATTCCACTTAATCGTAAACCAACTATCATCATGATTATCTATCCATAAAATGATGTATTATAAAGCAAACACTTATAAATGGCCACTGTCTCTAAATCCGTTGATTATTATTTGCATTATTGATATTGAAAATTGATAATAAAAATTAATAAAACTCCTAGAAAATACTTCAGTATCAATTGAAGATATTTCATATAAATATTTTAGTTCAATGCTGCATGTTATGATGCCAATCGGATTTAACAGAAACATCTATTGATTACAATAAATTCCCAGTTATAAAATCGTTTTTCATTTTTAATCCAAAACGGCAAAAAAAAAATTATTAATGGATGGTCACGCAATTTAAATGAATTGATTTATATGCAATTTATTGGAGATTATTCGTTAAAATTTAAACAACCAATTATGAGATTTTCTAACATCTTTGTACTGCACTCTTGGGAAACATTTAAAATAAAATATCAAACCGATGGACAAGAGTCGCATGAATTTCCATGATTTAATCTCGAAATTGTTAGAAATATCTGCATGTCATATTCCTTTGATTGGGAAAGTAGTTCTGCTATACAGAATCATAATCCGCATGTTCATTAAATGATCACGAATTTCGTAATTTAAAGAAAAACCAAATATGCAATCCGATTGCAAAAATTTTTAATTCGGAACTTAAATCTTAAAATCTGCCAATTTAATTTGATTGGCGAACTAAACAGAAGTGAGTCAGTCACGGAAATAGAAAACGGTTTCTTGTAAATTAGATCCTGTAATCATTAAATCCCAAAATGTTTGATAAACGAACACAATCGTGTTATATCAAAAACCCCAAATTAGTGTCATAGTCTAATTGATAAACGGAAGCAACGAATTCTTCACTGTCACTTAATTGTTCCCCCTCATTAAACTGGCATCTACTATTTATTCCATGTCTCGTGTCATACCTAAATTGATTCAAATTTAACAGAAATGTGCGTGTCCAATTTATAAAAGAATTACATATTCAAATAATGACTATTCAATGTTCGCGCTTAAATGGTTCTTAAATCAGAAAATGAAGCAAAATGGATAATTCTATTATGAATGTGTTCCATAGTTGTGTACAAGAGTATTTAGACTATTATACGTGAATTAAATGTAGCTGACAACCGAAAATTCATCTATCAGATGCGTGAACATAACCAACGGTTGACAATACTTGTTCACACTTAATACATCGCTATAGAATAAATCTGCGTATACTTGAAATGATTTCAATTTAACCAAACTGTTAATCACGATTCTCTATGAATTAAATTTTCTTCTCTTTTTTTGTTGAAAATTAAACAAAAAACGAATAACCAACAGATTGAATTTTAAAATCACGACAAAAACAAATTGGTACGTGATAATGACACTAAGTGGCCCATCAAGTAGCATTGCGTATACATACCACCCTCAACATAATTGTTTTTGAGTGTGTACATTTAATATTACGTGTTTCCTTTATCCTTTGTAGCACAACCACCAGCATCGGATTACATTACAACATTATTGAAGTGAGAAATTGAGCAATACACGTTTGATAAAATCAATAATGGCTTACCCGCCACCTAAACCATGTACACACTATTTCAATTGCATTTTTAATATTATCGATTGAATAGTTGCGATAAAATGTAAATATTTTCGCTAGTACAAATTCGATGGAGAATAAGATAAGAAAATCGTTGACTTCAATGATAATTAAAACTAATTGGCTTACCAGCATCTTCCATACGTCCTGGTGGTCCACGTCTATTACTTGGCGGTCGACCACGACGACCACTACCTCGCGGATTTTGACGTCGTCTTGATTTTCCCAATAAATTCATTGATGAAAAATTACCTGGAAATAAATTAAGAGAATTTTCTGTTAATATATCGTACTCATTAAGATGGCCCTTAAATTAATGTCAATCAAAAAATTTTCAAATTTCAATTGACTCAAATGATTTATTTGTTAATTTGATTCCATGAAAATAGAAAATACAAAAAATTAAATTTGTCTTATGTAAATAATAAATTATTTAGATTTTTTTTATCCACAAGTTTTGTATTAAAAATAAAAAAATTATATGTTAGTGTTGAATGGTTGTGTGTTTACTTGATAACAATCCCGAAAATAACAAAAAAATAAAACATTAATGTTTTGTGAATGAAAAATCAATTCATTTGAACATTAAATAAGAATATTATAACCGAAAAAAAAACCGTAATGCAATCAAAACAAAATACACCAAATTCAACGGTACGTCAGGTATCACCGTTAAGATTTTCGACACGATTCAAAAAGGATACAATGACTGAAGATGATCGTAAAAGACATGAGATCTGGCTACAAAAGAATTCATTACCAAAGGTGTTTATGTTTTGGCCAGGCAATATGGCTCCAAAGCCCCCAAAGAACAATGGTGTCAAACGTACTCCTTCCGAAATTGAACGTAGCCGATTACGTACGGAAGAAATGGCCAAACCAAAAATGCCTTATCCAAAAGGTGATGCTAATCCACAAACGAAATGGAACAGTAGCAAGAAAATGACACGTGAAGATTGGATGAATTTCGATAAAGTGTATGCCCATTTAACGAATATTAAACGTCGCAACGTAAAACGAAAACGTCCGGATGAACAATCCGATGGACTTGAATGTTATGCCACCATGAAACGTAATTATAATCAATACGAATCATATCATTCGAAATTAAATCGAAGAAGGAATAGATCAAAAACAGATCGTATCGATAAAGTGTATTCACTTATGAGGGAAAAACCACGTAGAGCTTTAAGTCATCACTTCAGACATCCATCACATCGCGGTATAATGAGCGAATTAACATTATCTAGTAGAATAAATCGTTTGTCAATACCAAAGTCTGTAACACCTAAATATGTATCATCGGACAATACATCGACCAAATTGGTAAAACAGCAAACATCAAAACCGTATAAATTATCGCGGCACATAGAAGAGCTTGCCGTACCACGGTATATTAGACCAAAGGGATGGTGGTGTCATGTACGCGTTGCCAAAAAAATCAGTCGAAACTTTAAAGAAGCGCTCGAACGTAATGACTATTCAAAAGATCCAAGACTTCTAATGGTCGATTATAAAACTTATACGCAACATAAACAGTTGAATGGTCAAATTGATTTTGCCAGTATTTTAAGTCAATCGAATGCAATTAGTGACTGTCAACCATTAGATATTTAAAGTATTTCGTTACCAGTTTATTTGGATTTTAAAGTAATTAGAATTGTAACATCAGTAGTGTCTTGAATAAAAAATTATGAAGTTTAATGAATTACAATTAGTAATGAAAATTAATTACTTTAGTTTTCCAGAAATGAAGGAAACCATGTATTGAATGTCACTATGATTAATTAAATTTAAATTGATTACAATTTTGATCAAAATTGATTCATTTATGTATAAATTCTTCGTTTAAAATGTAAAAATTTGATTTTTCTTTACAAAAAAAAAAATATTTTTTTTTATAAAATAATTTAACAACATAATTATTAAAAATTATATAAGTCTATCTATCTCATATTGAGAATATTTTTTTTAACAAAACATAAAAGACATTGTTAAAAATCATAAAATCGAATTATAATCGAGTTAAATGTAAAAAATTTGTTGAAATTGCAAGAAAGTTTTTTATAAAAATCGTGTAAATTGTTTTCGTGTATTTTTTTTTTTAATGCAAATAAAAAAGTAATTTAAATTGTCAAGATGGTTACACAAAGTAAAACTGATCAAATTGTTAATGATCGATTTAAACGTGAAGGACCTATCAATTGGGATAGATGGGATAAATGGGCAGCAGAAAATGCTACCCATCGGCGTTTGCCAAAACCAAAGCCAATACCAAAGGGTCGCTTTAGAAGAAATGGACCGATTAATTGGTCTGAGTTCAATAAATGGGCTGATAAAAACGCAGCACCCGTAATACGTAATGAACCAGAGGAAGGTGAAAAAGAAAAACCAGTGCCGTTATATCAATTACTTCCCCGTGCTAAAATTATGGCGATACCGAAATGGATTCAACCAAAATATCGGCCAAGTCCTGACAGTGGATTCAATACACCACTGACACCAATCAAGCCAGCTGCTTTGGTACACAAGACAACAGAACGTACACAAATATTGGCGATACCAAAATGGATAAGGCCAAAGGGAAAACTACCATGCGCATCAGTTGAGTCACGTCCTTCTTATTATACACTACATTACAATGCCTCACAACGTATTATTGACTTAGCTAGACCTAAATCTGAACCATACTGTCCCTGGGATGATCCAAGAAGGTTCAGACGTCGGCCAATGTCTAGAAGTCAATGGCACCATCATCAAGAATGGTTAGAAGTGAATGCAAAACCGAAGAAAGAATTAGGCCGCAGACTGAAACGTAGGCCAAAGAAACCATTAAAAGAAATCATGAGCCATGTGTCAACATTGGCCGAACCGAAACCACCAAAAACTAAAAAATTCACCGGTGGACTTCGGTTCGATCAGCCACTAGTGCCAATAAGTAAGGCAGCTCAAAAGGCGTCAGCCTCACCACGCGTTTCGGAATTAGCTGAACCGCCATCACGTAAAAAGACAAAGAAATTTACTGGTGGTATTGAATTTGGTGACTTTTTAAGGCCAATCAAAAAGAGTACACTGAAGGCAAAAGCCAGTGATCGTATCAGTGAATTAGCAATACCAAAACGTGATTTAGCACTTGAAGCCGAATTAGCTGATGAACGTAAACGTAAACGAAGGCGTCGTAGGCGACGGGCCAGGTCCACTTAAACTACAACGCAAACAATTTTCATGATCAGAATGAAAAACTGAGTAAAGAAAATGTGAAAGTGTGTCCCATTAAATTTAAGGAAAAAACAATTGTATCATAAAATTGTTTGTGTGTACGTCTTTAGGTTTATTTTTTTATATAAATAGAAGTAAAAAAAATTAAATTAAATGAATAAAAACTATTTGGTGTATTATTGAATCTGACATTGTTATTGGGTGAGACGATTAGATGGTAGGCAGCTGATAAAACCAAAAAGCGATTCCTATTAAAGAATATTAAGAAATCAAGGGGTCAGAGTATTAAACAAATCGGCTTAAATGATTAGACGGTATTAATAAGATGCTTTGAATCACACACCCCGTCACAAAAATGTATCAATAACAGAATTAAATTCACCCCAAATTTCCTTACAGGGTGAACATAATCCGATGCATTTTATTATAACGACATGATCTTACTGTTAGTCGTTTGTCTTATTAAGATATTGATATGAACAGATTATCGTTGCCATATCAATGTCTTACAATGTTGGCAACAAATTCCCTCAAGTAAAAAGTGAAATTTAGAATTTAACGACTTTTTTATGTTAAAGTTCGTTTATAGTCAATACAATACACCCATCTTCTACATTAACACCGATCATAATTGCGAAGCTAATTAGTTTCTTACTTTTTACTATTTATTCCTCCTTTCACATTTAACTGAGCTGTACCCAGTAAATAAGCAAATCAGGTGTCATATCAAATAAAACTGGTGAGATTACAATTTTTATGTCTTATGTTGTTTAATATATTATTCTTATATTTTGAACATAAAACTCGCGTTCAATGTTTCCTTTTTTTACTATTTTTTTAATTTTTAATTGAATATTGAATATACACAAGTTAGAAACAAGTGGAAATTCCATATGAAATTTATCCACATAATATGAAATTATGCACAATTAAAATAACACGATTCCATTGAAATGGAACTCTATTAAAATTGAACCTTGTATACCAGCCGAATACAAATCAAATGAATGTTTTATAAGTAACTTCTTTTCATAGAAAGTTGTTACTATTCAATTCGGTATCGAATACAAGAAATATTAAATAAAAAATAAAAATAAACCCATAAAGCCTATGCAATTCAATGTTGTACCGTGTTTATAAAGAGCATTCAAATTTATGAAATACTAAATAATAAAATGCATCGCACTATAACAGATATGCCAAAAGGGAACACAACATACATAATAAAATTTAAATTGGCATTACATTAAATACCTGTACCACTGTTATTGAATTGAAATTATATCCAATATTAGCTAATCTACTGGAATGAATATGTGCCATTTAATTGCATATAGCATAATTCAATTTTAATAAAATATTAAAGAATTAATATTATAATTGAACTTCTCACTGTCTATGATTATTGTCGTGTAGTTATTATTTTCATCTCCATTTGACTATATCGCTCTCTTACTCTGTGTGACCACACAGTTGTTAACCGAAAACAGATTATACAAGACTCATGGAAACTAAGTGAACACAAGTGAAGCGATTAAGAAGAATTCAAGTAATGTCACATAATAATTTCGCCTCCGTGTATTACAATTATTTTAACTAACCGATTATCATATCATAACGATTATAATATGGCAAATGGTGAATTAAATAGAAATAGTTGTAATAAAAATCCATAATTGTGAATGCAGCGCAGCATAGTGTTTAATATAATACACATGGGAGATTTTTCATTACAACTTTGTATTCTGTACGCGATCAAATTTTATAATTCCTTGTTGGTTTTTGTTATTTGAAAGAATTTAAAATGAAATTATTTTCGGTTTTTTATCGGACTTTCAGGTTGGCTACATTACATAGTCGCATTATTAAGAAATTGTTGTGAATTTTAATCCACATGCGAATTATATTATTTGAATCTAATTTAAATCATATAAATCATTATATGATTGTGGTTTTAATCTTTTTTCATTCATATTCATTATTTGTTTTGTATTAAAAATGAAACAAACAAAATTCAATTCAAATTATAGAAATGAAAATTCAGTTGTAATTAAAAGAAAATATCGATAGCGAAGTTATTAGATTGTTATTATTGCAATTGAAATGTAAAAATAATGTATTTCAGTTTAGTTTATTATCACGCGATATTTAAATTTTAACATTTTTGATTTTTAATTTAGTAAAAAGGTAAGGCGCAATCGGTATTTTATTAAAATGTAATATTTGGTATGCACAGTCGATGAGTTATGGTTCGATGATAATTTAGATTAAGATGCAATCGAAGATTATTTCATATTGAAAATTAAATCATCATATACATTAGAAGACTTTTTTTTAATGGTCTGTGTTATGGTTACTCATTTGGAAGTTATGACAGGTGTGCAATAATTTTAATTGATGTGAAACTCAATGACATGTGAACATTATGTAACAAATAAATGAATAAGAAAAATCAAGATCATAAAATTTACAAAAATTTACCATTCGTCCATTACTACTTGAGTCTTTAATCTTTATTAAATCTCACTAATTTGCTGTTTAACACAAACAATACTATGAGTTTGTAATTCATAATGATGAGAAACGAACAAAGAGGTTATTCATTACCATTTTTTTAACTCTTCAGAAGTAGCTATGTATTTATATTTTTAATTTATTACCCTTAAATTCAATGGACTACTTTATTATTTAAGTCGCCAAATTCACATAACATGATATTTCAATGTAATAGACAAAACTATTTGAAATTATATCTGAATCAATTGGCCAACCAGTGGTGATAAAAAGACTTAAAACTCAATTGTAGTTTAAAGCCTCATTTTCAGCTTTTTACCTTAAAAATCTCACAAAACTAATAAAAATAAATTAATTCACCTGATTTATAATTTAAAACATGCGATGATTTATAAACCAAATATTATTATTAATGCTTCAATATTTCCATTTCAACTATTCACAATTCCAACGATTGTACTGTTTGTCATGTGATTAAATTTAGATAAAATGCATTAAAAAATCTATTGAAAATTGAATTATGCAAATATTAATATATTGAATATCTAAATGAATTGAATTCCAATCCTGTTGAGCATAACTTTGCTTTTTATATTTTGTATTTTGTCTCTGTTTAATCACATTGATTTTATAGTTAAACTAAATGCAATGGAATAAAAGTCGATTGCCATAGTTAATTCGCAATGCATACGATACTTTAAGTTTAATTGATTTAATGATAATGTTATTCTACTAATTAATAACATTTTCAGTAAAACCAATTATCAGATTACAACATTATCGACCATATGGAACTACTCAGCATAGATAACTATGTATCCTTCACAAAAGGATCATAACCATCTGGATGGTATAATAAAATCCAGACAGAAACAATGCGATCATTACTTTTTTCTATCAATAACTCAAGTATATGATTTATATCGCGTTCAATCAAAGGAGTAGGTTATTCATCGTAAAAAATGATAAAATTATGGTTTGTTGGTATGGCACGCAATCAAAAGAATTTAAATATTACCGATAGAGAGATACCGAGACGATTTCATATATACAATCAGGGAAGAACTAATGTTGATCTCCTAATTTGATAGGACATTATGGAAAAGGGAATTTCAATTACAAAGAAATAATAAAATGCAGTTTATCATAGAACTTTTCACGGTGATCTTAAACCATTTGATTGTTTAATGGCCCTTAATTTTTTATAATCAACAATTCATTAGCCACAATTGTTATCAACAAACATTTAATTTCGATGAAAAGCCCCATCATTATTTAACGTTTAATTCGACACGATTATTATTCTAAACTGAGAAACAAATAGATCAGGTAAAGTTAATATAAAACCACCTCCTCTAATATTTTATACAGTAATATAAAAAACCACATCTCATCACAGATGTTCAACATGAAACCGTTTAAAACTGTTCAAACGGCAGATAAATACGATTAATAAAGTCAAATGAGAGACACAATCATTGACAGAGACAGCGTAACATATAACCATTAAGTTGTAAAAGATAAATTTTAATTAAGAATTGCTATGTGACTTAGAAATAATATTCATTTACAATTTCCATAATTTTACAAAGTATTGCGTTATAGTTGCAACAATCATGCAATTGGTAAGAAAAACTTCCAGTTTTCATTGCAACTATATAATATTTTATTGATTAAATGTGATAAATGTTAAATTAACTTTACGAGAGAACATGAGAATTTAACGAAAAAAAATCTTTTTTATTTAATTTGGTTCAATTACAACTTAATTAGATTTATGTCCAACTCATAACTAGATGGTATTGAGCAAAGATGGAAAAGTAAAATAAATCGTTACCATTTAAATGACATTTAAATTTTTAAATGACTTATGACGGCTGTAGCATGATAAGGCGATTCACTATGTTTCTTAGCATTCAGTAGCCAACAGTCACGAACACACTTTTACTTTTTCATACAAAATCAATTCAAAATAACTTTTAGGTTACCGTGATAAACGAATGGGAAATTCTTTGAATGACTTGACAGTGGATAATTACTATATAAAGGATATGAGTACTTGGAAGCCATTAAAAATATAAATCAAGAAACTCTATGAAATTGATATTCATGACTTAATAAACAATAAAACTTAAGAAAACTTTCTCCTCGGAGAGCAACATCCTCAAAAATCACTTTGAGCTTATTATGTGCAAAATTTTGGTGATAGTTTATTGCAAATATCTGAGAATATTCATTGAAATTTTATTGCATAAAAATGAATTGCATTCACCTACTTTATTTCAATTATGAAACATTGAGGGCTTGTATTGTGGATCGAATAAACATCTCTTAGCAAAATATGCAAATTACGCTTGAAGGTAAATTCACAAAAATTATACATAAACGTAGGACATTAAATATGCTGTGATCATTTTGTTTTTTGGGTGGTGTCTTTTAAATTTTTGCAATTTCCTAACAAATTAAACATTTTCTCTAGATAAATGAATGAAAAATGCCACAATCAAATGCAAAATTCTATGCTTATTTCAATTGTGAATTCAAAATAATCTGTTAGCTAGTACAAACTAATACCATTAACGGGTTGGTAATCAATTTATCTGATTTTAACTGGGACAAATTATGCCTAATTTAATTTATTCACAGTCGTGTACTTTAACACCTACACTCGTGGTATTACAAAAAAAAAATGAATTTATACTCCCAATCAGTGTCCACCCAACAAATGAATCCGACAAGAGAGACTCTCAATATCCAACAGAGGAATGAAGAAGGGTTTCAAATAGAATTAGAAACTTCCATGGTTGTATCCAAAAAATCCAATTGATTCATTCATTACAAAACCATGACAAATTAACTTAAAGAAAGACATCATTCGTATAAAATTAGTGTAACTGAATGGCCGAAAGCCAAATAATAACTCCCACAATGGAACATTTCATTTACTCTCGCTCTCTCATTTTTCAATTGAATAATACAAAATCAATTCTATTTGGATACTGTAAATTCAGTTAATAATTGTTAAGTCGATATGATCTGTATCAATTATCATATGATATCAATAAACTATAAATTTGTATATTTCATGTTCATGGTTAAATATACAAAAATTAAGAGATTTTAATCGAATTTTATTATAATAATTTCAATAAGCCGATTTACGATGAAATGGAAATGAATAAAAATAAAACAACGAAAATCAACGAGACAAATTATTAAAGTATCAATGAATGTTATATCAAATGAATCCCTTGTCACTGAGAACATATTAAAATGCCAAGAATAACCAAACATAAGAAACCAAACAATAATCATAATTTATATCTGTCAACAAATTAAATTCATTAAAGACACAATTCCTAAATTTTAACAGATCATTGTTATTTGGCCAGGTAAACCAATAATGAAAACCACAAACAATTTTGTCTCTTTATAAGAATCCAAATTAACGAAAAACAAATGATGAAAATCAAAATCTGAATTAACTATCTGATTGATCTTGTTGTGGTTTTGTTCATTCATGATATGATTTTATGGTAAACGATATATTGGCTAAAAGACCGGTAAATAGTTTAATAGAATAAAAGTGACTCCAAAAACACAAACTTCCTATTGAAACAAAAAACTCTCATATTCCAGTTTAGCATCTCTTTACATTTAAAATTAATTCGCGACTCTTCACCTTTCACCGTTTACTAATCTTCTGCAATGAAACAGCCACCAAATTCAAAAATTATGAATAACTGTTTAAGACCAAGAGAATCATAAAACGAAATCAATACATAAAGTAATTTGAATTTCACTTTAACGTAACTATTGATATCGTCGTTGTTGATGGCTGTTTTTTATTTCTTTAAATTTTTCTCAAGACACAAATATTCATAATTTCGTTTACGATTTAAATAAAAAGAAGCACAACCACACCTTAACGTACAATATTAAAGTAAAAAACAAAAATCGTACTTAAAATCAAATGGTGTCCACGGAGACACATAACTTTGGTGCCTTATGCATTGTTGTTTCCCAGCAAAAATCACAAACTCAACCAAATAATGTTTTATATAAAACAAAAATCTTTTATGATTTTATGAATTATTTGGTATTGAATACATCAAATTCACCTCAATCTATTTCGATTTTATAAATATCCATATATAATACGATTCGCATAATTATTAATGATTTTATGTAAATAAAATAATATGAAATGAAATGTTACGTTTATTGAAATCTTTTACCAATTTCAAAAACATAATGAAAATAAAAACATTACATTAAATTGTTAAGTAATTTTGAAATGTTCATGTTGTCTCTTTAACAAAAGATTCGTTTTATGTACCTTTCAAAAGACAATAAATCGTAATCATTTCTTAGACACTGAGACCATTATAAGACGAAATGGAATGATATACAAATTGTTCCGATTAAACTGTTCATTTAAATTATAAATATCGAGAAAGATGTGGCACAAGTCAACCTACACGAAACGATGATAAAGAGAATGTGAATTCTCTTTCTCTTTGAACGATAATTTCCTCCCATTATTTTAAATAGAAAATCATAGGTTACCAAAGATGCGTTTGTGCACCAGAAACAATTAACTTCATTCATTAGCATACTTGAAATCAGTCTACAGATATCATTTAATGGTGAATATAAAGGAAATTCAAGTCTAGCCATAATCGGTTTCGATATAGTAATTCCATCGTTTTAAAATGTAAATCACAGCTTGATATCTGAACACAGTAAGTGACAACGCTATCATAAAATCGATTTGGCAGATACCGGATGAGATGAGCTTTATCGTTTTATGGTATTCCACCAAATATGTAATCAGAAGAAGTCTCCCCAGACCATAAGGTGGGAACCAAACAAAAAATAATTTGTATTTCCATGTGATGTTTATATATTCAATACAGCTACATATAATTTAACTGAATGACTCACCAGTACTTGAACTATTTGGACTATCATAATCAACGACTAATGCTTCATTACTGGAATCATCATGACCAACCAGATCAGCCGGTAAGCGACCACTGCCGTGTGATGTGTCGCTCATTGGAGGACTCGGTGCACCGGAGGACTCAAATAAACTACTGTTACCGGCTAATAATGTATCATCGTTTAAGCCAGCCGTCGATGTTGATGCAACAACGTCAGTGATTTTAGTTTTCTTCACCTGTGGATTCGCCGTTTCAGATGTTGATGCATCACCTGCCTAAAAACGTAATTAAATAAAATTAATTGTATTAAAGTATCGTCTGATAATAATATTCTTTAAGTATTTTATTTTAATTGGACATCGTATATTGTTACATTTTTCAATATACCATAAATAAATTCTTAATTTTCAACATATAAACAATACAACTGAAAGAACGAAACAGAATCAAAATGCAGGTCAATTAATTAACTCCAACTTATGTATCGTTTATCTGTTATCCACAATTACCACTAAATTTCAAAAGGTGTTTTCAAAATGGATTTACACAAACAGATTCTTGTCATTAATTAGTCTTAAAATTAATCACATTAAGTTTTATTTTACTTAAGATTTTCTTTTGGGGATTTTCATTTAAATTCGCAACAAAATATTCTTTAAAACTTTTGCGAAATGCGATCAAAAAAATAAAATATTTCTCACAGGAATGTGACAATGGATGATGGAAACATCAGTAAATTTACCTTGAGTTCACACACATATTTCTTTATGAGCGCACAACAATAATAAAAGTTAAATAACAAACTTATTAATCATCTTTCTAACAAAATTTTTGTTTAATTTGGCTGTCTATTATATTAGCTAACAACCATATTTCGGAATAGTAATGAACCAAATAAATTTTCATACAGTTTTTGGATGAGTAATTTTAATTTCATATTTACATACAATAATCACGAGACAAAGACAAAATGTTGCGTTTTGTCGCCCTTTCAATGAACCAGGTACAACCTCATAAAAATAGTTCATACAAATTATTAAAGTTTAACGTAAAAACGACGATAAATCAAAGTCAATTGATACACCATTTGATATTTAGTTATATCAATTTGAAACAGATTGTGATCACCAAAATTTCAATTCATTTTTCATATAAATTATCACGATACCAGTTAACAGTATTTAACTTAAGATCATCGTTTCCAATTTCTATTTCGTATCGTACATTAACACAAGGAAAGTACTGTTGAATATGAACACTTTTATTCAATGTGACGAATCATAAATTGATTTCCGGAGTTCAAAAGGTTATGTGCAATTGAACATTACTAAAGTGGTACAGATTTTACATTATTTTCAGTTTTGCTTATCTCCATACCACACAAACAGAACAGTTTACGTTTAACATTTAAAATAAAGAGGGAACACTTGAGATGGCATTGGAAACTAAGTAATTCATCGCCCTGACTTCCTCTCCACCACCTAATCTAAATATAGGTGATATGTTTTATTGCACTTGAATATTTCTTTCCATTTCTTTTTATTTAAAAAAGTGCATCATTTTATTGCTGTCTAGTCACTATGGCTATCATTATGACTTTCGTCTTACACCCGATTCTATTTCCACTTAGATCATTTACAGAATTAGTCAATCCACTTGTTACCTTAATCGCATAAAAACAGATAATATGCCCGTCAGTTAAAAATAATGAAAATGATGATTGTATTTTCTCTAGTTTTATTATTATTCAAAAGATATTAAATAGTACCCAATGGATGAGTTTAGTATGTGCACGAAAAGATAAAAATATGAATGAATGAGTATAATACCACATTCAGTTAGTGAGACAATCTACTTAGAAGATATCGTACCATGACATTGAAAGATTCTCTTTCGTCTTCATATATTCACCCATTTGAATATTTTTATATTAAAACCAATAGTACCACTTCGAATGAAACACAAAGTGGATATGGGTACAGACGCATAACATAAAGGAGAGACACTAAAATGAAGAAACGTACTAAACCGCGGTAGGTTTTTTTATATTGCCATACTTCTTACATCGACACTGAAAACTACTTATAGCCTAACTCTCTTATTCTCTTTTTTTTGTTTCGGTAATGATTCCACTGTTCATTCAATGGATCGCTGAATAATAATGATAAGAATATATATAAAAAAAACATATACTTCAGGACAAATTAAAGAGAATATAACATAATTTAATACAAGAAAAAGAAATAACATAAAAGTCTTTAAGAAAATTTAAACGTGAAGAAATATAACTCAGCCGGTGAATTAAGAACGTTATGATGAAATACCAAAATGGAAAAGAACTAGGGTGAATGTATAACATCAAAGTAATTTGAATATAAAATTATAATGAATTTTAATAGAATACTCAAATGCATTTACTTGTGCCATATGAGATTAATGTTGTCTCTTTCGATATTTTGCTGTTTATTCGCGTATGCAAAAACGAAAAAATTATTTAAAAACAAAGTATAGAATACCGCAAAAACACTACTATTAAGCATGAATCAGAATAATATTATATTACACCGGTGTTTTACCATTAATAGAATGTTGAAATATCTAAGACAATTACGGATTTGAAGACAGGAAGAGTTCTTCTTATCGTTTTCAATTGTTCCAATATAATAAATCTTTGATCGGAAGTAATCCCCTTTTTGTACATAAAATATTATGAATCCATTGGTATGGGACAACATTAGTACACAATTAACATGAAATAACAACAGATTTCAATAATTGTAATACGGAATTGTGGCTATAAACCAATACAAAGATTTTCTGATTTTTGCGACAAAATTGTACTACAGTGTTCATCAGACCAGAACTGATTCCATTCTTTATATACAACAATACGATGGAATTATAGAAGTATGAGTTCCTACATGACTATTACAGTTAAATAGCTTTTAGGATAAGAATTAAAATAAATTTCAATCCTAAGATGACAAACATAGGCGGAATGAGATTTTGGAACTCTTCAAATTCATCATCAACCACTCATTAACAAAATCGATTAGTTACGTGTACAACATCCACCAACCATTAGATCAATACTAAAAACTTACTGCTTTCCTCTTACGATCCTTATCTCGATCTGAACGGTTTGTTGTACTATCCTCATTAGTTGATTTAACATTTTCCTCGGTTCTCTGACGGTCTATGATCCATTAAAAGAAACAAAATTTAAATTTATTAATTATCTACTTTACATTAAATTCAATGATTTCCATTATACGGATTGATTAAAACTTACACTTGAGTTTAATTTCTTCATCGTCTAATAGTAAAGAGACCACTTCCTTTGGTTTTAATGTATCTGGTTTAAAATTACCACCGCTAATCACCATTCGTTGAATCTAAAAAGTAAAAAAGAAAAAACATAAAACAATTAAATTTTGAAGATAATATTGAATAGAACTAACACATAAGTTTCCTAGGAAATAAAAAATTCAAATGCAGTTCACCAATAAAACCTGCGGCTCGATTGAACCAAAAGTCGTATTAATAACAACCGAATCTAACCAACAGAATGATAGCCTATTGACATGTATTTTATGTAAATTTAAAAACAAAATGTTTAAATAACAAGTGAATATCCTTTGAACTTTTTCTCAAGAATAATCAAATTATTTTATATGAACGTAAAACTTTATGAGACCACAAGCTGACAAAAGGAATAATCGAAGGAATAAATTATGGAACTCCTTGTCTGTCTCTCATCGAAATCATATCCAATGGCACGTGCAGCATTTTTGAATAATCAACCATTGTCATAATTACCGGATATTCGGTAAAATCAATAGCTGATGCGTTTTCTATCAATGCCAACGGCATAGAAGACATTCGATACAACGTATCTATCGTATTGACGTGCGTCACCATCATTTGATCCGAACTTACTTCGAACAGAAGAAATTCCGTAGAAGAAACGGCTTTTAAAATTTAACAGTTAAAATGTTGTGTCACTCATCTCCAAGCGTAAACCATGTAAATTCATCAGGCCCATCAATCAATGAACGGGACAAAAATATAAATTTTTAATAAATCACACGCTATGTGAATTTCTCATGTTTCTTATAATTTTTATCGTTTTGGTTTTTGCTTGAAAACTATTATTTAAAATGAAACTATAAATTCAAAAATATTCTCATAATGAATAAACGAATACAAAATTTTATATTTCATCGATATGCTTAGCATTTTCTAATTATTCTTGATTATCAATGGCTGAATATTGAACTGAAACTACATAAAACCCTAAAACAACAGTTCTCTTTACTTGATTTTACGCATAACGTGATGCGAATCCTTAAATACAAAAGTTCTCTGAACCACGAATCATATTGCAAGTTTAAGAAAATAAAATACAAAAACGATAAAACTGAAAAATTCGTATTACCTGTACGAATTAGTTTAATTACCATGAAATATTTAAAAATGTATTTCCAAACATTTTGTAAATGCATAAAACAATACCAAATGAATTCGTTTATTGACATTATTGATTCTCCAAAACAAAAAGAAAACAAAAAATCACAATAATTTATATTTCAATTTTATGGGTACCCCCCGATTTAATGGTACACTGGTTCATGTCTTTTTTTAAAGAACAATTTTAAATGTTACTATAGGCCATTTATTTAGTTGGATAGCAAACAAAACAATCAAAATGTTATGAATGGATTAAAGAATTTTCGTTTTGTTTTTAATTTTGCCAAATCGATTAAATAAGCAAGGAAAATGCTGATTAAAATAACCAGTCTCTCTGATATGAATGATAATAGTTTGTAAAGAATAAATTTATTAGTTTCTGAATATTTCAGTTACTTCTCATTTAGCTGTTTTAATGGAACCATAATGAAATCCAATCATCAAATTTAATCATGAATTTTCAACATTATTAAGTTCATTTTAGATTATTCACCGTGGAAATGTTTAAATGAGAACATTTACATAAATTATTTTAAACAGAAGTAAAACAAAAAAAAAATTCATTACAGTTCAATGAGTCACGACATTCTGAAGAAATGTATATGAATACACAAGAAGGGTGTATCATCAAACTTTAAATCATAGACAACAGACAATTTAGGGGAAGAATATTATTATCAATTGCATGTCATAGTTTACAACAATGTATTTAGATTCTTACCTCACTCTTTTCTCTGGCTCGTTGAAGGATCCGTTCTTCAATCGTTCCCTTGCATATCAATCGATAGACCGTGACTTGTTTCGTTTGACCAAGACGATGAGCACGATCCATTGCCTGTTGATCAACTGTTGGATTCCAATCGGAATCATAAAATATCACCTAAAAACAAAAAAGAAATAATTGAAAACGTGAGTGTAATGTTTCCTCCAAATTATCTTTTTTAGAAAAAACCAATAATTAGACTAGGAAAATCCAATAAGATCTTTTCAATTGATAAAAATCGATAATTAATATTTATAATGCAGTCATATTAGCTACTTAAACTTTCAATTTTATCGCTGAGGTCAATCAGATTTACAATTTAGCTTTTCTATTCGCCACACACTTTGCCAATTGAAGTTCCAAAACATTTGAATAAAAAATAATTATCATTATCATAAAATCATTTCGGCTTAGTTTTATAATTGAAACACTTCAGAGGGTATTGAATTCTGCTCTCTTGATATTGACTATATAAGTGATAAGAAATCGAGCAAATTTAATTTCACACATGTCTTTTAATCAGTAATACACTGAACAATGACATATGATAACGATTTGTTAAAATTATGCACTTTAAAGTGATTACGCGTATTCGGATAATCGTTGATGGTTTATTAACCCAGTAATCAATACCTAAGGATTAGATTGTGACAATCAATTTTGACTAAAGAATTGCCTCCAAGGAAACTTTTAAATTCTCTATGAAAAATCCATAATACAATATGCAAACAGTTCCGGCGCACTAACCAATCTCTACTTTACTACATTTAAAACATTGAAAACACCTAACAGCGACTTAATTCAATTAATTGATTAGATTATCATTCAATTCATTTTATGTAATTAACCAGCATATAGTACTAGTTCAATGCGTAAAGCAAACGATCCACATTAAATGAACCAATAAAAAAATTATAAAAAATCTGGACACTATCAATCTAAATGATTCGTACTTGAACGATTAGAATTTTGTATTTGATCCCCAAACACTGATGTGTTGATAGCCATGAGTTTTTGGACAATTGAGTACCGATATTTTTCATTCTGTTATTGTTTAATCGTAAATGATAAGTGATTAGATAAGTAATATTAATTAAGTCACTGAGATCGCATCCTTCACTCGAAATTCAGTTTTTTTGGGGTATATAAGCCGATCAGGTGTTTAAAATTAATTCATTACTGTGGTGGAATAACGAACTAATAATGTTCAGGTATCTAGTGTGTAGTGTTGCCTTATTGGCAGTGGCTCAAGCTACTGGCTTTATGCCACATCATCAGTTTGCACCAAAACAAGCAACACCCCGTGCTGACTTAAGATCAGTGGAAACTCGAGTTGATCATTTCAACCCTCAAAACCAAGATACATGGGACATGCCATATTTTGAAAGTGGATCACATTTCCGTGAGGGAGGTCCAATCTTCATCTTAGTTGATGGTCAACAACAATTTATCTCAAACTGGTTGGAATTCGGTCATTTCTATGATGTTGGTAGGGAATTAGGAGCCTATTTCTTCGCCACCCAACATCGTTTCTATGGAAACTCACGTCCAACAGACGACCTCACCATTGACAGCTTACGTTACTTGAGTGTTGATCAAGCTATTGAAGATGTTGTACAATTCATTGCCCACGTTCGCCGTACATACAATGGTACAGCTAATTCTCGTGTCATTTTGGCTGGTGCTGAATATGGTGGCAGTTTGGCTGTCTGGATGAGAAGTCGTTACCCAACTGTTATCCATGGTGTCTGGGCCATCAATGCTCCACTAGAGGTTCGTTTAGATTACACCCAATACAATGAGGCTTTAGGCAAAAATTTCCGTGATGTTGGTCTTAGCCGTTGCTACAACCGTATCGAAGAAGGTACCACCGCTATGGAAGAAATGTTCCGTGCTGGAAACACTACATATTTGGATGACGTATTCAATCTATGCGAAGCATTAACAAACACACCAACTGAAATGGGAGTATTCTTCATTCGTTTAGTTCAATATGCTGATTCAATTATTCAATCTGGTAACCGACCATACATTCAATTCGCCTGCGATACCATCCAAGATGAATCCGTTGATGTAATCCAAGCTTTCGCTAATTTAATTCATTTGATTGATACCAGCGAATGTATTGAAACTGATTACCAATCATGGGTTGATGCTGCTATGTATGAAGACTGGGACGATGAACAAGTAAACCGTAACGAACGTCAAGTTATGTACCAACAATGTGCTGAATTAGGTTGGTTCCCAACCACCAGCTCTCCCTTCCAGCCATTCGGACGTTCTCATGGAGCTGAAATTTTCTTGGAAGCTTGCTCCCGTGTCTTCGGAGAACAGTAAGTCAATTTTTATTAAAATGCGATCCATGGATTATTAATATTTTTATAATCTCTCAACAGATTCACTGAACAATCATTACAAGCCAACATTGATCATTTGAACGCAGCTAATGGTGGAATCAACACTGCCGTAACTAACGTTTACTTCGTTACATCAAGCTTCAGTCCATGGAGACGTGTCTCCGTATTGGAAGATTTATCACCAACCACATTCGCTGATGTTGTCCTCGAAGCAGCCACAGCCGATATTCTTTCATCAGTTCATGTATTAAATGACGATGATGTACGTCGTGCCAAGGAACGTGTCCATGGTTTAATCTATAGCTGGTTAGGACAAGAAATGCCAGATATCGAAAACTAAATTTTAAATTTTTTTTAAACAAAAAACGAAAAAAGTACCATAAGAACAAAGTATCAATGTAACTGTTGTTATATGACGTCTTTTATAAATCGATTACTTATTAATTTAGACTTAACTTATTATCGCATCCAATACCTTAAAATAAAGATAAGTAAACACCACTAGTATTACACCACAAAATAATATCGTTTTAATTAATTTTCACATCATCACTGCTCAAGTGATTTACGATTTTTGATTAATTCAATTCATTTATATGCACATTTTGGTTTGTTAGTGCTTGAGGGTTTCAAATAGTTTACAGTGAATATCTGGTATTTGATTTATAACTGATTAATTAAATGTGACTAAAGTTGATAATAAAAAAGTTATTAAAAATTCAATAATTGGCAATTGACAATGCACTAATAGGCCACCGAACCTCAGTTAATAAAATCTACGATAGAATCGATAGAAATTGTGAGTGGGTAGATCTAATCAAACTAATTAGTTCAGAGGGAATAGACATTACTGAACTTATATTAATCTCTAATGATAATCATTATCGCACACCAGATATATTCATTTGTGGTTAATCATTTTTAAAAATGGAAAAGTTTAAATAAATCTCAATTGTGTCCGATAAGTTATCACCAATTAATTCACAATATAATATATAAATTGATCGAAATATTATTGTCAAGCTCAGTTTAATTCAATTCCTATAAATAAAATGTTAGCGAAACAGATATTAAATGTGGCAATAATAATTTCATTTGTATGTTATTCAGAATTACAAGTCTTAAATAGCCATGTAATTAATACAAGTGATAGTGAAAGTATAACTTCAAGGAACACACTTCAAGGACTTCAGCTCCCTGTTCGTTTAGATCATTTTGATCCTCAGAATCCAACAACATGGAATATGCATTACGATGTTGTTGCCGATCACTTCATTGATGGTGGACCAATTATTATTTACAATAACGATTGGTATCCATCACCAGCCAATATTTTATTCGGCGTCATAAATGAATTAGGAATAGAATTAAATGGGTATCTAGTTGCACCCCATCCAAGATTTTATGGAAATAGTCGTCCCACTGAGTAAGTACGAATAACAGTTAAAGTAAATGGCATTTTCTAACAATTTTGTTTTATTTATAGTGATTTATCCGTTCAAAATTTGCAATTCTTATCAATTGACCAAACTATAGCTGACTTTGTACAATTAATCGAACATATAAAACAAACAGTTGCAGGAGCAAAATATTCACCAGTGATTTTTTGCGGAGTTCAGTATGGTGGAACATTGGGTGTTTGGCTTGCATCAAGGCACCCGCATTTAATCAATGGCGTATGGGCAATTAACACTCCGCTGGAAGCAAGACCTGACTTTAGGCAAAAATATGAAGCAATTGGTAAAACATATCGAGATATTGGACGATCGAATTGTTACGATAGAATTCAAAAAGGATTCCAAGAAACTCTTGAACTGTTAGAGACCAACTATACTGAATTGTCTGAGATGTTCAACACATGTGATCCAATTAATCCAAATAATCGTAACGATCGTTATGGATTTTTCCATCGAGTAGCACTGGTATTTGAAACAATCATTGAAATTGGTGGCCAAATAGATGGGAATCGTGTTTGTAACGAAATAATAAACCCAAGCCTAAGTGCAGTCGAAGCAATTGCACATGTAACTATGCTTTACAGCGGTGAACTTGATTGTTTAGATGCAAATTTAGAAACATTGATTGATTACTTTAGTCAAATAACATGGATGAATAACCCTCAGGTATTTGGTGAACGATCTAACTTATATCTACAATGTTCCGAACTTGGATGGTATCGCACAACAACATCTCTGTTTCAACCGTTCGGTCATGAGATAACCTATGAGATGTTCATTTATATCTGCGCAAGAGTTTTTAACGGGCGGTAATAATACCAATCAATTCTATCACTTTTTCGGTTGATAATTATCTATTTTAGATTCACCTCTCAGTTATTAGAGAAAAATGCTGCAGAATTGAATAATAAATACGGTGGCATGAATATTAATGTTAAAAATGCATATTTTACAACTGACGTTCGGAACACATATCGACGTATTAGTTTAACTGATGATCTTAATAAATTAGCACCAACTGATATAGTGGAAGTGAACACGTACATGGATCTCTTATTTCCAGACAATATAAGGCATTCGGACGAAGTTAGAAGAGCAAGAAATCGAGCCAGAGAATTTATTAGAGAATGGGTGACATCAGCACAGGAACGTAGGCAGTAAGACAAAATTTAATTTCTTATAATCAATAATATGAATTTTGAGGGAAATAAGATTAGTTACATATTGGCACCTGACTGTAAATAAAAATGGGATTAAATAAAATGGTTATTTCAAATGAAAAGGGTTCACGAATATTTTAGTCCTTAATTTGAAACATATTTCGTCTAAGAATGTAAAATATTTAAGAAGAAACAAACAGGATGATATCCATGTTTTAATGATGCCTTTCAGGTCTTATTTCGTATGAAATTATATAAAAGAACCAATGCAAGCCATTATAGTGAACGATCACATTTTAGATCATCCAATTTGATTAGTTTGAAAAAAATGTCAATATGTAACGTTTACATGAAGATCACCTTACGACATAACAGTCAAAATTTAACACAGATGTTTAAATATTATTGCTCATTTAACGACCTGGAGTAAAAGAAAACTTTAGTAGATCACACTTCACAATGTAAAATCCAAATGATCGGAATGAAACATTTGTAACTGAATTATAAACAAACTTAAAAGAAATCGAACTTCTACGATAATAAGATGATTTAACAACTGTCATCAATTAACCCTTTTCAGTCTATTATTGCTCTCATAAACTATATTTCTTCTACTTAAGAAATATCTTATTCCAATCAATTTATACTTTTCTATATTGACATCTGCTATCATTAGATAAATATTTAACGATCCAATTGAAAAAAGATTAATTGCATTCATCATATACAAAAAGAAATAAACATTGACTCATTAAAGTACTCACCGTATCGGCAGCCGTTAAATTAATTCCCAATCCTCCTGCACGCGTTGATAACAGGAAAACAAAAATATCTGATCTATTTTGAAAATCTGCTACCATATCACGACGTGCAGATATTTTACTCGAACCATCTAATCGCATGTAACGATGTTTCCTGTGCCACATATATTCCTAATGAATGATTATGATTAATTATTTTGTTCTTGACTTCATTCTGAAGAATATTAATTACCTCTAGTAAATCTATGACGCGTGTCATTTGAGAATAAATTAATACACGGTGACCCTGTGACTTAAGACGCGTTAACAAACCGTCCAATACAAATAGTTTTCCAGCATCCGTTATAAGGGTTTGTTTATCGGGAATAATTATATTGGACCAACCCAGATGTGGATAACAGAGATCAATGCCGGTTTCCACTAATTGGAGTCCTTCATTGTTTTCGCATTGTTCATGGCGTATTGCCGTCCATTGAGCTGCCCGACTTTCAACACTAAAATATTAATTGTAAAATAAATTCAATTCATACATTTGGTTATCAACAACTCACTATTGCTTCCGTCCATTACACTGCACTTTCGGTCCCAAACCGTATAAATAAGTGGGCATATCAGTTAGTTGTCCGACAATTACTTTCGATGGTCTTTCAATAAATGGGAATTCTGGTAAAAGTGTAATCGTCTCGGAAGATTTTTGTGAATCTCCTTTACTGATCGGAGATTTTGTTGGAGACTTTACTGCCGGCTTACTTGCTTGACTTGTTGTTGGAGATTCGAAATCAGTTAATTCTTCCGAAGTAATCTTAACAACATTATCGGACTCATTCTCAACACATTTACTTCTCCATGTACGATGCTCCATTGATTCCGGCATTGAATGGATACTGTGATCCAAATGAATATAGCTTGCCATTGTGGTCGTTGTGAATAGTAACTTATCCATTACGGAGTATCGTGATACAAATACTTGATTTGCATATCTTTCGAATGACGGTTCCAGAAACATTGTGTTTATAGTGTTCTTACCCCAATAAGAAACAGCCCAGCACAGCCATCGATAATTTAGCCTCTGCAACTGCTGGTCAATCTTTTTATAATGTTGAATCCTAAATAAATTATATTATTAATTATTAGAATATTGAGTAAATGAAGAAAATAAAATTACTTATAAATTAATCCTTCCAATGCTAATTTTTCTAGTTCATCAGGTGATATGTCAATAAATCTAGTAAACGAGAAAGTGCTGTCCAGATTCAAATCTACATAATTACAATATCGAACCGTGCGATCAGTTTTAAACCGTGGAAATAAAGACCGTTGCACGTTCTCAGCTTTAAATATACAAAATCTGCTATAAAAAGTTGATTCATCAAATCATTGGTTAATGAGGATGCTATTATTATCTTACTTATTATAAATGAGATGTCTTTTACTTGGAAAAGATCGATGAAAAAGTGCTTCATCAAACAATAAACGAGGTATCACATACTCAGTACATTTCATTGCAAACGGACTCTTAGCGTCTCGACGCTCAAACAGTTCAGGATGATTACAAACCTAAAATGGAATTTTATTAAACAAATAGGTTTGAGAAAGAGGAACTGGTGTTACCTTTCGAAATTGCATAACTAAATTCATTAAATTAGAAGTAAAATTTTTATCAACACAATCACTTCCTCGATCAGAATAATGCAATAAATCTTCTATACGAATTTTTTTCTTTAGTGCCATGTAAAGTAACTTTTGACGAATAGTCAAAGGACAATACATCATAATTTCAATTTTGTCAGACAATTCGTTTTCAACATCTTTCTTAATTCGCCGCAACATAAATGGCTTCAAAATCATATGAAGACGAGAAATTTGTTCTAAAATAAATAATCGTTAGTAAATTTCTACAAAAATTATAACATCATTATAGATTTCTAACTTACTCTCATCGATTCCAGTCTTATTCTCTGCATGACTCTCAATATCCTTAGAAAACCATTCATTAAATTCTTCATGTGAATCAAATAATGTTGGCATAATAAAGTGCAATAGAGCCCATAACTCGGCCATACTGTTCTGAATAGGAGTACCACTTAATAGTAACCGATTTCGACAATTGAATCCAAGAAGTAGTTTCCATCGTACCGATGATGAACTCTTTATTGCTTGCGCTTCGTCCAATACCATATATTGCCACTTAATTCTATTAAAATATTTATGATCAGCCACAATTAATTGATAACTAGTAATAACAACGTGAAAACTGGCTTCCTTCTTATGTAAATCTTTTTGATCCCAAAATTGTCGAAGCACTCGTCGTTCATTTGGTGAACCCCAATAGGGAACTACCTTAAAATCTGGTACAAATCGCTGCATTTCCTGTTGCCAATTGTGCAATGTTGACGCTGGTGAAATAATAAGAAAAGGTCCCCAAACACCATATTTTTCAGCTATATGACAAAGAAACGCAATTGATTGAACCGTCTTTCCTAATCCCATTTCATCGGCTAGAATTCCACTAATTCCCTGATCGAACAGATTTGCCAACCATGTCATGCCTTTCAACTGATAACCTTTCAGTAAGCCGGTGAACATTGACGGCTGCGGATACTCTTCTGGACTTCCATCTCCGTCCTTTTTCTTCGGTTCAATTGGCACCAAATTCACATCTCGGTGTTTATCAAATTCCAGTGTTCTTAATCGCTCCTGATCAAATGCCTCAGTTGCATTTTTCTGTGCGCGAATTTTAATCAATTCACTGTAATCAATTATATGTATTGAATTAAATCTAGGATTCAATGTCTTTAAAAATCACTTTCAAATAAATTAAATTAAAATGTTGCTTAAATACGACAGGAAATCCAGCAATAAAATCAATGTTTTCGAAGAGAAATTCGTTACAATAGTGCCTCAGTACCATTTATTTCCTATGTGTTGATCGTTTTTAAATCGTTTATTTGCAAAGCTTTTTTGTTACTGTTTTTTTTTTCAAAAAGAAATTGTGTTTTTTTTTTCAATTAAATCATATTCTGAATGTTTGAGTGTATATTAAAGGAAAAACTTTCCATCAACAATCAATTTAATAATCCATTTACATTAATTGGAAATGGCATGTAACAAAAAGCCAGGCGAAGAAGGCAATTGGATATCATGGTACTGTGGATTACGAGGAAATGAATTCTTTTGTGAAGTTGATGATGACTATATTATGGATAAGTTTAATCTCACTGGTCTTGCTGAATCTATTCCCCGATACAGAGAAGCATTGGACATCATCTTGGACGATGAACCGGACGATGAATCTACCACGCCGGATGATTGTTTAGAACAATCCGCCGAACTTTTGTATGGAGTAATTCATGCCAGATTTATTCTAAGCAATCGTGGTATTTCCGAAATGTTAGAAAAATATCATGCCGGTCATTTTGGACATTGTCCCAGAGTATATTGCGAGAATCAACTATTACTCCCTGTCGGATTATCTGATGTGGTTGGTGAATCAATGGTAAAACTGTACTGTCCTAAATGCATTGACGTATACAATCCACGTTCAACCAGACACCAAAATGTCGATGGTGCTTATTTCGGTACAGGATTTCCCCATATGCTTTTTATGGTACATCCAGAATTAAGACCAAAACGACCAGCCAACTTGTATGTGCCAAAATTATTCGGTTTTAAAATCCATTGTTTAGCATATCAATTTCAATTACAAGCAGCCGCTAACTTTAAAGCGACTGGTAAAGTTTAAATTTTATCAATTGTTAACAACTCTTTTCTGTGCTTTACTTTTAATCTCTTAAATCTCCTATTCTGTTATTTTTTGGGTCTAGTGTCATTGGAAATGAATAAAAATTGTCTTACCTATCGTAATCATCAATTGCAGCAAGTCGTGGATTCAGGTCCTCGTCTAATTGATTTAAAATACGAATTTGTTCCTCTTCAGTGCCCTTGCCAAGTTTCTTTGACATAAAGTGAGCATACAGTTCTGTTTGTGTTATAAGGAAATTTAGCTTCCTCTGTTGGCGTTTAGCTTCTATTATCTCCACATCCATCTAAAAATAAATTATATGATTATATTAAAATTTAATACGAACAGACTATTGCGTATACCTTTCTCTTTTCTTCTGCTTCTTTTTCCATACGACGTCTTGTTTCTCTTTCAACACGATCATACCGCTTCCAATATCCTTGCATTTCTCTTGTCAATCGTTTAGCACGCCAAATCGTTTCCTTCATATTTTTCTGTGACTGCATTGCCTTTTGACGGCAAATCTTCACACAGAATCCAGCCACTTTTTTACAATTTGTCAACATCTCTTTATGATTGTTTGCCTTAGCGCGTTGCACCTTATTCATTTCCTTCTTGGCCATTACTTGCCAGATTTTCTTCCGCCTAATGGCCATCATTTCGGGTGTTTTACTGGCTAAAGCTTTCTTTCGCAATCTTTTTGATGAGCCAATCAAAGACGGACTCTGTCTACTTTTATCGTTAATATTCTCATCGTCGTTGTCTCCGAGCAATAATTTTTCATCGTTATCTCCATCACCAAAGGAACCTTCGCCATCCTTATCACTATTATTCTGTTTCGCATTCTTGCCATTCTTTTTGTATTTTCTCTTTTCAGGTTTCTCAGTTTTACGTTCCTTTTCTTTTTTCCGTTTTCGTACACCAACAATTGATCGTTTGTGTTCTGGATAATAATCATATTGGGAAAGTAAACCAGTACTATAATATCCATACTGAGCATTCTGCAATAAGAAATTTATCAATGTTGGAAACTAAATCAGTAAACATTCGCTTAAAACTCACACTGGCTTTCTTGCTGTAATTGGAACGAATCTTCTTTTCCAACTGATGTTGTTTTAATAAATTCTTCAAATATTCCTCTTCATCTGATATTTCAGATTCGGTGTCTGTGTCGCTGAGCAAGATCTCTTGCAACCACTTTCGATCTGGTCCCACTTGACTGAAGTTGTACACATTTAATTTATCTGAGCGGTGATCTACGAAATATTTAAATTAATATTTCCATGGTTATTACTGTAACAGTACTCACCTTCTTTAGATGTGGTAATATCATTTTTATTACGTTCCTTGAAAACAATGTCTTGTAAATTCTCATCGGAATCCGAGCTCTCATCACTGGAAAGTGGCTGCGATAACAAATTGCGAGCGTATTCCATAAACATCGTCATATCCAGACAAGCCTCCAGACGTTGAATGTGCAATGGCTTCGCCAACGCACTCCCATTCGCTCTCGCCATTGTGGACCCAGGACTGTCTCCCATGTACCCAAAACAATTTAATTTGTGATTGGAAAACTGGCACTCCTAACCTCAAATAGAAGCGGCAAATAAAAACAATGTCGATGGAAAGAAGATCATTGATTAAATTGATAAAACCAGAGTATCGGCTAAATGTTTGCAGGCTTAACAAATCAATTAAACTATTCACAGTACATAAAATACGCTTTAATTACCTTTATTTTAATTTAATTATCCGGGAGCTGAATCTTGTTATTTGTTTATTTTTAAAACGATGAAGCACTAAAACGTAGTAACTGCACTTACGTCTTTTCAATTTTAAAGTTGATGATAATTCGCGGTCAATCCAATTAGTCCTATATTCAAAAATTATTAATTAATTTTTCAATGTCTTTAACGATCCATGTTTAACAAATGTCATTTATTCTTTAATCTAATTTTGATTTACAAAACAATGAAATATCAATCAAAGTGTGGCGATAGTATAGCCAACGTTATTAATGGTAAGGCCAAATTATCATTCTGCAATGTTACACATTCATAAGTAGCATTCACCGCAATCGCTAATACAACAATTGGTACTGTAACATTTGGTACCCACACAAGACCTACAAAAATAAAAATTAAAGATTGTCTGATTGAACACGGAATAATAAAATTACCTAATATTTGTAGAAAAACAACGGATAGAATTTGAACTAAGCAACTGTATAACGCTCCATCAATAGTTTTACAATTTCCATGTAGTGCCATCCATGGTAATTTAATTTTTCCGAATTTTTTTCCCATTATACTAGCCGTAGAATCTCCAATTCCTACTGACAATATTCCACTTAATAACACCAGACTATTTATCGACAAATCCTTTGGAATTGTTAGAGCATTTGGATGTAACCATAATGGAATGGCACATGCAGTTAATAGATAAATATGACTCATTATTAAAACTCCTGAATCTTTTTCATCCACATAAGGTCTCAAGTATTTTTCTACCAAACATCCAAGTGGATCGCCCATAACTCGAATTAATTCAACCATACACATTATAGCAAACAGTACCGAAGTTGCCAAAATTGTAAACTCACGAAACATGGAATAACCTGGTATGTATATTATCACAATAAATAAATGAAATAGCTTTCTGATCACAGTTGAAGAACCACTAAATGTTTTCGTTGTTAGTGCAATTATGGCCAAACAAGTGCACACGATGCACAGGGCTATGAATATTATCTAATAATTGAAGACATTTAATTAAAATATTGAAGAATTCAATTACACATTATACTTACCAAATTTCCATTGCTCCTCATTTCAGTTAGTAAATAATCAATCATTGAAATGTCATAAATTGGAATGAATACCAATCCACCAAATGCGATACAACTAACCGGATAGAAAAATATAGGTGATTTACATATTGGTAATAAATAGGTGCTTGATCCGATCACAACTGTAATTGCAGGAAAAGCCTAAAATATAAAGTTACTTATCCGATGTACTACATTTACTTTGTGATCAATGTTATATACAATGGCATAGAAACTTATTCGATTCTCTTCGATCCAATTACATTCGATATCATCAAATAATAATCTTAAAGTATATGCTATGAACATAATGATTCCTTCTGAAATAACAGCAGCTTCTCCAATTGTAAAACTATTTTTGGCATTTCTTAAAATCTCGTTAAACAAGAGATCTGATGCAACACAAACTCCTAGTCCCCAAGCAATTCCAGCAATGTAATCTAAAAATATCAATTATTAATTTGTTTATATGAAAGCAATATCGTATGTTTTACTATCATCAGTCAGAGCCTCCAACAAGAGCATTACAGTTGAGGAACTTAGGAAGTAGTAGAAAAGTAATTGACACTTTGGTACATTAATTGAATATTTGGCTGCACGAATACGATACAGCATGGACAAAAACTGACACAACATTCCAGTTTGAATGGCAAACAAAAACTTATAATTTTCGGATATTTTTTCAGATAAAGCACCGGTAAATCCTTTCTTAAAAAATATATTTGAGGCACATATAGCAAATAGTATGATTGGCAATTCAATTCCTGCTTGTTCCACTTTTCTAAAATAAGTTGTAGTTGTAATATATCAATGTGATTAATTAACTTTAAGGGGAATGCACACCAACCTTGGTACCAATTTCAACCTGGATAATCCTGGTTTCAAGGTATCATAGAAGGACTTGTACTCTTTAAGTTTCCCCATATTATCTATTATAGGCGATGAATTCAAATCTGAACTTCCACTAAATTGATCAAAATTGATTCCCTGATTTTCTACCTTTTTGTGGGATTAAATTTATTGTTACTTTCTGCTAACTTGCATAAAAGTAAATGGCAGCTTACTAATTCACTTGAAGCTGTTGATGTCAGAATATTATCCTTAGAGGCATCTTTATCTACTGTAAATATAATTGAATTTTGTAGTCCGACGGCTGAATCAGTGGGTTGTTGTGTTACTTCCGATTTGGAGGAGCCTTCTTTCACCGTTTGATTGTTATCGTCACTTAACTCGGTATGAATTGACTCTGCATTATACGTATTATCAGCAGCACTCATTACCTTTGTACTTGTCCATATGAGCCGAATTCAACTACAGTTTTAATAGAAGTTATAAATGTAAATTGTTTGATAACAATAGCAGTTATTTTAATTTTGGATCGGCTGCGGCAGTATTATCAGTTAGCAATACAGACACATCATCAATCTTTAGATGAGTTAGTGACCACGGTCCATTTGTGTTGGTGGACTGCAATTAACTCAACGTAATTTACCTGGAAAAATTAATGTTTCGCCCTTTGGTAGCAATCACTAGTTAATTTTAATAATTCATCAAAAGTTCATTTTCTACACATTTCCGGTAGTACGGTGGATTACTTCTTGTAACAAAATCACATCCGATAACTATTATTTAACAGCCGATAAATATTAATTAAAAACACACAATTTATTTGGTCCGATCTACAGGTATCTCACAATTGTTTATATTTACATCGAGTTTCAGGCTTATTGAAACAGCGTATGGTTAACCCAATGGTTGGGTAAATACACCCTTAACAAATTAAACACATTTGTATCATGGCAGCCACTATTTGAAAGACGAATAACATTTTACGGTTTGAGTCTTCACTGGTGTCCACCTGTAAGTGAATTTCGACGGCACTGTCAACTTATATCAAAAAGCTCATACTTGGAGTCAACAATATTTAGAGTCAATGGGTAGTATGACTTATATTGAATATAATGTCTTTTGATTCGTTCCTTATTTTTACTACAAGCTGGGAACAAACCCCATATGACTAATATTTATATTTCCGTCGACGAGTTGGAGTAAACAGATTGAAATGCAATTTTCTAAAATTTAATAAGCCGTTGTACATAATTCTGTAAATAGCACACCTGCTTCATAATTTGGATCGATCATGGACTACCTGCAAGAGGCAATATGTCTAGCATTGGACTCGGTAGTATTAGGAATTTTGATTAAAGAATACAATAGCTACAAAAGCACAAGGGACAAGTTAAAGGTAAGTGAATCAAATATTTCTCATTGGGCAAATCATCCTCCATTAATTCATTTTAGGATGCTCCACAAATAACAATTAACGAGAATTTGAAAAGAAATCCAGAACTAGTGGCCAACAACAAAATACCTTATGTAGTACTACGCGGAACAGTCACTCCCTTGGCACCGCCAATGAAGAGTGTTTTGGCTCCGTCAGTGACTGGAGTGCTTCAAGTGATCAAATTGAGAGAACACAGAGTTGCTAGAGGTTTTGCTGGTTTCTGGACGGAACAGAAGAAATTGATACACGTTTCCACGAACGATATTCCATTTGCGATTTCAAACAATAAATGTGATGTGGAGGTAATTGACGGATTATCGGCTGAGATTCTTGATCTGGATGTAGTTTACGACCATTATGAACAAACGAGTTTATCATTTTTTGATCACATCTTCGGATTTTTCGCTGGAGTCAGACAAAAGGGAATGCAGACAACAGAAGAAATATTAAGAGATGGAAGTTTAATTACAGGTGATTCAAATGCAATTGTAACAGAAATTCATTGGTATTTATTAGAATGTATTTTTTAGCTGTCGGAGAATTGGAATTGGATGGAAAAAGTCTTAAACTTGTAAGTAATTCAAACGCACCAATGTTTTTAACAACAGCTACCAAAGGGACTCTTTTAAAGAAACTTGACGAGGTCAAATCATCTATGTTGTATGTATAACAAAGAGTATTACTATTCCATTTATGAATTTAATGAAAACTGTTACGTGCTACGATTTTAGAGTTAAAATTGGAATCTGTAGTATAATTGGAGCGGTTTGCTTGGGACTAATTATAAGAAAAATATATTTAAAAAAAAAGCAGGAGAGGAACGAACGTAAGCTCAAAAATGATCTCGAGAAAAGTAGAAAAGAGCGACGATCTAAAGCGAGACAAAATGATATACCAGTGGAGCAGCGATGTGTTGTTTGCATCCATAATCCTAGAGAAGTAAATCAACTAAAGATACTAATTATTCTTGAACTCCATTCTGATTATTATTTGATTTTAGATTATACTCTTTCCTTGTGGCCATGTATGCCTCTGTGAAGATTGTGCAATTCAAATTAAAGATTTATGTCCGGTCTGTCGAACTAAAATTGATTCTAAAATGGCAGCATTTATTTCTTAATTCTAAAATGGAAAATTTACAGTGTAATTTGAAGAATTGTTATTTATATATAATAAATCGTGGGCTTTAGCCAGTCACATACATAAACTAATCGTACTTATATTGTCTGTTGCATAAGAATTTTGTATATTTGACGAAATTTGGACGAAATGCAATTCCACTCACACGAAAACCGGCGTTAAACTTTATTTTATTCGACCGGCAAACCGTCACGTCATACGACACAATTTCTACCAGGCGAACATAATACAGCAGCAGGGTAGTAACGCCGGTACAAATCAGTGCATATTGAAATGGTTTATAAGTACACCGATTGGTTTAGCGAATATGACCTTGTCGTGTTACTCGCTGCTCCCCGGCTATTCACGGGCTATTTATTTAATGAAAACAAGCGATTCACAGCGAAATTAGTGGAAGGCACGTCACAGTTAAACTTTGCGAGTCTACGCCGACTAAACTGTAACTAGTTTTTTTACTTTCATTTTCTTGTTCCTACCGTTGGCAAGCCATTGACTAGGCGAGCATAAATGGTAAGCTGTCCCAGTGCGACAGTACGCGGTAAATTTTCGATTGTGGTAATGTCCTTGGATGAAAAACAGTAAGCCATACCAGGCGACCATAATCAGCAGCACGGTTCAATAGAAAGCTGACGAAACAACAAATCAGCTGATTGCAAAGCGATTGCTTTGTTTTTTCCAGAGATGGCGCCACTGCAAGAGAGGAGTTTAATGCGCGGCAGTTCATCTGTTATATGGGAAGAGTTAACTGAAACTGTTCAAACTAAATTCAAAAGACTTTTCAATGTATTTTTCATTACATTTTAATTTTATTTTACTTTTAGGTTTAAGAAAATTCTTAATAATGACAAAAATTGGTTTTTTTTACTTTATGATTTCATGTTTCTCTAGTCAATTTCTGATTCATCTTTAGTAATTGGATTTTCATTTTTTTGTTTGTTTCAAAAAAATTATTCATACAAGAGGTTTTGGTTCACTAATACGAAATAGATTTGAATTTTATATCTTCACGTATTGGGGGGATATAAGAAATCAATATGTAGTTTACTTATGTAATTTAAATATAATTACATTTCGTTTTCTTGACCTTAGATACATATGCAAATGTAATTGGATTTACCTACAAAGTATTTAATAAGATTCTTGTTTATATTAATTAATAATTTAAAGGGATTTAAGATGTTTCTTGTTCTTTTTTTTTTTGTTTGTTTTTGGTTTTTAAATCTCTCCACTATGATATGATATTTAATTATTGAATAATGCTATTTACAAAGAAGACGAAAAAAAGGGGATTATTATTACATAATTATTTTCTAAATTATTTCATTATTTATATATACTTGATTATCAGTGATCAATTGATCGCCATTGATTGAGGAAAATAAGAATGATTTGTGGTGCTATGATCCATTTGGATGGCAGCACACACGAAGACAATACGATTTTGTCTTTCATTTATCGAATGTAAAATTGCATAATTATATTTTTTATATTCATTTACTCAAACAGAAGCGTAATAATCAGTCGATTACTTGATAATCAATATTTTCTTCTTTTACTGAGAACAATTCATTTTATATTTTTAATATAAATTGTGAATTTGAAGACAAAATTGGCAAATATTATTTTAAATTTTGTTATTAATTATGTTTCAATTCTATCACTTGATTCATAAATTAAATTCAACATTCATAACGTAATTACATTCATTCGTTATTTACATGGTTACCTTTCATTTATATTAATGCCTAAGATTTGGGGGGGTATTTCAAAGAAAACATTAAAATGTGTTGGATCATAATTTTTGTTTTTGTTTTTTTTTTTTTTGTTTTTGGTTTTCTCACTTAGAATTAGAGTTTTCTTTATCTCAAATACTTTTTATCATTCATTGTGTTTAATTAGTGCAAGGATTTCAGTTCCTTTTCGCCACGCAAATGAATTTATTTCTCCCATTTTTCACTATAAATAAACAAATAAAATTACTTCTATTGAATTTACCACCAACATCAAATCGATAAATTATGAGTTTTGCTATACAATCATATTACAATTATAAATGTTTCGTAATTCTTTAAAATTTCTATTGGATCAATTGATATAAGTTTGATTAAATGCATTCACTACATTTCTTTTATACCTTTTGGTTATCTCACTGTGTTAATCTGCTTCAATTTCACCGGCTTTTATCAATATTAATGTTTCTAAAAAGGAATAATTGTGTTTTGTTGTGTAAAGATTTTGATAATTTCTTTTTTGTTTTCTTGTGTTTTATTTGTTTATCTCTGTATCATAAATTTTATCTTAATAAGGATATGCGCTCATTAATTTACTTATAATTCAATTTTTACTTTAATATTTATAATTAAATTGCTATGTAATAAGAATAAATTTAATCTGTGGCATTTTCTACACTTAAAGTTTAACGTTGATTTTTAATTTTTATTTTCTCCATCATCACCTATCCAATGCTATTTATTAAATGTTTTCTGTTTACGAATTAAGAGTTCTCATATACAATATTATCTATATATAGAATAATGATCATAATTACTAATTTATATATTAATTATTTCTTCAAATTATCATTCACAATTCTTATTTCAAGAACATGTGTCTCTGTCTTTTGCTCCTGTTCAGAGTTAAAAATCCGTTAGATAAATTTACTAAAACGTTTTTCTTTTTTTTTTATTTGGAATCCGGATAAACGTTAGGCGGATGAGAGTTAAAATTTCTTGGGAATTTTGATTCAAACTCATACTACGATGATTTAGATTGATAGTTTTAATTAAAATTTAAATCATTTCATTTACAATGTAACGCTTTTAATTATATCAGTTTCTTTGTTTGTGTATTTTGTATTTTTTTTTTTTTCGTTTTTTATCTTTCATATTTCATTAGGTTTTATATGTGAGATCAATAGAAAACATGAATTACATGATAACTATATTCGTGTAAGGAAAATTCTAATCTTTGTTTCATTTATGTTTTTCTGTTTTATTAATATCATACATTCACTATTAGATTCAGTGTTTATCTGTGAGTATACATCCTCTCATAATTACTAATTCGTTTTATTCTTTCATATTCATAAAAAAAAAAAACAAAAGAAATATTAAAATTATTATCTAGTCGGAGAGGCAAGTATTTTAATCAACTAGTCGTTACTATTTGGCTCTAAAATAGGTGTAAGTTATAAATTAATTATAAAAAAAAAACAAAGTGTTATATCAATTACAATTACAATTAAAATAAAAACGAACTAAAAATTAATAATTGGATATCATCAACCATATTTCATATCTCACGTTTATCACTAACTGATTAATTTCTAATTTGAAGAATTATTTAATATTGTAATACCCTAAGTTCTTATTATAATGTAAACGTGTTTAACCGTCATCATACATGTACACCGTTTCTTTTACTTTCGTTTTTAACTTGTATCGTGTGATTTTAAATTATGCTACATTAATATAAATTTCTATTTTACAAATTAATTCTCCATAAAATTCTTATAAATGGAGCACGGGCGGTGTTAATCATCTTTTCATTCATCATATTGTTCTTCATTTGGTTTCGAATTATTTTAACTGTGTATTTGTATTAATTTCTTTTGATTTTAATCTCTCACTTTTTGTATGGTACATACAACTGACTATATGCAGTTTATGTTGTAATCAATTTTAAACTATTGTTACAGTTACAATCGTTCTCTTATCAATTTGAATATATTATTTATATAACAGTCTCTTTATATTCATTCAAATAATAAAAAAAATTTTAAATTAATTGTATTACAATTCGTATGAATAATTCAATTAAATCGTTTCATTATTCACCTCCGCCAATTAATGATTGATATTCATCTTAATTCGTTTCATATTGATTACTTATCGAACTAGAATTTAATTTTTGTTTATTCTTTCTGGATAATTATAAATGACAGTCATTTATAATTGTAAATTGCAATTTTACGTGACTAAAAACAATTCAATAATAACCATTATTATTGTATCATTTTGAAAAAAAGAAAACATATTTTGTGTACAAATGCTTAGTAGAATTAAAAGGTAAAAAATTTTCCTTTTAATCACTTCTTATTTTTATCAACGTTTTTCCACTTTTGTCCCGATTTACTTAAATTGTTGAAAATAAAAAGAAAAATATTCCTGATCCATTAAAAACACTTAAATAGAATTGATTTTTTTTTTATACTTTTACATAACTTATTCATTAATTATTATAATTATTAATATAATATATTAAATGCTTACAACACTAATCATAATCAATGAAATGAATTATTAGATATATTTCTTCTTATTTTCTTGTAATCACATATTTTATCTACTTAAAAGAAATGATTTTATTTAATTTAATTAAATTAAATAGTTTTTTATGATAAATAGATCCGTTATGTTCAAAACTCAACTCTGCTAAAGATAATGAACGTTTAAAACAAATAAAATTGAAACGATTTGGATTTAACAAAATTTAAAATTAAAATAAAACATTTCCACCTTCTTTTTTTCATTCGTCGCGATTTAGAATTAGAAATTGCACACCAAAATTGATTGATTTTCACTTTTTGTTTATACGGTATAACAGCTTTAATAGTCCCAGCGAGCTTCTTTCTTTATAACAATATTATTTGACTCACCATTCGTTTGTTCATCACCATCTCGTTCAGAATCATCATTTTTATCCGTTTCATTATCATCTATCGGTGATTTACTACGTGGAACAGGTGAGGTGTTTTCTTTTTCAGCCGATGCATTCTCTTCATCATCATTAAATGGTGCATCTTCATCATGCTCAGCCTTTACATTATCATCGACTTCAGCAGCATCATCATTTTCGTCATCATCATCATCATCTTTGTGTTCATATTCACCAGATTTTCTCATTACACATACACCATTTATGATTTCTTCTTTATCAGCAGCCGCTGCACTAGTGGCTGCAACCAATGCAGCAATCGGAAGACTACCTGGCTTAATATCATCTTGCCAGTCTGGATTTACCCACTGAGGTGCTGCCGGTTTCCGTCGTGATGATCTAACATTATGCAGTAACGACGAAGTTGGAGTCTCTTTTGTCTCTGATTTACCACCAGATGTACCATCTAATGATTCAGAATCAGACAAATGACTATCATCACAATCACCATCCATTTCCTCAAAATCATCATCACGTTCGTCTCGTTTCAATGATAAATCCAAACAATTCATTTGATCCTTTAACACATTTGCAAACTCTTCACTCGTTGGCAACAATCCTCGACCAATTAATGCTGCCAAATTTGAATTGGCTGCCAAATATGCGCCATACTGTTGTATTGGTACACTGCCCAAACCCATTCGTTCAGTACGTAATTCCATTAAACGTTTACCCAATCTCGCTCTAAATTGGACGGGATCAAATGGTGCACCAGTTTGATTTTCTCTTGATGGTACAGCATCAGCGGGTGCTCCATGCGGAATCTGTTGTTTTAAACGCATTCGATGATTATGGAACCAATTGGTAATTGTACGAGTCGATAAACCTAATTCAGAGGCCAAAAATTCAATGGTGGCCACATTAGGATATGGATCCAAATGGAATGCAATACGAAGGGCTTCTTTTTGTTCTTCAGAGAATAAAACACGTTGTTTTTTATTTGGCGGTGCACCCGTTGACCCAATCGAACATGGGCCCGGTGAATTGGATGTATAAAATTCGGACGTATCATTACTGCTAGTATCAGAACTATTATCTTGAGCACCAACAGTAGAACGACGTCGTTTTGTTGCTTCGCGTCGTTCATTTTTGATTGCTTGTAAACGATCCACATTATTGGCATCTGCTAACCATAATTGCATACGTATAAATGGTTCCCGGCCTTTAATACTCAACATATGCCATGGTTTTGGTTTTGATAACAATTCGGATACAGATCCTTGTGATAAACCTAATACTGCCTCACCAAATATCTACAAAAACAAAATAATAATATTTTTTATTAATTAACCATTTCGGTTAACAAAAAGTTTAACAATAATTTTTATTACCTTTTGGCCAATATTGTTGGCTAGCAACGCTTCCTTTATTTTAGTTGTTATTATTTGTGTATCGAGATCTTGAGTTAATGCTGCCATTTCATAAACGGTTGGTGACATATGCTGATGTAGTCCACGCATTGCATTTGCTTGTTGTTGAGGTGAATGGACTGGCATTGGCATTATTTGTTTCTTTTCTTGACTACTAGCCAATGATAATGGGAATGGTTGGGGTATACCTGGCGGTGTTAACATTAAACTTTGTTGCTGTTGCTGAAGTTGTTGTTGTACTTCACGTTGCTGCTGATTTTCACGATGGTGTTGAGCTTCACGTTGCTGCTGTTGATGTTGATGTTGTTGGAATTGTGACGGTGGTATATGTTGCAGCGGTGAATGCATTTGCATGATTTGTTGATGTTGTTCGGGTGTTAACATTGGCATATCATTCTTTAATTTTTGCATCGGTGATATTTGTTTTGCCATACCCATTGGCAATTGTGGGGTACCACTGTAATTACCTGTACGCATTAATTTCTCTGGGGCGATTTTATATTGACTCGCCACCAATTTATGAACAGCATTTTCGTCCTCTAAAAACATTTTCATTCGAATAAATGGTTCACGGCCTTTTTGGGTTAACATATGCCATGGTTTTGGACGTGCTAACAAATCACTGACACTACCTTGGGATAGTCCCAAAACTGACTCACCAAATAAACGTTGGCTAATTGAATACTGCGACAATGCTTCTTTAACACGTCGTACAATGTCTTCAGTATTTAAGTTATTGAACATATCGAATTGTTGTTGAGTGATTGGTGGTAGAACAGCTTTTAATGGACGCTGCGGTGAATTATGATGTTGGGTAACAGGCGATTGAGTAATTAAGGAGTTTGTAATTGATGCCATCCGTTGTAGTGGACTGGCAGCCGATGAGAAATCATCCGTTGGTGTCATTGATGGGGGCAAGATACTGTTACTCAGTGGACTGGGTAACGATGAAGCGGTTGTTGACACAGCTGATGGTGTACTACCAGCCTCCGGTTTTGGACGTACCAAATTGAATGCACTACTGTTTACCAATTTATCATCATTTGTATCATGTGTTGATTCTGAGTCTATGTTTGATTGTTGTTGACCGTTTAGTTTAGCTTGTACTTCTTTTTTCACTGATAAATCTTGGGCACCGTTCAATGCCTGTTGCTGTAATGCCAACAGACCCGGTAAATTTGGAAAACCGGCTCCACCTTGTTGCAATTTTGATAATTCCCGTTGATATGCCTCAAATGCTGTACGTATTTGATCATCTGGTATTTGACCTAAACCACCACCGGGTGTTGGTGGCATACCGCTAAAAATATGTGGAAACAAAATACTAAATTAATTCTAGCAAACAATTCACAAATAATAAAATAATTCGTCTATTGATAGTCACCTGGGGAATGGATCACGTGGTTGACGATTTATTAATTTAGCTAATTCTTCTTGATAAATACGTGTCACTTTATCCTGTGATATATCATCATTCTCATATTTCTTTAATTTTTTCATTTGTTCTTTGGTAAACGGTGATAATGATGGATCATGCGGTGATTTTGAATCTTCAATACTATGTGAATCTTCCATATTATCTTTATGGGAATTATGTTGATTATGTAATGTGGCTAAATGTGTTTGTTGCTGATGTAAATGCGACAATTGTTGTTGCTGTTGTTGATGATGTGATATGGGGCCCTTCATTAAACTGGATGCCTCAGACAATATATGAGCGATACGATCATCATTGATATCATCGGGACGTCCATATGGTGGCATACCGGCGTCTGTAACAATTAAAAGAAAAATAATGGAGAAAATTCATTAGTTAAAATTGTCTATTTGGTTTCTAGCCAATATTACTACACTCTACTATCAATTCACATTGAAACTACAAAGAAGTTTTCTTCATTTAATTTACGGCTATTGATTGCGCATTACAGTGATTTTCAAGTTTTATAATTTACAACAACCAATTGAAGTATTAAATCGACGATGTTTATTTTAGCGTGCCGTATTGTTAAATGTCCTCGATATTTCAAATGAAAAACAACAAAAAGTAAATAAGTAAATTCGCCTTCAATTTTCCATATAGAATTTTAACATCGATTCACAATTATAAAATCCAACACTAATAAAAGAGAAGGCTAAATTGGTGTGAGGATTTTCTGTTTGATTGTGACTTATGACCCATGTGATTAAGTTTTGCGTGTACAAACTGAATTTATATTATATTGCATTGTACAGTTAACAAAATCGGAAATAAACTAATGCCAAAGCCAATACATTTGAAGCTGTGTGGAGGGTTAAAGTCATACCTATTACCCATATAATCCGCTATAGAGAAAACACACCTCAAATAAAATTCGCTCCCCCATAATACAACTTGTTGTATTGGATTCAATGTAAAATAGTTATACGACTTTGATTATATAGAATTTTCATTCCCAATATTTATCAGAATCTATAAATTTTATTATGACCTTTCAGTTATTAGCATTTAACTATCGTGCAACTTATATTCATCTAGCAATAATTATTATACTTCATTGTTGTTGTTGTTTCTTTTATATTTTTATTTTTTGCTCGTTCAATAGAACCTGAACAATACAAAAAAAAAAAATGGAAAATTTAGGTCGAAATCGTGTCTTAAAACGTATGGTATGTTAGTATGGTTGGCCATCGAAATATCAATCTTCTAATCGGTCAGCCAATAACAGAAAATAAATATTCAAATGAATTTCATATATCGAATTGAAATCAAGACATCAACCTTAACTTGGTTTGTTTGTTACTGTGTATAGCCCAGTCGATGACAAAGTTTGATAGTCAACTGAATTTATTGCCATCACCCCCAAACAAATGGAACTTTTTATTTCCACGGGTTTATTACGGTACGTCCAAAATGGAAATAAAGAAATAAATTTTCATGAATCGATTAAACAGGGTGAATAAATTATAATTGAGTTTCTTGTGGGCGATGGATGCGCCCATAATAAGACTAATGACTTTCTATTCAAAACTCAGCCAGACATTTCGAATAATTTTCTTCATTTTTTTTCCACCTTTAAAAAGATTGATTTTGCTACTTTTTTTTTTAAAATCAAATGAAAGAAAAATATTATAATTCTTATGTAATTCAATAAGAAAGTGATTTTATTTCGTTTTTTGCTTTTCAGCTAATTCACTTTAGTTGACTTTGTTAGCACGATAGATTGAAAAGAAATAATACTTAATTTGTAATAACATCGGTGAAACATTATAAATCGATTAATAATTTTGAATGAATGGTGTAACACCCACCCCACTTATTTATGGTGATTTTGAATGCAAAACTCCCAATGAATTGAAACAATACAAGTCATTATATTTGCTAGCAAATCGAATCAGCCCAATAGTAATATTGGAAATAACAAATTTTAAATTTGTTTTTAGTAAACTTTTTTTCATTTGAAATTTTGAATTATTGTACGTCAATCTTACAGTCAACTGTAGTAATACCATTGGTCTATTCAAATTATTATTAATTACAAATCACTGGCGTTTACATTAACAACGTAAAATACTTTTAATAAGCGCTAAGGAATTTATTTCTAACGCAATAACAGAGCCAAAGAACGGTGGGAATTATAATTAATAAAACAAAAAATCACCTGCAATGAAATTCTTCTGAAACATTGTCATTTCTTCGTTGTGTTTTAATTGAAATTGTCGCATAATTAAGAGATTTATACCGAATAAATTTCATGAGACAAACAAAAAAAACCATTGCGTTATTATGTCGTTGAATAAGTCATAAATAAAATAACAAGAAAATCATTTATTTTCTCACATAAGCAAATAACGAATCTTTTATAATGGTGTGTCCCACTTTAATGAAGACATGAATATGTCAATGATCGAATAAAACAATGGAAATAAAATCGATAAGATAAGATTTTCTTATTTGTTGTTGTTGTCTTTTCTTATTTTAAGTACTTTGTATATACTGCAGATAGTTGAAATGCCATCATTTCCATACAAAATAAATAATTTTATTAGCCACCGTGTGTTGTCAGGTGATAATTAAAAGCAAATTTATTCCACACAGAAAATCAAAATTTATCAATGATAAAAAAGGAATGACAGATTCATTTCCATTAGTCTCTTTCGGAAAAGAATTAAAAAATTAGTAGCAATGAATAACACGCGTAGAAATCATTAAATCGCACACATCGACAATGAATAAGAGAAGAACAATAAAATATGAAATTAATGTGATTAATAAATACATAATGATCTTTACAGCCAATGATTTCATATGATTTTATAACGCCTATTTTCTTTAGTATTTATACAATGTTTTGTAGGCAGCAAATCAATATTTATATTAACGTATGACCAACACTGTAATGTAATGAATACATCATCCTTCATGCTGATTTAGTTATAAAATTTTTTAAAACTTGAAATGTGATTGGTTCTAACAACAAATTAAAACCAAAAAAGAATTAATTGTCTACCCTTCGTCTATAAACAAATGAAAAACTACAAGAATTCCATTTCTTCTTGATATACCAAACGGGACACATTGGATGACAACGGAATAATTGTGATTCTTTTTCTTATAAATTACACAATTTTATTACACTTAATTATAGATTGCCTTTGCAACGATCCAACAGATTAATTATGTTCATCAAATCATTAAGTGAATAAAAAACGAAATATTCTATTAAACATTGAGAATGAAAATAAATTAAATTTGATTGTGTTTCTCTTCTAAAATGCTTTTAAATTGTACATCTAATAAATCGTTAAATAACTGAAGAAAATATTTTTTATTTGATTCACGGCACATTTAATCTATTCGCAATAATTTGTTTTAAACTGTTTACCTCCAAATTGAATTTGATTATATTTTTATACAATTTAAAATGAATTTTTTTAGTATACAATAGAATGTTTATTATTAAAATACTGACCGAAACGATTGATGTACGCTCGGCTGACTACTGATTCAGCATCTATAATAAGAGAACATTTATAAAAATAATTTATAATAAAGGATGATTTTTGCGACAGGTGAATATTTTACTTATACAAAAATCATTGGTGATTCAAAAGAAAATACTAAAATTGTAAGTAAATAAATAAGTGGTCAATTGAAAGGGATTAAAGTCAGAAGATTAAATTTCATTGTGATTGTGTTATGAATTGTATGGATACGTAAATGTAAATTAAAGAGAAAGAGATAGAGATAGTACATGTCATTAAATCTGTGTGCAAATAATTAGGTCATTACGTGTTGATTATTCAATTCGATGTTGACAGTTATGTTAAATGTATATCGACCAACCCCCCAACCCCTCAAATGCTAGAAAGAGAGCTCTCATCACAATTCAACTTTACAAAAAAATTTAATTGCCAACTTAAAAAAAAGGAACGATTCGATTTCAATTTATGACTGTCTTGGTAGTAATTCAAGAACAGAATAATATCAATGAGCTCTTATAGACTTTACCACCCATATGAAAATCCTCTAATTAAATTCGAATATGTGAAATTCTTATCGTGTATGTGTATTCAAATAGAATTATATATTCTGTTACATATTATGGATTCAAATGTACATATTACATGTGTATGCTATTATGACATGCAAATAGGGTGGGAGGCCAAAACTACCAAAAACATAAAAACAGAAATGAGTAATAATAATTGTTAATAATCATAAGCACGCGATATTCAATTTATAGAAACTAAATATATTTGAAAATACAAATTATAAGAGAAATGTATAAAAGAAAATCGAACATATTAATTTGCATAATTTTCTATTGGCCAGGTAGATTTTCTTTTCTATTTTCATTCACATTACCACTTTATATGCAAATGTTCTGATTCATTTCCCAAATAGAAACAACAACAAAAAAATTAAAGAACATTAAAAGGCTTTGTGATACGTGTAAGTAAAGAAATATGCAAATATGGTAGTAACTAATTCATCATCGGATACGACTTATAGCCAATATCGTGAAGGTCTGATTTTAGTCGCCATTGAATAGCCACCGATTTAAAGTAAAAAAATAAAAGAATCAAATGAAGGAAAAACCAACGTCTGGATTTGAATTCAATTCAATGTGATAAGATTGGTAATGATCATAAAAAACCAATCAGTTACATTTCGAGTTCATTTGTTTCACGTTTCACATTTTATTACGATTAGGTCTTTTATTAAATAAAAACCCGCCGATTCAACTAAAAATAAAATCGGTTAAAATTTAATTGGCATTAAAAGATTGTAGCAATTAATCAAAGGAAAACAATAACAACAACAAAACAAAAATTAGATATTGATATGTGATTATTATCGACATTGGGTATTCATTCAAACTCAGTTATGATACTTAATTTGTTTATGCGTTTATAATAGCGTGTCCCAATGTATCATACATATGTGAATGTACGAGAATATGCCAATAATCGCAGGTAGGTAGGTAAGGTAACTCTCCTCTATGACAGACAGAAACGCAAGTTCAATCAAATGAAATAATTTTTGTTGTTTATATATTTGTGAAAGAGAACAATGTTTGAACTAATTTTTTATGTTTTATTATCGGGGTTTAATCGATTTATACGATCAATTATTGACATTTTATAATTAAAAATTCAATGAAGGAGGGAGATTTTATATGATTTTCAATTCAACATTACCAATTTAATTTTATAATTGCATGCATATAATTATCACGTAATGTATTTTTAGCAACATCAAACATTAATACGTTTGAAAATAACAAGAGAATTAATTCTCTTTCTATTTTATTAATGTTTAGTTAATATCGAATAGTTGTAGTGTATTATGTACATGTTATTTCTTTCTTTCTTTTTCTCCCATTTAATTTAATGTTTGCCAATGCAAAATGTCGAATATTTACGAGACAGAATCGTTTTCATTTAATTATTCGTTTTATACAGTTACTGGTATTTTACTTCATTATTTACTTGTTCATTTGGTATCGTGTAATTTTGATTTACTTAAATTGTCTTAGATGTCTCTTAAGCAAAAACAATATTGTTTGTCTCATCTTGATTTTAGCGGTATTATGAGGTCATAGCGGTACAAATTAATGGCATGATCTTTATCCCAATCAACATTATACCCATGTACCATTAGTCGATTCTTGTCACCCCAAGTGTGTAAAATACATGAAAGCGAGAGAGAAAGAGACACCAGTCAAATGACAAAATGAAAACATTATTATGTCGCAATTTCGTTATGCTGAATAACAGTTTTTTAATACCCAATTTAAATGGGTTTTTTCCTTTCTTCATATCCATTCAATCTAAAACCATAGAAAATTGATTTTTTCTCTATTCACACTTAACATCGACTTTTCACTTCTTAAAATTATCGTCAAATAAAATGATAATTTTGTTTTTATTTTCACTTTATTTATAGCAATAATTGAATGAAAATAAGAAAATATGGAAAATTGATTGAGCCACAACGCATATAGACTTTATTCGTTGAATTGATCAGACAGACCTAAGCCAATAGGCACCGGCTTTTCAGAGTTTATTTATGAATACGATTCAACAGCAATGATATTCATATAATTCGTTTTAATATAAAATGAGATTAAGAAAATTCCTTCGGTGAATGAATTATGGAATATATCGAAATACAGTGAAAAACCGTCGAGAAATGCGTTTCGGTTTTGTCTTAGATTTATTTGAATTTGATTTTTACAGTGAAATTGAATATTTTATTTTGTTGGAATACCAAAGATTTAAATTAATGAAAAATTAACAGTGAGAGAGTGAAAGAAATAAAATAAAGAAACAAAACTCGTTGAATTGTGTCCTATAATTTAATGTCTCGACACGCTAATTTTTCTTGGCTGACGAACAAGAATTCATAGATTTTAATTTTACTTTTTTGTTTTTGCATTATCACGGTTCATAAGTCCTCTTATGCTCATAATATGTTAAATTGTCCTCAACTTAAAATGAGGAAAAAAATGAAAATTCGTTTTTTGTTCCTTCTGATTTCATGTCAATATGATAAAATTTAAAAAGAATAACAAACACCAGATTAATTCTATAGCTCAATGAGCATTATAAATTAACTTGAATATCTTATTAATTATAGGAAAAATACCATAGAAAAAAATACAATTTAATTAGACGTATCAAATGATTAACCATACAATAAATTGTACGCATAATATTCAACAAGAAATTAATAAGAAAATTACAATACATTGTGATTCTTTTCATTTATTTAATTGGATGACTGATCATATGAAGGAATTTAATGAAATCTTTTCTCTTTTTTTTTCTTCATTTGCTTGAAATTGGATATTTGCCAATTTGATTGGGTTCATTAAATTGGTTCGCATATTTAAATGATTTAAAAGTTATTATAACTACCAAATAATATTCTATTGGTTTGAAACATATAGAATTTATTTCTCATTTGAATGGATCTCTAATGATTGAGAAAACATAATGGGATGTAAACTAATAGACTCCCATTCTCCTACTGAATTGATTCAAATTAGATTTTTGGGGTGGTAAAAACTTCAAAATTATGCAAACAAATATCAACTTTTCTAAGAGTTCATTTGGTCAATTGACTGCAACTAAAATTGAATTTCTATTTTATTTTCTTTATCTTCATTTTATTTCTTGTCGAAATGCCAATAATCGTTGGTAATAGAAAAGTCCATTAGTCATTGGTTATCCCCCCATCATCATTTACTATCTTCTTAGAAGAAAAAAATTAAATTTTCATCGAGTGTCATCATAATTTTTGGTGAATTGAATATTATTTTAAACGTATGGATGCGATATGTTGCTTGCCACCAGACCTCTGGTACATATAAAATTGATATGATTCTTATTCATTGCCAAAATGATATTTTACTGCTGTCTGGTATTCTACATAGACAAAACTTTCTCTAATAATCTTTGAATCTCTTTCCAGTCAAAAACACTTCAAACAACATACAAGTGTTGATACTAAAAACTATCAACTTTGACCTTAAATCTGCAATAATCCAAACTTGATTGGTGTCCGTAATTCATAAACTTCATTTGCGTTTTTATCATGAAAAATGAATAAAAAATCAGTAATCTACGTTTCCTTGTGCCAATAGTCGAAATTTAAATAAAATGAACAGGTACAAGAGTTTGCCTAACTTGACCATTCAGAGACGACTCTGATGGGCAAATTATCATACGAATCCTTAACTGTACGAAACTTTCCCTCCTTTCATTTATCCAATCAAAACACAAAAAAATGGATTTAAATTGTCATAAAATAAACTTTATGTAATTGTCTACCAAAGTGTTAGAATATGTTCTCAGTAAGAAAAAAAACGTTTTTAATAAAAATATGTTCATAGTGTTACATTGTAGTTAAATGGACAAGAAGTTTCAATGTATTCAGCGTATCAATTTTTAATTAGAGATGATACCAATTTGTTATGTGAAAATGAAATGAGTTGAACGAATGGAAAATAGTTAAATCATAATCTACTGTATCATTCAGTTGTTGGTTAAATAAAAAAAAGCAGAGAACAAATAAAATAGTTTCTGATCAGTGGCAATAAAGAAGGAATGAATAAAAACTGATGCTTCATTACACAACATTAAAAACAAAACGACTTACCTTTTTTCGGGATCAATGATTTTAGTAATAAAATAGCGTTATCATCACAGCCCCAGGCATGCATCTTCCGATAACTGTCACGTCCTTTTTCTGTTAATTTATCCCATGGTTTTGGTTTTGATAATAATTCGGATACAGTGCCTTGGGATAAGCCAAGCACATATTTTGCAAATAAACGTTGACCAATATTATGTACAGATAATAATTCACGTACACGTCTTGATATATGTAATGTATCTAAATTTTGATTTGCATATTTATCCATATTATAACGTAACATTTCTTGTAATTTAGCTTCCATTGGATCACTTTTTGGTATTAATGAATCACTTAAACGTCCAGTCATTGAACCAGGTGGCATTGGCATATCTTCACCAAATTTAAAATGCATACGATCTTGAAATTGATGAAATGGTAAACCGGCCATAAAATTATTACTGTGGTGCTGCAGTGAACTCAATGTATTATTATTATCTTCGGTTGGACTTTTCGATGTTGGCAGTGATAATGGTGTCATACCACCATTCATATTTTCTTCCATACGGCTATCTTGTAATGATGGACTTGCTGTTGATGATACATCATGTTGACTGATTTTATCATCTTGTTGATTATGATGTCCATCTACAAGTGGAAAAAGATAAAAATATTTTAATTTCTATTTCTATTAATTAATCAATGGAATTTAAATGTAATTTACATCAATTCTAACGTACGGTGGTAGTGAAATGTAATAAACACTGTCTTGTAATATTAGAAAATATAAATCATTTTTAGTTTCTTACAAATATGCTAAAGTAAAACCAGGAATGTGTAAACGGAGATACACATAAGGTATCGTATATTACGATAAAAATATCAATCAACAAAATTAATTGGATTTAAATGTTTAACACGCCCGCTATTTTAATTCCAAAATAAAAAAAAAAAGGAAAATTCACATTTTCAATAAATAACTAAATGACATAAATAAAAACAGAAAATCCTCTGTGTACTCTGTGTTGAATGAATATTTCCATTTTGTATGTAAATTTACTTGAATGAAACAAAAAAAAAATCAGAAAACTTGTGAGGAAAATTGATTCGTTGTTAGTTGAAAAGAAAAATTAATAATAAGAACGGAAAAAAAATTGAACAGAACTTGGTAGCAGAAGATACAACTGCATTGCAGTATGAGAAGATGTCACAATCAAACTATCATATTCGCTGACTTGAATTTTTCTTTTCGTTCTCACTGAATTTTTTGAGCGAAGTATATGATGATACACCGAAGAAATCACATGAAGAATTAAAATTCTATTTACCAAAGACATGAACTAATGGGACACAACACAATTCACTTATACACTACGTTCAATGGTGAATTTTACACTGATAATTGTGTATTAAAGGCGTTGATGGATTTACCATCATATGACATGCTCAAGTGTATTCGAATAACCCATAAATCGTTTTATACATTTTTTTTATTTAATAAAATACTTTCTCATCTATTTATTGGGGGGTATTCATAAAATTATTATCAATTCTCTATTTGTTCCGAAAAAAACCATTAAAATGAATCAGAAACGGTTGAGTTTCTTATAAATCCAATACAAGTCAGTCAGACTTTATTATATTATTCCGTTTCAATTCAAAATCTATTTATGAAATTATTTCATATTTACCGCAAAATAACGAAAAATTATAAAATTTTCATATTTATGACATTTTATTATAAGAAATAGACGGCGCCAAGTGACAAAAACTTATGTACGATGGAAAAGAAGGTTCTTCTTCGCACAGAAACAAAAAACTACAAAAATAATGTTAACTTTGAATATACCATGTAACATAAAAAGAAAGAAGAAACAAACTAAACTTTATGGATTTAAAATTTTCTTTTCTTCTTTACGTTAAGAAAAAGTATTAAAATCCGGCAAATAATTGGCCATAAGTTAATAAGAAGTTATGGATGTAAAAAAGAGATCGAAATATGAATTATTAAGAAGTTTTTAATCGTACCATGTGATATGGAATGTCATATTAAAACTGTAGCGTTACACCATCAGTGTATTAACTATAATGAATCATCTGTATGGATGAGGGTCATAAAGATTTCGCATGAGTTGTCATTTACATCCTCCCGGGTTGTCACTGATTTTTTTTTTCTTAAATTCTCAATTTAATGAGGCCCTTATTAACTTAAACATTTTGTTATATTTTATGTTTTAGTGGCTGCCACTGATATTTTCATTGCATTCACATATACAATTTTTCATTATTGTTAATTTGATTTATGTTCCAATAACTTTTTTTTTCGTTTCTAATTGATCTTTACTACATTTGATTTTTATATGTAAAACCGCAAGTAAACCAAAGAGCGGTACTATAAAAGAGTTTACATGTTCCTGGTAGTACAATAACTAATTTTATGTAAAGTAAAGAGCAACAGCAACATGCAATTGATATCTAACAACAATAAAATAAAAATGAGAAAAAGGAAATCAAACTTACCATCTGAACTGGATGATTTCATTGCTTCTGTTTGTACAGCAGCCGCTAATGCTTTGGTCCTTTCCAATAATAATTCTTGGAATTGTTTTGAGTCTACCGGTGATGGTAGTCCTAATGGTCGGAGGGTACTGATACAAATAAAAATAAAAACACAAAATTATTAAAGAATTTCACACATCCATAAATGATTGTTTGATAATGAATTAATATACGTATAACTAGAACACGATTGATTTTCTTATGAAATATAAATTTGTCGGCAATAAAAAATTGCATCCAAATAAAGGTATCGCAGACACTTTTTTATGGCATGCAAATAAGTGAATACCACCGACCGAAATAAAAAAATAATTCAGATTATTTACTGAATGATGAAAAGCCTTAAGAAATCATCACAAGAATTAAAATAAATCAGTCAGTTTTATTGGATCAAATCCGTTAATTTGCCGACTAAAAAGATCAATCAAAAGTCAAAATGAAACAAAAAATGGATTTCTTACCTGTTTTCTAATTTTGATACATTCTCATATAATGAATCTTTCTCTAATTTGGCTTCTAAACGATTAATGTGCTGTCGTTTCACCTCTAACTGTTCCTCTAATCGTTGTATTTGAGCACAATGAGATTCACGAAGGTTAGCCAATGCTGATTGCAGCCTTGTAATCTCCGTCACTAAAGCACTTATCTGTGAAATAACAAAAAAAAAAATTCATTTGATTAATTACACTTTCCATATCACACTTTTCCATATAAAACTTTATTTTAAACTGAGATGTGACAATTGAAAAAGAATCTAAAACAACAGGGAACGAATAAAGAACTCAAGAGTAATTTGTATCGTATCAATCAAATTGATTGTATTTTCCAAAAAATATAACTCTCAATTGGGGAACCATTTACCAAACTGGATAATTAATAATCTCTCTATTTGAAATGAATGCAATAACAGTCTCACTCTCTCTTACACATTTTCATCCACTGGATAATTAAGACATAACGAATACTTGGATATCTCAATCCCTCATCTGTTCCTGTTGTATTGTTTAAAAGTGCTTTAAATGCCGCAAGATATTTAACAAATAACGTGAAAAGTTTTATACCATCTCACACTCATAGATACATAGAAAATTGAATTCTGCAAAAATTTTATTCAATATTTCTTATCACACATGGGAACAAACAGCATAACACAGTGAAGAGTACTTTATCTAAACAACACGTTTTTCAACTCTACACACCAAAGTGAAAAATAACTTTTTCTCTTATTGGTATTCGTTTAACAAGTGTTCCAATACTTCTGTGTGCTTTGGTCTTATTAAAATTTTATGAAATACTCTTGTGATTATTAATCAAAAATTTCAATTGATATTTTAGGAAGATTGGTCAAACAAAGATTGATTAATTAAGGTATCAATATATTGTAATTGTTCTCAATATAACCAGAATTATGTTTAGATACTGAGGAGAACAGGTGAATTCCATAGGATGGTTTGTTATCATTCAATTGACGTGTGTATGTGTGTGGTAGCAGAATAAATCATTTCTCATATGTGTCTATATAGCAGTGTATAACAATTTAACAATATTCAACCGTCTGTTTCAATTGATTTAAATCATTTAGATATTCTGGCAAAGATGAATTGATGGAAAATTGGCATTGTCTCCCATTTGAAAGATATTAGGAATAGATTGATAACCGCAGGGTTGTATTTAAATTATATCCAAACATTATTTATGGTGTAAATGTTACTCGTCGTTATGATATGTGTTTTATTAATACAATCCATCTCAATTGTTTTTATTTATTTCTGTAAAAGAATTCATTACTCATTCGTAGGCGAATTGAAGGATACGTAACATCATTGATTATTTCATATCTTTAAAATTGTATATCATTTATTCGCGATATATGGGAAGATTAAAACATAACTCAATCCCACCCAAACACCATCAAACCATATGAGAACAATCAAAGGTATTTTGATTGAATTGATATGTGAATTGAATGAAGAGTAACATAAACATATGAATATGATAAACATATAAAACAGGGGAGTCTTACAGTTAATTCAAAAATACGAAATTTTTCAATTTTCCAAATTAGAAAATTATTTTCAGAGGGTTGAGATTATAAAGAAAATATTGAGATAAATCCTTTATTTTATTTTTCTCGTTGTTCTAGACATAACAGAAAGGGATGCTACATATTCTCCCTTCATGAATCCCAGTTGGATGAGACAGGAAATCAGAAAAAGAAAAACGTAAGAAAACACTCAATGAATTGCATATTTATTGAGTATATTCAACGATAGTTGATATGACTAACCGACTTCATTGTTTTCCCTTTACGCTAAACAAATTGAATCAAAAATATCAGTAAATATTTAAATTTAATCAGCGTTAGAAATTAATAATATCATGGAATACTATTCCTTATCGCTAAAGTCATATATGAATCATTATGAAATTCTTGAACTGATCTCTCATGCTGTGCATGAATGTTTTATGGTATACTTATTCTGATTCAATTTTTTCTACTGAGTAAAAATTTATAACGCGAAAAATCAATTAGTAATACCTCTAGTCAACTGGAATGGGATGGATTTTTGTGCGGTGGAACAAAAGCAGATATAAGATGAATCCAAAGAAGCGTAAAGTGCTAAAAGTTTTATGTATTTTCAAATAGAAAATATTTGAATTTTCTTCAAGAAAGAAAAATTTGAATGATTGAGCCACAGACAAGTAGCAACGGATGAAATATAAAATCATATTTTCTATTAAACAATTCTAAATGAATGAGTTTTCATCAAACAATGTATGGCATTACGATATTAGAAGAATACGATAAAATGAGAGACGAGAATATCTTTAGATTGTTCAGTCAAATAAGATTTATGAATAATCAAATGAAATTAATTGATTTAAATCCATGTTTCATTCCTTATATTTAATAGAATAAAAACCTTTGCACCTTTTACATAATGTTAGACAATTCCTATGATTTTATCTTTTTGGTGGTTTTTATTGAATTTAATAAAACCAATTTTAATACTTTTATTAAATCCTTATACATCGAAATGTTCGTTAAAGAATCAAATTGAATACAATTAAAAACAATGTCGTTGAACGATTTAAAATTATTTTAAATAAAAGACAAGAGAATGTTACTGCTTTTTTAGGGTACAGGGGATTGAATATATTGAATTTATTAAAGGTGCTGGGAACAGAAAACACTACCCCAATCCTTTACAACTGTCATGTGTATCAAGAATTATATTAGACGATTGCACATTTTCACAAAACAATTTTAATAGCAGTTAAAGACAAAAGACATCATTCTATCTGATGATTCCTAATGGATTGGCCCTTTGCTTTTAACTCATTCCTTATTCGATTTCTTTACAGTTTTACCTCTCCATCCCCAAAGCAAATATTCAAATGAATCAACGATTTTTGTTAAAATGCCAACCAAAAATGGTTGATATACAATCAGTTAAATTATGTATCGTTTAATCAAACATTGAAATATTTTCATGGAGACAAAATGAACATTTTCCAAAATACATTTATGATATGGGGTATGATAGATTAATAATATGAAAATGGTGAGATATAAAATTTTCAGTTCAATACCGATTTTGTGTGTCTTAATGAATGATAACACTGAGGAGTTTCAATCTCATTTGACGTAGAAAAACGAGGAAATAAATGAAGCTCACACTAAATAAATTTATGTTTTAACACCCAACATAACGGAGTATGAATACAAGAGAATGATAGTAAAATTATAGCGATGTGTCAATGCCATTTACCGTGTAACATAATGTTGTATCATTTGATGCAGACATTCTCACATATCCTTACCACCGCCCTCATATCTATTGTCTTCTTGGGCACACCACCATTAAATAGATAAGAAGGAATTGTTTTCAAAATTCACCTCAATTGATTTACATTTCCAATTCTCGTTTCCTATTTTATTTTACTAAAAACCAGAGCAGCAGCTAATTCACGTTAGTCAATCTAAAGTCACTCTTTTTGGGGAAATCATAAACGACGACCAGAATATACATTCACATACACACATTCTCTATGTCTCAATTGTTTATGGGATTTATTCGAAAAATATTCCTAATCTCTATACCAATGAGAAGGAAACAAAATTGAATTAGATGAAAATCAAACACATTGTAATCAGTGATTGTAAATGAACTGAATTGAATTGTTGTATAACATACACTGCTTAATTACAGATCACATACAATTACTATTTAAAATTCCTTTTTTAGCAGTTAACTAATCTATTGAATTACATTGTTTAATGACTCCTCGTCGTTTGGTTTATTGGTAATGTCCATATATTAAAGGTGATGGGGGTGGACTACCTCTTACTCTTATTCAATATTTTAGTTCAAATTAGATCAAAAACGTGTGGTTACTGATGCCCAACGTTAAATAATACAAAAGATATTGATGTCTCATATCGCCGTCTTTGTAATCCTATCCACCAGCAGGATTTAATTGTTCTCAAAAAACTCGTTATTACCTCAACGTATAGAAGATTATGCCGGTTCAGAGTTTTCACCTCAATCGGTTAAATCGGTTTTCCGCTCATGTAGAAACGGAAAAAAATAAAGAAGAAAAACAAAAATTTATACATCATATGACATCGATTACAAACCAATAGTTTCAACGATTTATAATAGGGAAAATTGTTTCCCTATTTTGATTGAAAAACTCTTTTATGCGGGACACAATGTATCATATCTCCTTCCTCCGCAATTTACTTATTGAACAGCCCCAGAGACGAGGAGATATCGTCTGGACAGACAAAAGCTTCCGTCAACTGTGACTGGCCAAATAAAAACGGAATACATAACAAGAGCTTAACCATTGTTACATTGGGATATTGTAAGAGGAAAATCTCTGAGATTTTGATAAGGGTCTAATAACAGAAGTGGAAAATATACCAAATGATATGACTTTAGTCTGATACCGGTGTGTATGTGTTTGGTTCAATTAAAAAACATGAATCATAATCATATCGGTATTTTGCATATCAAAAAGATGAACATTTTCACTGTCCCATATCGTTGAGGTAAAGGATTATTGATTTTACTCATAACATGAACTTCTCACTATGATGGGTTGTCTCATATTCAATGAATATTATTTCAAATTCATTTATCTACTCAGGTAACAAGATATTAATACTGTTTCTATCTTGTTGTTCCTGAATTATTATTAATCTAAAATCTTCGTTAGTTTATTTTTCTGGTTATTTTCTGTTTGAATGAATTGTTCTCAGACTTGTGTATCCGATTATGAACAAGAGACAAAAAAAAGAAATGTGAAAAGGATTCTATTCCAATACTTGAGAATATACCGGACGTATGATTTAATTTATCGTCATCATATTAAATAAAAACTGGTGTTTCGATGGTTTCCTCTAGATCGTATTGCAATGGTGAATTCGAACAAAAAAAATATGATGGAAAAGTGGAAAATCGTTGATCCCTTTTGTCTCAATGCGGTGGACCATTTCACGAATAAAAGAAGAAAAAAAAAAGGTTTAACACGAAACGATTCTTTTTCAATGTCCATTTGAAATTCATTCGAATTATTCGAATAACCCATAAGATGAATACAATATTTTTTAATGTTTGTTTATTTACAATTGAATGACAAATTGAAAGGGTAACTCTCTATAATTTTTTTTTATTGTGTCTCATCAAAACCATCGTTGCTATTTTGTTCCCCAATAATTGGTAAGGTGGATTTGGTGTGGTAAAAGCATAAAACCTTTTCTGTTCAAGACATGAGGAAAACAACACATCAGGAACAGCCAAAAGAAAAATGAAATACAAAATCACTAATTTGGATTCAGGATAAATACAGAAAAAAAAAACAACAAATTTAATGGTAAATTTATTAAAAATTCAAACAAACATGATTTCATACATGCCGATTCGTCATTTTCAATTGAGGTATGAACAGAGAGACAAGAGAATTTTGATGATGGTGAATGGAACATAACCAAGCAAAATACCAAACAGAACTGATCATTTCTTGTTTTACTTTTTTCCTTTTCTACTTTATGTGATACACAGAAACTGTCATATCAAATGGAAGTGATATACACACCAAACCAAAATGGAAAATATGAATCCTCCATAAATTAATATTAGTGAATGGTGTGATACATGAAGAATATGTAGATCATAAAATCCATAGAATCAACGGATAGAATGGTAAAAAAAAAACAGTTGAGTGCTATTTGCAATATTTCTTCATTTATCCAATTCTCTATCTCTTTGAATATCAGATTATCATCTAACAAAATCCACATAGATGAAAATACCATGAATTTTAATTATTACATTATGATGCTTAATATTAACGCCTTTTTTTCAATTTCAGTTGAATTGATTCAAATAATTTTCCAACCACAAATAGTGGAAAAAAATCATTGGGAAGAATATTAAATGAAATAAAAATAACTGAATACCGATTAAATGGCAATATGAGACGTTCAATTGTAAGTAAAATGAATCAAATGTTATCATATTGGAATGAGAAATGCTTTACCAACGAATAAGAATATGCGCCCAGGACTATGTAAAACAATTGTACCGATAAGCATAATTACAAAATCAAATGTGAATGGTGAATTGGCATAAAAAGGTCGCTGTTTTATTTCGTGTTTTTTTTTTCCACCGTAATAATAGATTATTATATGAACATTTTTCATATAATTTTTATCGTTTCAATGTCCCTCCACCATAAAAAAACACGCTAAAAACGATTGTCTATTTCTCTGCGGCAAATTCACCACAAACTTTCGAGATCCAATGAATCCAGAGAACGAGATGCTGTGAATCGTCCAGACAAATACACTAGAATGAACATTCACATATCGAAAGAATCATTTGAAATACAGAAAAAAAAAACCACTGACCCTTAATCATAACTCAAGTTAAAAATGTCCAATATCATTCGAATTGGGGGAAAAATATCAAAAAAGGGACCACCGTATACTGGAAAATTATTATTTAAACCATTAAAAATATTCAACTATCTTATACTGCGGTTCCTTTTATTGAACATTCACTCCCACTCCCACCCTCAGTACCACACATGCTGCCACTTTGTCACACATCAATTCATAGATTTCTGGGCCAGGTGGATTGGAAAAAATTAACTCATAACTTTTAAAGCCCTCAAAATCCAAAGTTGAATTAAAAAAAAAAACTCCACCAATTTTGGATATTTCAAATAAAAATCGTAATATTTCTTCTTATCTGGTCACCGGTACCATTTTTGATGAATTATAAGCGGATGTCTGCCTCAGGGAATAGAACGCCTCTCTATGGTTTGAATCACCATCATCCGATAGATCTGGAGAATGTTAATAGCTCAACAAGGACACCACCAAAATGAAAAACTGTAAATCAAAAGTCGCGTCGATTCATTCATTCGCACTCATTTGATGTATGAAATGAAAAAAACATTAAAAGTGACCACTTTCAATGTTCAAGCAAAATGTTTTCATTGTTCTTGATTTTTATCAAACGTTAATAAAAAAAAATGTTTAGCTTTCAGGTAATATCGGTTCTTGTATCTTCCGGGATGTTATACTCTTTTCTGTTTAACATTTTTTTTTCGGGTTCAAATCTAACCCCATCAATAAAATTCCATACCCACTAGCAATTCACAGCAATGACCCAAATATTAATTGTCAAACAACAAAAACGGAACTCAGTTTTATCGGTAAATACATGGACAACAACAACAAAACCAGTGGTTGGATTATAGGGAAATTATGAACATAATAATCTGAATTTTATTGAAACCAACAGTGGATATTTAAAAGTATTTGCTTTTATCTTTATCATTATAGGCGAAACCATATTACTAATCATTCCCCCACAGTTGATTGAAAATTTTATTTCAGAAGAAAAAAAAAACGAAAATTCTATAATGAACAATAATAGAAATTCATTATATTCGGGGGTTTTTGAAAAATTATTATTCAAATTAATATCATCTAAAGGAATCTATTGAATTTTATCCTCTTGAAATGATGAAATAAAAAAACAAAATTCCTCCACATCCAGAACATTCAAATGATATTTTGAATGACCAAACGAATAATAATAAAACCGTCCAAAAAAGGATTTTTTAATTGGGATATAGAAAAGTATAAAAGTTTAACTCATCCTCATCAGAAAACGAATAAAAATACAAAAAAAAAAACAGTGGAAAATATGATTACGGTAGTGTTTCAATATCATTGTAGCGAAAGAGTGGATAATCGGTTGCCAAATAACATGTATGAAAATACAGAAAAGTGCTTATGCTCCTCGTTCCTCTATTAATATTTGTATTATTAAACATATTAAGCCAGTTGATATGCCATCAACCTACCAATTCAATCGGATGAGATTGCAAGAATAAAAGAAAGGGTTCAAAGAGAGTGCCAAAAGATAAAAAAAAACCCCGATGGATTCCACGAGAGATGAGACACAAATGAATTTTATATTCATATGACAAAAGAATATTTTCCATCCGAAACGATCTACGCCTAAGAGAAGACTTTATTTCATTCTTTATTGCTTCAATTCCGTTTTTTTCTTCAATTTTCATATGAAATTTTGTTTAATAACAATCATAATCATTGTTTATCGTATAGTATGAGTCAATTTTATTATATCGATATGATTAATTGATATGTTTTATGTTTGAATATTGAAAAACAGAGGGGTTGTTTATACATGAACTACGTGCTGATGATACTAATTGCATATGGGGAAAAAGCCCAACTGTGTGTCTCTCAAAAAAGAGACAAACACACGTAAAGAAAATTTCCTTTTCTGTTTATATCCTTACGTTGAGTGATGAAACAGCTGAAGGCATTTTAATATATTCAATGTTTTATTACCATCGCAATGAATTATTCTTCATAAATAATATAAAATGATTTGAAATCAATACACAATTCCGTTAATTGTTTTGTTTTTATATTTCAACTGAATTCGTGATTCCCTTGGTTAAAATCCATAGGTAGAATGAGAAATGTATATAAAGCCACCACAATTCCATATGAGAATAACATAAAAATAAAAATTAAGTTCCATTTAAAATGAATCCATTATCTCTGGTTATTTGAGATCAATCTGTAGAACAATTCTGTTTTCCCATAAGCATCTCCATATCATTCATAAACGGAAGTTGAATAAACACCGCTTTTTATGGATTGATGAATTGCAAATCCATTCAATTGCGATATTGCATACCATCAAATGCGTTTTATAAAACTCTTTCTCTTTAACTTTTATTTGTTTTTTTTTGGTTCCATAAATTCAATCGTTTTGGCATCCAAAATGAGATATACAAAGAGATAAAAACAGTTCAGTTAAACTCCTTTGATTTCAATAATAAAATAATGGAGAAAGAGAAATTTGATCCAAAAAATTCAAATTCTTTTTTTTCTATTATTCAAATTGATGTGTTCAAACGAAAAAAGTATTTCATTGAATAAAAAAGGTAATTTCCATGATACACTCATCTTTCTATGGTTTCTTTATCACTAGTGATGTTGATTCTAATGTATCAGGTGTGTGTAACCAAAGAGAACGATTTTATTCAACAACAACTGTCAACACACATCAATTCACATTGCATTCTCCATTGACTGAATTGAAATTCTTTTTTTTTTTGTTATTTCATCTTGTGCAATATTCCAATTAAATGCAATTAAAATTCACTCGGGAGTTGATTCACTTTATACATTGGAAAACAATTAGAGAAAATAACAGTTGAAGATTCTCTTAGCAGCAAAAAAAAAGGAACTTCTTTTCAAACAAACTGATTCTATTTCCATTACATAGAAAATGTAATTCTTTATCGTTTATCAAACACCGTCAAAGAGTAAAGATTTTAATTGCAAATGAATGAATCCCATAACACATAAGAAATACAAAAAAAAAACATAAAACGCATAAATAATTTATGAAAATTTAATGATAAATAAATACCAGAAGAGACCAATAAACAGAATGAGATGATTTCATAGAAATCCACTGTCATATGTGACGTGTTATATCAAAATGAAATTTTACCCAGAGAAAAATAGGAAAAGATAAATCATTTGATTCTACCCCTTTTATCCTGTACTGAATAGAATCCATCAATTTGATTTCTCTTTTTGGTAATACACAAAATCACTTTTTGGTCTCTATGAGACAATAGAATTATTTCTAATGAATGAATCAACAAAGTTCTCTTAAAATATAGAGGAGGAACCCCAAAAATAAAAAAAACGAAAAATTTATTTTACATATTCTCAATGAAAGAATCGTAAAATAATACATCACCCATGTATTCAGTTTTATTTTTTTCGGTAATGAAATAGGACGAGTATGTCTAATTATTGACGCAATACGATGTAGGAATCATTGAGTACCTTCATTACGATTCTATAAATTGAAAGGGTGAAATTATACTTAAAAGCTACTGCTAAAACCCACCCATACATTGAAACACTTCAACGACAAATAGCACAAAAAAAAAATTGAAAATATTTTAACGATGAACATCACGTTGTCTATTTGTTACTTGAGTAAATTATCTAAATGATTTTATGTTCGTCATCAATTGATGGTAAAATAGGTAAAATGAAAAAAAAGTTTTCTTAGCAACCCCACACAATACACTCTTAGAGAGATTCGCCAATAATGAAGACACACATTAATATGCAACCGACAATCATCTATTGCTGAGTTGATTTAATTTTACATTTAAAATAAATCGAATTTCGCTTCAATGAGTTTTTATTCTCATGTTTCGTTATGAAAAATACCAAACAAATACAGATTTGTTTCATAATTAGTTCTTGTCTTAGAGAGCAATAAAATAAAATTCATTAAAAGATGTAGAAAATATTAAATAATTCAATTGAATTTCCATTCGAATATGAATTACCTGGAATCTCAAAAAAATGTGAGAATCCAAACATTCTTTTTGTTTAAGAACTACATTCTGGTCTCAATAGACTACAATTGATGGATGAGTTTATTGCCAAATGGTATGGGAGATCAAATGAATTAATATTTTATATTAAACAAATTGTATTGCTAAAGTGAAAAATATGATTTTTCAGATATTTGATAATAATTTTCTCTCAATTTTCATTGAGATAATACATGATGAACAAACATAGTTTTCCTTCTGTAGTCAAAAATTCAATGAGCTCATATGGCACAAAGGAAGATTCAATGACCAGAGGTTTTCATGTAACATACCAAAATTCTATTGAATTCTGTTAACCACTCATTCTCCCTTCTTAGTTTTTTATTCGAATCCTCTCCATCGAAACGTTAGAATATCTCATAAAAGTTTAAATAAATTATTTATCAAAATATGCAAATAACTTTTTTAACTTTGTGGCTATTATGGACCACCACATATATTTCAATTTCATGATACAGAAGAATTGATTCTGTATGATACACTCCACTGGTACAATGAAAACTGATTGGTACCGTAAAAATCATTTTCCATTATGGGTTACATGGAATAAAATTTCCCAAAAATCAACAACAACAACAAGAAAAACTTCATATTTGACCAAAAATTCTAAATATCATCTCTGCTAGAGTAAGGGACAATATCTCGAGTTGATGTGTGATATGATATGATTTCGATTCAAGTGACACAAAGAACCCCATCATATTTTATGATATTCCCTTGAATTAAAACTAAAATTATATGAAAACGAGCATAACTACAAAAGTGTTTGCCAATTGAATTATACATGGAATATTCACACACAATAAGAGGAAAAAGAATTTCTTGAATCAATAAATCGTAATTAAAAATTTTTTATGTAATGAAACAGTTTGTTTTCATACACAAATGGTAATAATTTATTAGTAAAAACGATGTTCTCTCTATTGGCACCTGTCAAAGTTATGGAAAACTTTTTCCAGCATTTTTTGTTACCACAAAAACCGAACGCAATAGTTTATGTTTCCCATCACACAGAAGAGTATTGATTTCAGTTATGAACTTTTATTTCTACCTCATTCTTTGTTAGGCACCCATTTATGCTAATCAAAATGATGATTAATGTTGGCGAAATAATATTCTCTTTGAACATTTAATATTTTATCAATTTTTAATTTTTCCCATTTTCCCAATAAATAAGAAACAACTGAAATAAAATGAATCCTCTTTTTTGCCGTTCCCATAGTGACGGTTAGTGGGATTAGAATTGATTGAAGATGAAGGGATGACTGCACCCAAAATACAACAAAATTAGAAATAAAATTTAATTTCCAATATGGTGGGGGTTGATTTGATATGGCCATCATATCATTCTATATGCATCATCGTAACACAGTAAATAAAGTGACAGTGAAAAATATTAAATTTATCTGTTACATTGTCTTTCCATTGTGACAAATATGCAAATATTTAATATCATTTGTATGTAAGAAGGCATACATTTAGTATATAGACGATATATTACTAAATTTCCGTATCACGATAGGAAGAAGGAGTCATACAGTAAAAAAGGGTTAAAAATCTATATCTCTCCCCTCTCAGCAGTCTTATTTAATTCCAATTTTTTTATTCAGCACAAATGATAAGTACACACATCGAACTTAATACTTTTGCGTTTACTTAATATTTAGGGCAAATTGTATAACTAAACGGAGAATACATACGCGCATTTTAATAACAACAAAATATAAAGAAAAAAATTAAACAGCGATTCTCTTAACTTTTTCCGCTGTCATCAATTGATAAAAGATTTTCCGTATGACGATTAAGAAAGAAAAACCGAAATCTCATTTCACAATTTTAGCTTATAAGCGTCTTCTATCTTAGGTGGCTGCTCACACCAAACATTAATTAGTAGTTCAACCCTCACATCCACCCACCGTTTAATCAGCCCTTTATTTACCACCAAAAAACGAATATTCAACTTGACGATATCTTAAAGAACAAACGTGAAAATCAAAATGTCTTATGTCGAATTTTTAACTCAGTTATTTTTATGATAAACAAAATAAAAATCTTTGAAGAATGTCAATTTATTGTAATTGCCTTGTTGTTACACATAACATAAATTTAATCGTATTTTATATACACCCTTTTTTACCTTCTACCAATAATAAAATTTGAAGAATTAAATCGCGACTAAGCAATTTATGAATTTATATAATTAGAAATAACCGAATATATATGACGTACTCAAAACATACAGGATATGGATGCATTTAAGATTTCAAATTGTGATAATAACAGAAAAAACTAAAAGAAAAAATTCTGTTTCAAAGGAAAATGAAACATCACAGCATCTTCTCTCTAACAAACACAAAAAGACGATTGAATTTGAATTGTTCCCCCCGAAAGAACCAGACAGTGGATACGCATAATTACCAGAAAAATGAATTTAATTCATATGTCTGGAATACTGTGTCTTGCATGTTACCCATGTATTGCTAATGATCAATGCATATAAAATACGCAAAGAATTAAAAAAAAATGGCATGAGTCGTAATTATCAAACAGCAAAAGACAACACAAGAAAGATCAATTCACAGCATTTATAGGAATGAGTAACATTTTTCCTCTGAGTGCAAGTGATGTCAATAAAAATATGCTGCTGATTTTCATGTAAACTCATTATGTTTCTGTCATATTGGTAAAAGTGCCGATATTGTTCAGATTGTTTCAATTTGTATAACGACACACACACATACTCATACAAAAGGAAAACTCTTGCATTGAATGGAATAAAAGAAGATGAAATATTCTCTTGTTTTTAAAACATCGATAAAAAAAAATTATTGTTCCCTTGTGAAAATGAATACATGTAACCTTCCATTCATATGGAAAATCCATCAACGCTACATGATATTAAAATTATCATCATATTCAATAGAACACATTAGAAGACGTAAATTCATAGTTGACATATTGGTTGTGTTTTATAAAATTTTCATGAAAGCATATAAACGACAAAGAAAATGGATCATCAATGGTATTTGTTGGATGGGTAATTATACAAAAAAAAAGACAAAGTATCAATTCAAATCAGTAGAGTGAAAACGCATTTGAATTGAAACAGGCAGAATGAGTATAGAGAGACAAACATCATTTTACCATATCAGAAATCAATGACATAAGAATTAATGAGTCCCATCCCGATTACAATTAATGATGGGTAAGAAAGCATTACCATTTTTGTCATTCATCCCCTTTAGCCCAACCCCCCCAAAATGAAATCATCAACAACATGATCTATGGATTTTCTTTTAGGTTTCTTCTTCTCAATTCATTTCCACCCAAGAGGGAGAGACGTCGACATTGTACAAAAGTAAGCCATTGATTTTTAAGTCTCTTAAATATTCTGATACCATTGAATACAAATTTTTCGTACATAATCCTTAAAGAATGGGGACCAAATACAATTGGATCTATTACTTCGCTCAATTAACAAATATTTGTTTTCATTTGTTTTATAAAAAATTTATAATTTGAATTGTAAATAAATGCGAATAATTCATATTGATTCAGTACAATTCTAAATTAATTTAATTTCATTTTTCCGTTGAGATACACCACGTGCCTCTTACATAACTTGATCACGTATTTAGTATGACTCTTTAATAATCGAATATTTGTCTTCACCATAGATTTTGTTGTTACCACTTTGATAAAAAAAAATGTTGTTCATATCAACGTATTCTTTTTGGCGCCTATAATAATTAAATATTAATTAGTCCGACCATTCACAACGAATAAAGGTAATAAATCATAAGGTAATTTAATGTTTTTTATCATACACATTCTGTTCTAATTAAGAGTCAAATATGACAATGTCTTACATGATTACTTAATCAGACAATTATTTGGAACACTATATAATATCAGTGAGTGTGTTTGATATTATCTTATCATACACATGATGATTGGATTGGTTAACACTAATTTAATAATACGATGACTACTACATGATCGAATGTAATAAAATTATTCATAATACCTTGGATTATATAAAGACTTATTGTTTCAAGTAAAACAGTACAAATGATAAAAATTAAATAAAAATCTATCGTATCATTATAACTATCAGTGTTTTATCAAAAATTTTTAGATAACAATTATAATACAATACTCAACTGGTTAATGATCAACCGATAAGATAATATCAGAAAATATATCTATTTTCCTTCATTTATCTTTACAATTTCTTGATTAATTAATAATTCTGTTTTAAACATTTTATTTATTTTATTTTTGGACTCGTTCATTCAAACAAAATTCAGTCTAAATATGAAGGTAAAAAATAAAAGTGAATAAGTGACAGCAAAAACAAAATAGGCACACAATAAATTCTTTAACCAAAAAAAACAAAAATATTAATGATTTATTCACTTCAACGTGAACCAAACAAAATAAGAATGATGAATAAATCAGTTAAAAATTTTATATTTTTATTTCTTTATTTTATCTGTTTCATGCTTGTTTGACAATCATTTTTATAATGAATACTTTTCCTCTGCAGTATATCATGTAATTATCATATTAATTTATTATATTTAAATTTTTATTATTCATTTCTGATATTAATGATCCATTTAAAGTAAGATGAATATAAATTTATCGTACAAATACCAAAATACGATATATGAAAATGTGTATTGTTTACCTTATAATCGGTTAATTATGCTCATGGTAAACATACAAAAAAATAATAATAATCATCAGTTTGTTACTTACTGATGGAATAATTAAATGAATTTATTGTTGATTCTGTTATATCATAAAATACATACAATTCACTTCTAACATTGAGAAATCATTTAATTATTCATTAATTATTATAAACTTATCTGTTGTCCTCGTCAACTTAAAATCATAACTAAATCATATGATCCATACATCAGCAATGCAATAAAATTTATGATATGAATAACGAATAGAATTAGTTTTATAACTTTGCTTTCGCGCATCTATAAAAATTTTCATCTTTAATTACGCAATACAAATTCTTCTGTTAAGAAGATGCCAATTTATCAGTGTAGAATCGTCTACAATCTCAAATACAATCAGTAGGTGGCATCAAAATCAAATAAACCATAAAACAAACACCCGGTATACAGGAATTAATAAAAATTCATAATTTCATCAATAGTCTCATTTTTCAGTTAGACATTAAAAAGAAAATCAACAAGAGTTTCTTTATTGAAGGATGTTATTGAATGTGTCACTAAACTAAATTTGAATCAATATTTTTGAAAAGTGTTGATTGCTCATACGTACCACCACCCACCCCATTGAAAGTCTCACCTTGATTCTATAATTTTCAAGTCAAACACTATTAAATACGAAGGAATATTTTATAAACGATTGATATTGGGCTCCTGAGACATAACCAATGTAGTTCATATATCTCTCATTCCATCCACCACCATCAATAAAATTCAGGAAGACACTAAATTAAATGTACCGAATAATTTGAAATAATTTGATTGGGAATTACTTATTTATTCATCTTGTCGCCCAAGAAGTCACTGAGAAAATAGTAGTTCAATGTTTAAATTCAATAGACGCCAAACAATTCCCTACCGCCTCACACCGTAAGAAATTATTATTTTACAAAACTTTAAATGAACATAGCTGAAATGGAAAAGGAATGTTTTGGCTTTCCTATGAAAATCAGGATTTTCAATTTACAAATTTCAATATTAAATGTTCTTTCAATTTTCCAATGGAAGACACAAAAACGGTTTTCATCATCAATTAATTGTGTATGCATCAAAATAAAATATTACAATTTCCGTTTCTTATATTCTATCGTAGTATTCAAACAGAGTGTCAGTAAGAGACTCAATTAATTAATTAAAATCTACACGATTTTCATTCAATTCTGTGCAATTCATATTCCATTGTTTTATCATTGGTTGGGAAAGGCGCGTTTACAGTCAATTGTGTCATCGCATGTTCATCACACTTTTCTTTTATTGTTAACTGCACTATGTCTTTTCTCTATTTTGCTACCAAGAAACAGAATATAGAAATGCGAAATCAACGTCTCAATAGAATTCATCATTTCTCTTATAACAAATAAGAAAAAAAAAATTGTCATTATTCTCATCTGAAAATGGATTCAATTTCTTATGATACCAATGAGCAATAACTCCAATTGGATTAATTATAAATGATTTTAATTCTTTCTTTTTTTCTTATAGCTTTGTATTTAATTACAAGAGACGTAAAAAGGAAACAATAAAAAAAAAAATAAGAAATTTTATATGAAATTTCTTTCCCCCGATTAACAATTTAAATCAATCCAGTCCAGATGACTATAAGCATCATATTTAATACAACAGACAAATAGAATGACAACGGACAAAGACATTGTCTCTTTATTCCAGTCGTTCGGTTCATAACAATGGACAATATTATGTTTGGCCTTAATGGTTAATGTAATAAAACCTAATCGCATTTGAATATCAATATGCAATTAATTAGAATGGAATAAATATCAAAATTATTTCTCTCATTCTCTTTTTAGCTTTTAACGGATCTCTACGAGTTTCAATATGATGCGTCGGTGTACGATTACAATCTGTATGGTAATATTGTGTTGTATGATGGGGTCGGTCTAACGGTTATTGGGAATACACTGATAATTCTATTATCATTTATTGCTGATGTAATTTTTCCGCTTCGTTTGGTAAATTAAACAATTAAAGACACTTTATGTGCCACAGTAAATAGCAAGTGTCTCCTTCTGCCAATCATTACACTAAACAGTTTTTTTTTCTTCATTCGCTCATTTATTTCATTCCCCCAATATTAAAAATAAATTTGATATCAATCGAGTGAAGGACAAATTGAAAACAGAACTTAATACACTGGACGTTTTTAGTACTTTCAATCAAGTTGGTTCAATCTATACACCCCCCACCTTCCCTTTACTCATCATTAAACCAATTATACACTTTAATTTTCAATCATTAAAGGAACCATATCGTTCCTTAAGCAAAACCCCATCAAAATCATCAAGTTAAAATAGAAGAAAAAAATAAAACGAATTTTTATTTCAAATCGACTTCGTTAAGGAATAGAAAACCGTAACAAGAAAGAATTAATGTCTTCGTTGCATGCACGAATTTTTTTTTTATTTCATTTACCGTTTTTTTCCTTGGACTTGATATTCCCATTCAAAAATCTCTCATTCTTAAATGAAGTGAAATTGATTTGCGTTAAAATAACCTGGTAAAAATGAAATCACGATGAATAGATTTACTTGAGATAGATTTTTGATTTTCTTTTGGTTTGTTTTCCTTTTCTGGTTTTACCAATTTCTTTTAAGCTTTAAGGGGTTTTATAATGCCTCACTCCAAAAATAACCGCCAAAACCACTACACGCCAAGACGTTACCCCAAATCATCCGGGTTCTGATGTGGCCGAATTCACTGAAGCATCACAACATCAAATTCCCGTTTCGTTACATTTTTTCCATGCTTAGTATGTTTAAGGGTGGGTGTTACATCAATCCACAATCAACCCACTTGAATGTATCATCTGATTGCCTTTAAGATTTACCCTAAGAAATATAAAGTCCAACGATATGCCAATAAAACAGATGAATGTCTTAATTGAATGATCTTTTTTTAAATTAATTCGAAACGCTTTAATAGTTGAAAAAAATCATGCACGATTTTTCTTCCCCCCTCCGTAACTGGAAAAACATTCAATTTGTAAGATTGGATTTTAAGAATCAGAAGAAAAAAATTGAAATTTCAAATGATGAGAATTTGATGAGTTTTTATTCGTTTTTCAGTTCGATGGATTTTCATATTGAATGTCCTTGTTGTGTTCTTCGATAACAGAAGGGAATCAGTCATAAAATGGATCCAGAATAATTTCATCATTAAGCGAGGAGATTTCCAATAAACTTAGATCAATTTAATCTCATACTTTACTTAGTTCAAATTTAATTATTTAATTAAAGATTGTGTGACGAAATGAATTAAACCTTGACGCATAAAGGTATTAAAATCAATGGTTCACACTACATCGAATTGGATCATAATTAAATGATCTCTAGATACATGTCACTCATTTTCATGTACCATAAGAAATAATTTTTAAATTCACTTAACTGTACTACAGTGTACCAAAAAGGAAATTTCTATAAAAACATTTACAAATTGCGTTTATGCTTCGTTATGGATTACAATCAAATAAACAAATATACATACAACAAGTAAAACTTCCATATCAATTGACCAGCATCCGGTCAATAATAATTTTATGTTAAGTAAATTGAAATATTTTTATTTTGTTTGAACAAAAAACAATCAATCTAAATTTAACTGTTTTTAATGGTATTAAATTGTATTACCCCCCAGGCCCCAGTGTATTAATTGAACTAAAAAAAATAATTTCGTTTGACTCATTGAAGAATATTTTGTAACACAATTTCAATATGCAAATTGTCAAACAATCATAAATAATCGGTCTATAAGTGAAACATTTAGTTAATGTGGTTGTTGTTGTTGTAATCATTTGCGTATGGCAGCCATACGTAAGTACTACGTAGAATAAATGAGAAAATTGAATCAATGTCGATTTATTAAATTTGATATATCATATTCATTTGATAATTATAAAGGTTCATATACAATTAATTGAATATGAAATACTCTAAAGAGGAACCGTACTCATACAATTACCGATTGAAACATTAAATTGTTGATTAAAAATTCAACATCAATTTTTTATTCTCTCACGATTTATCTCAGATAAATTATGTACACATGTGCGGATTTATTATAATAATTTAAATAAAATCGAAAATAAGGAAACGATCAATTTAAAATGATGCCTCTTCACTGAATAAAAACTAATTTTAAGTGGCTTTACGCGTATTCAATAAAACCGAGCATATTATGGATTCCATATTCGAATATATACAAATTAATATGCTCTGGTATTGTTACCATACAATTTATTGGATTCAATTTATCCCAAACAATCAAAGATTTACAGTCAAAATAATAACAGAAACGACATTTTGAATCATTGAATCTGACTAATCGTAAGTCAAATAACAAACAAAACTTTAGTATTTATCAATCTCATTCAATTTATCTCTTATCAAATAATTAAAGTGATTCGATTTATGGTATGGCAATGCTAACCCAACGAGACCCTTCTTCTTCTATGTTTATAACCAATCACGTTAAGAAGGAAACAGCGAAGCTTGAAATTGGAATTGATATTCAACTAACATCACCGTCTTGCATAATTTATATGTCATTCAGATAAATTGAGATATTTTCATTATCATTTTGTGTTCCACCATCGAATTCAATTAGTTATTCTTGTAGAAATTTTATTAGAACAGTAAATGAATCTGTCGAACAGAAATACTCTGTCAAATGGAATACGAGGAGTTGAATGACAAAATAAAAATTTGTTATCATTCAAATATCAATTGAATGTTATTCATTATAATTCATTATTCTTGAGTTAATACTTCTAGTTAACCGTAACTTAATACGAAACGAAGAAAATCACATAAAATGAGATTCAATTTATAATTTTATTGTTGTTTAATAAATTGAACTAATCTTTTCATCAATTGGTAATACAGCGATGATATGATATTATATACTAAACGTAATAACCAAACTGGTTACCATTTATAGTGGGTAACATAGAATTCTTTTTTATCATCTTAATCAATAGCATTGAACGTTTATGAAATCTGACAATGTTTAAATCATTTTAAATAAAAATTAATCATCATCAACTAAAATCCATTATAAAATGAACATTTCCCGTACTTAAACATGATTTGTGGATTGTCACAAATAGTTCAAAATATCATCGTATTATAGATTGAATTTTGTTAAATAATTCAATGCAAAAAATTAAAATATTAATTCAATTCGATTAAGTTTAATCGGAACGGTTCGTTAAGTTTTCCAACAGTTCGAATACACTTCTTCTGTTTATCGGCAATGTGTGTTTCAATTCCGACCCCCTAATCGCTCAAACCAACATGAATTCGCATCAATATCATTTGATAACACTGTGCTCTTCATTGAATTGGTACATCCAGGAAACTAATAACAAAAATTGATGACTTGATAGATTCATCCAAATAGATATGAACTTTAAAATACCATTTGTCTCTTTTATAGTATCAGTAGTAGTAGGGCATAACATAATTTACACACCCGATTTACATATTTCAAATGCCAATTTTCTTAAAGAGATGATTTCTATCCATCCCCAAAAGATTAAGTCATCAAACCCCACCAATCATTCTGTGATTGTGTGTGTGTCAGTAAATTTTCTTAAAATAATTTCTGATCCAAATTTTATTCGATTTTCATACAATCCCTATACATTAAATGAATTGATGGTTTTTACTATGAAAGACACCAAGAAAGATAATAAACTGAAAAGGATCAATCTACCACCATACACCCTCACAACCAAATACCAGTAAAAAACCAGTTACCCTTCGTCGTTTTAATTGAGCAACCATACATTGGGCGTACAAATAAAATTAATGTCCAATTTCGATTTCAAACAAGTAGAAGAGTCTCGATTAAGATGGTAAAATAAGCAATCAACCGCATTAAATCAATGTCTTCATCAACCAAATGTAAATAAAATTTTCATCTTAAAACCCAATTTCTAAGGGATTGCCTTAGCGTAAATGAGACTTGGGGAAAATGTGTCGTATCATTGCTAGCGGCTAGTCATTTTATCTTTTGCACCTTTTTATTAGTACCAAACAGTCAATATTAAATAGAAAAGTTTTCTTATTTTGAACAATTTCCAATCAATTTTGGATTGAAGAAACCTGACTTATTACATGGACCCCCTTTCCCCAGAAAACAGAGAATATCGGTGAGTCAATACCGTAAAGACCAAAAGATTGGTTTTTAGATTGAATTATAACATTCGATTTAAGAACAAAAATTATGATAAAATTGATTGACTTCATCTTAAATGGTGTCTCTTCTCCTTTAACTCTGTCTCATTTAATTCATTTTGGGTGACAGAAAACTAAGGAATCATCAGTTTATCGGGAAATTAATGTTTTGTCTCTTGCTGGTAAACCAAAAATATTTAAACAATACGCAGCTGTGGGATATTCATCATTGAAAATAACAAACGCCTTCGCCTTATATTTCACAATCGATTAATGATCTTGTGATTCATAATTCCAATTTATATTTTCTTCGTTTCTTTTGTAAAATTGATAGAGTCAGCTGATTGAATTTTCATTTCAATTTTCTTCATCAGTTAAGATTTTGTCAATATGATTTCTCGATGAAACAAATAAAACTGTTACTATCTAACCCATCCACTTAGTTTATGCGCGTTTAATCATTTGGAATGTTCCCAATTGAATTCTATCTTATAAATCGTAGAACCGTAACAAATAATAGATGTTGTCTTTTTCGTTAACAAAATAAAAATGAAAGACTAACTCATTTCATTGCTATTTTTATGAATAACTTTAAATAGAAAAATAAGAGACAGAGGAAAAACGTTAGTTATTTCATTAATAAAAATTTCATTAAATAAACATAAAAAAATTGTTATTATGTGTGAGATTTAGTTAGTTATCTATTATTCTTTTATCCAAATGTTTACGGTTGAATAAATCTCTTCATTTCATATATGAAACATTAAATTACATTCTCCCTCTCTCCCGCCATTCAAAATTGGTAATCGTCTTAAGTAACCAATTCAATAACAATAAATTTAAAACCGAAAAATATCTATTCAATTCCAATTAATTTACGATCACTTTTATTATATCCAATCGATTCCATACAATTGTTATGAATCAAGTATTTTCTTCTTCCAATACCACCCAACATGGTCAAAGTATCTGTTTCTTACAGCCACATTCATCGTTTTACAGGTAGCATCATCTACTTAATATACAATCGATTTCATTGTTAATAGAGAATAAATAGAAAAAAAAAATTAATTCCCATTAATTTCCATTGAAACGATTTTATATTTTTTGTATGTTAAACAACAGAAAATTGATTGAAGATCATTATTCAATTGTTACAAATCACTAACTGATTTAATGAACCCACACTCTTCTTATTACTGAAAAACCAAATGATAAAATTTGGTTTAATGCACCTGAACAATGTCATCCGTTAAGCTTCTAGTAGTCGTAGCCCCCCTACATTAATGATAATTATAGGAAATCATTGAAATTCGTAACCCAATAGATGATCATTAACTACTCTTTTTTGTATAACAAAATAAATAAAATTTCTATTGACATACTAAAGAAATACAGAGCAATTGAGAGATAACCTATCAACAATTGAATATTTTTATTTATGAAATAAAAAAGAACTGATGTTCACTATCTCCCTCGTGTCATTTATTTTGTTTCTGTTATTGTTGAACACGGTGTTCAATTTTATTACTATGGATTGTTGCATTGATGAGAAATTGAATGAATAATACCACAAAACAAAAAATAAAAAAAAAACTATCAAGTGGAACCCATTGATTTAAATCGAATAGAGAATAATTTGAAAAAAATGAACGGTGAGAGTTTTACAACTCGTTATGAGTTAAAAAAAAAAATTATGATTTAATATGGAAAATACCAAAATAAAATACCAACAATCATAATAAATTCATAGACCGCAGATTACAATAAGCAACGGTTCGTCAATTCATTTAAATGGTTGAACTAAATTCTGTTATACCGAAATAGTAGCAGATAGTCAATAGGGGTATATGCTACCTTTATGCTACTATTCGCCATGTTTCATATCGTTATGCAACTTATGATCTCACTCCATTACTTCTTGTTTTTTGTTTGTACTCTATCAATTGTTTATAGATTTTTTGACTATCAATTTTATCGTAAAATCTCTTTTCACTGATATATTCATTGAAATACGAAAAACAAAAAATGAAGTGAAAACCATAACGTTATGGCTCTTGTCATACAACTCTCATATCACTAACAATTGATATTCAATGAAAATACAGAAAATTCATTCATAGAATCGGTAACTCGCGTTCATTTGACCATAGATAGATCAACCAATAGACAATAGGGCCAACAGGTGATTTTCAACTGTTCAATTATGAAATTTTAATGACTTTGTGGTCTACTATAACACAAATTTACATCGATTGGGGGATAGATATATGACGTTTGAATTTGTTGAAATAATACCCCATCCGCGACACTTGAAATCACGCAATGCCTATGAAATTTCTGTTATTTCTTTTTTTTTTTTGTGAATGGAAAATTGCATTCGATTGTGACCAACAAGTGGTCAATCAATGAATAAAATTTGATTCATTTTATGTTCAAAATTAAACTCAATTCACCTGGTCTGTTGAATCATCCGCTTTTACCACTTTATGATCACTCATAATTAACTTTTTTTTTGGAACACAAATCGTTACAACTTGATTCTATTAAATTTGATGTTAAATTGAACAGTAGCACTGATTAAAATAAAATCACATAATCATAGAAAATTCGGTCATAATAAATGTTTTGGGTCCAGCTGCTTATTAATACATATCAATGATTATTTCTCATCTATAAAAATGGTATGGGATTATACAATTTTTTTTTTTTATAAATTTTAATTTGATTATTTCGTTATTTGTATCAATTTTAATTATGGTATAAGATAGAAACAATTGTTTTTTATTATAAAAATCAAATTAATCTTCTCCCACACTAAATAATCATTAATTCTTTTTCAAATTGTCTTAAATGAAATGATGAGCAAAATTGTCCGAGGGGAACAAAAATCCAGAAATATAATAATCATCGATAACCCATAATACGCATAAAATCATTAGAAATAAAAATTCGTACAATGTTAAGAGGTCAATTCTATCTATTCAGTATCGGTTAATCATCAAATATTTAAATATTTGAATGGAGATGTCTTATATATGAAATATTAAAATCAAAGGTCTAAAATTTAATTAATGCAACAGAATCAATAATCATTGTTAAGAAAAACATAAGTTTTCTTAAAAAAAATCATTGAATTTAAATGGAATTGCATAATTGATCATTGAACATCATTACAAAAAAAAACCAATTTATTAGATTGAAATGTTCGAACCGTTTTTTCATTTCATTTAATCATTTATTGATAACACTCAATCAGAAAGATGAAACAAAAAAAAATTACTTGGTGTCTTATATGATTCGGTATTTATTTCTTTAACTGCTTGATTTCTAATCTAATTGGCTTTGGATTTAAATTCTAATTAAAATCAGTTGAAACCTTGTAGTCTCTTTAACAATGAAACCCAAACAATAATTATCAATAACTGCATGACGCGAAAACCCCATTAATCACTACAGTGTCATTAGAAACAAAAAAAAAATACTGAACTGTATCTTATTGAATTCTACATTGGTATAAATTAACTCGTACTCAATGTTAAATATTATGCAAATAATGAACATTATCATATTCAAAATTCAATGCTTCCTTCTTTATTAAACGAACGAAACGACAGACCTCTCTATAATGTCTAACATATTAAACATACAATTGTAACATAATCACGTTTTTATTTAAACAGTTCACAATTAAACAATGAAACGATAATAATAAGTAATAACCGAACTGCTAAACGTTAATCTATTTAATAAGAAATAGCCCGCATATAAGAAATTAATAGATTTCAATATTCAACGAAACAACATTGAAGACGAATCCCAACCACTATCTCTTTTAACAAATAAAAATATTACTCGACTGTTTCCTTATTTTCCAAACCATTTTAATTTATAATTGATGTTCAATTAACGTGAACACACGCTCAGTTAAAACCGTAAAAACAATTTAATGGAGTAAAAATATCCAAAAAAAAAACGCCATTTGGAATATCATTTGCCTATGTAACTCATAATTTTTATGTTAATGTTGTCTTCAATTTAAATTAGACGTATGTAATTCAATCCAATAATAATTTTAATTGATATTAAAAGTCATTGAAAGACGCACACTGTTTGTTATTACCTTCCGTTCTACTTCAAACCGTCATGACTAAATGAATTGTAAAATAACTAAAATGGGAATTTTTTTATTAAAACAAAAAGGAAAAAAGAGAAATGGAAAATTTCAATAATAAAATTCTCATTTAATTCAAGAACGAAATGAAAAAAAAAACCTGAAATCATTCGTATTAATTATGATTTCATGTCCTTTAGACATCTCTCACCGGCTGGTTATATTCAATATCCATTATATTCAATTGCAATTTAATGCATTTTTCAATGTATTTTCTTTGAATCAGTTTTCAGGTGTCACATGAGACAAACGATAGATGTGTGTGATGGGGGGTGGTAAAAGACGATTGCTTTATTCAAATATTAACCATATCGAGTCAACATTCACCTCGTTACAAGAAATGAACGATGTTGAGAGTGTTTCTCTGTATTCTATCGAATAAAAACAAAAAAAATTTCAATTGTTTTCTGCACGTTTATTTCAACGGATTTGACTGTCAAACGTGTATTGCATGTGATGCATAACAGTTAGAATAATTGAACCACCCGCGCTCTTTTTATTTGTCGGTTACCATTGCCTATCACCATATAATTACGGTTTGTTTTATACTGCCAACTAGATGAGACATAATAATTTCAATTGATGAATCAGACGATTCTTTTTAACACTTCTGTGTACATTCGGTTTGTTTTTTTCCAATTTGCCTATAAGACATTAGAGTGAATCTGCTATGTGTATGTGTGTGTGTGTGTGTACTGTACAATATATCAGTGAGTTGTTTTGAAGTGCATATATCATTAGGGCTCCCATGAATTTTCAATGGATATTTCTAAATTACTCCCTTGGGGTGTTTTATATTTTTATTATACTTGTCTGTTTGCATTGCATTTTGGTTCATCATATTCGTTATTTATCAAAATGTAAAATATAAAAATTCCAGTTCAAAAATACTAACAAAATAAAGAGATCAGTTTTATACAAACTGCCACCCAAAATGCATTGAATAATTAAAAAAATAATATGCATAAGATGACAACAGGAGTTATGATATGTGGATTACATCAAGAATTGAATTTCTATATGAAAGTGTTAAGATGAAATGGAATTACAATATCATAATGATGGAATATTTCAATATGAAATTCTTCTTTTTTTTCAGATTCTTCGTTATGAGAGATGACTCTTTATTTTTGTGTTATCATTACTGGGTAAATATGAACATGAGTTGGAGACATGACGCCATGGCTGAAGGTAGAAAACTCAGCCCATCATTGCAATATTTAAAATGCCTTCTGTTCAACTCATAAATGTTTTTTTTCTTTATCTTTCCTCCATATCTTTTGACAGCATTAATTACACTCACTTCAGGATGCATGTGAAAATGGAATCATCATAAAATATGATAAAAAACATGGATATTCATATACACTCAACGTTTATTGAATATCTCATTCTAAGGTTTACTCGTTTTCGTTCAATAAGTGAATAATGGAATCTTGCGACTGTGTATTGCCATCTAAAAATCAACGGGATAAAAATTGAAGGAAACACACTTTTAGATCAAATGGCTTAGAGTCTTTTTACAATTATTGATTTTCATTCATTCCTAAAATACCAAAAAATAAAAGTGAAATACGAATTGTAATCATAAAATTGCGTATTTTGTAGCATCCAATAACAAAACGATGGCACTTATTAACGAGTATTACTCATTATGGTGAAAGGGGTAGAATTTGAATTCTCATACCAAATCCATTGGACTTTTTCCACCTCATTCGGCACCCTTCACAAAAATAACACTCAAGTGTAGCAGAGAGACATTTTTCCTCATTTCATAGCGTAAAAGGAAAATCAAACGTCGCTAAGGGTACACAATTTGATGGTTTTCATACATTTTCTTGATATTATAATTTAAAATTTGAATGGGAAATTTTTGGTCATATTCAAAATACCTTCGAAACAATACAGTGACGTCCATTTATTGATTATAGTAAAATGAATGACCAAGAGAAAAAACCAAAAAAAAAACATGTTTATCCAAATAAAAGATGATTATTTTAAATTAGCTTACGAGAACCCTTTTTGTATTTCATCACACTAAATCCGCTATGAGTGGGTAGCCATCCCCTTAACAATTGGTCCGATTTGAATAAACGATACGATGGCCCACCACACACTATTTCAAATCAATTTTTATTCTCTATTTGGTCAAAAATTAGACGATTCACCATTTCAAGTTATTTCTTATTGTGATTCCACACAATAACGTAAAATTTCATAATCGAAATGTATATTCATACAAACTGGTAAGGGTGAAATATATTTGGCTATTTTAAAGTCAAAACCATACCCTTATCATTATTATTAGAAATTTTACCGAAAAATAAAATATTTATTAAATATGTGCACGTTTAATCAATCCTCTTTTTGTGGCCCCAACCAAAAGAACATGTAGAATTTAAATTGAGACCAATACAAAAATATGAGAAAAGAACAAATCAAAAAATTTTCACGTTCAATTCCTTTTATCGTATACTCGAGGCAATTTTTTTGAATAAAAAAGGATAAATTTCTTCTCATTTTTATTTTACCACCCAAAAAAAAAAAAACAAGAACCGACCTACAGGAAATCTAATATCATCATTTCCATACCAAAATAGAATACTATGATCAGTCAGATAACATAAATGAATATGTTTGAATGTGAATTTATGATACAATTGATGGAAGAAAAACCATGTACGAAAATTTATTGAATAAAAAGGATAGCAATTATAAATGGTAATAGACTTGCATAGAAATTTTCCATGAAATGGAATCCATTGATTAGGATGGTTTGGCCAGCAGATAAGATTATACCGACTGAATTAAAAAATATAAAATTAAGGATATTAGCCTTTTTCCATGGCTTCAAATTGCCTTCATCTCTACTGTATCTAAGCCATCATGAATACGAATATGAAAACAGAACCGTAGAAATCATCCAATGAAATTGAGGTTCATTGGAAAAACTATACGAAATGAATATCAAATAACTGTAGCATTATGTTTCACTTCATTTTTTCCCTCAATTAAGTTACCAAATACAAAAAAAAAATTCGTTGAAACTCACCCACCACTGTCCAAAATTTTTCACATGTGCAGTAAAACTTTTTTCTTAATTCTTTTAGCCGTTCCTTTTTCAATTACCACATCTTAAACATTTTATAATCATGTAAAGAATATAAACTGGACTTACCTAAAAATAAAGAAAAGAATATAATTAGTCAATACATTCAATGTCAAAGAAAGAGATTTAAAATTCTTTTTATAAAAATTTTCAACAAACGACAGATTTAAAATGACAAAACATTAATCGGGATTAACTTTTCTTTTCTGAATTTTATAATATTCTATAAAAGATTTCTTCCCCCACCGTAGGTTTCAACCACCACCAATGAAAATTCTTTGTTTCATTTAAATCAGAGAAAAACGAAAAAAAAAAAAAAAAAAAAATTAATGCCGAACATGAAAAATATTTTTACAATTTTCTTTTTGAAGTAAATGAAACTCTGCTTGTGTATTGCCTAAACCCTTTTCAAAATGTATTTGGAACACACCAACAACAACAACAACAAAAAATAATAAAATAAACCCCCAAAAGACTACCCTTGTGGACATATAACACAATCATTGAGTGGTCAAAGAGATAACTGCAGAAGAATAATAAAAATGGAAAAAAAAGAACTGAGAACAACATCCAACAAACATTTCATAATTACAATTCTTTCCGAATGTCACAATCAGACGTGACAATCGGATACCACTTCACATCGACCCCATTGATTCACCTTTTGTTAGTTAAAATCTCTAATGAGTTTAAATTACATATTCAATTATATTGAAATGGCCAAATCATAGTTTCATTTTATCTTTTTATTGAACGAAACTAAAAATTTTCCTTGTTGAATTGCAAAAATATTCTCCACAATTACATAAAAACGGAATAAAGATGTTCATTGAAATGATAACAATTTCATCCACTTTTAGAAAACATTGGAGACTGAGGTGGAATTTTACCATTTCTAAACTAGAGAGACAATTTGATAGTTTAAATAGTTTTCAACCAAATAGTAAAGTGACAGTTTTTCCTTTTGTAGTAAGAGATCACCATTGCACTAACAATGAAGTCAATGTGAATAGACTGAATTGAACCCCCATTGACTGTAGTTTTCCCACTTTCTTGACTAAATTCTCAACCAGACAGAAAAAACGAAGAAAATGTTCCCATTTACTTTGGCTGGTAATGAAACGTTGAGGTGTATGCCGTCAGTAAATTAGTCGTGTAACAATGACAGACAATCACCCTCATCTATTAGATGTGATCAGTCACAAATTGTCTGTAACAAATATGCTGATCTTCATATAAAAACCCGGAAGATCATCGCTAACATTCTCAATTTCATGCAGATGTCAACTGTCTATAAACAACCAATCGATGTGGGTGTGAAATCATATTCACTTATCTTTAATTCAGAGGTGAAACAAACACACACAAATTATCTTAATTTCATAAAACATTCAGAATTTTCTCTCTATTTCCATCATCAATATAAGATTTTTCCTCTTCAATTTTTCTTTGGACGATCGTTTTTAAATTTCTTTTCTTTTTTTGTCAAATAAAATAAAATAACAATTTAGTCATCATATTTATAGATAACTGATATACATTGAAAGATTTAAGATAATTGAATACGATTGGTATTGTTTGTCATGATAAATCATTGTGAAATATTAATGTTAACGAATATCATGTCTTTGTTATAATTTCAAATGACAGTCGTGGATATTCATTAATTGACAATGATAACTTAAGCCTCAAGAAGAGATGACTATTGATGTCATTGTGACTCTACCAACAAACAGAAATTGTGAAACTCCGCTAAGTGTTGATCCAAATTGTAATGGTCTTTGCATGTTTAGATCATAAATCAATTTACAATTCTCTATCGTTCTGTACCAACATTTTATCTATTTCATGATTTGGGAACAATTTCTTAGTTCATTTTGTTTTGTTTATTTGTTAGAATGAAAGAAAAGCGAGTACATTTTAATGAGGATATAAAATAAAAGAATTACAGTCAATTATAATTCGTAAATGTGTAAATGATATTTTTATCGAGTAAAATTAGCTCATTATGCATTCGTTTATTTCTCTCTCACTCATTTGCTTAAAAGAAATCATATTTTCCCTTTTATTTTCATACAGTGAAACAGAAATATTGAAAAAATAAACTCCCAATGAATATATAAAATACGTTACAAATTAAAGCATACATAAAGTCATTAAACTATGCAATAATTATAATTTACATGTAATGTTTTCGAATATTCTATCCCCTCTTAAAACTCTTTTTAATCATTTGCACAGCATCAGAATCTTAAAAACTGCTTAACTCAATAATAAAATTAAATTTGAAAGAAAAGAGAGAGAAAAACACACAAAAACAAAATGTCACACATCACAAAGATGTGAAAAATCTGGATGACTTTAATGATGTAAGAAAAATTGAATTAAACATATGCAAGTAATCTTATCGATTGACTTTATGCATATGGTTGGTACCCCATCGAATTACAGCCAAAAGATCACATCAACATGTCTTATACTTGATACACATTTAATTCACTTTTGGTTTTGTACAGTTTTCTCATGTATCTCATCAAACACAAATGAAATTAATTAAAAAACAATGAAATATCATTTCGCAGTTTTACTGTTCCTTCAGTTTTAATGAATTTATACGCCAAAATATTGAACACTCCTGGGAATAAATTATGTGGGATTACCAAATATTCATTAAAAATAATTAAAAATGTTCTTTGAATCTGAAGGAAATAAAATAAGAAGAAATTCTTTGTGATTGGCACAAAATCATTTGTAAATTACAAAATAAGAAAGAAAAATCTGCAATCCATATTGAAAAAAAAAGAGAAATACAGTGTCTAACTGTTATCCATCCAAATATAATAAATAATTTGCATTTACCATAAAAATTAATGTGCTCTTGTTGAATTCCATCGTATGTCGATTGTGTCTTAGTATACAGAACCAAATGGAATCAAAACATTTAAATATTGGCAATTATTTGCTTTTTCATAATTTCTTAACAAACACACATGGAACAGTGAATCGTCTTTATAAATAAGAGAAAAATAAATGATCCAAAGAAATCATAATTTATGTATACGGATTATATGAATGACATTAACATACTGAATATAATAATCATTTAAATTAATGCGAAAGGAAATTAATAAGAATATTAATGACGATATTATAAATTTTCAAGGATCTTTTCCTCTCATCGTAATTCTTCATTCAGAAGTTCGTTAAACGCATACAGTTCAATATAATTTTCATTAAAATCGTTCAGCAATCGTCTCTTATTTTATTGGAAAATTAGCGAAATTCCGGCTAGAATGGTGATAAATAATGAGGAATTCTTTTATAAAAAAATTATCATGAAAAAGGCAGCATAACTAATTTTAATTTTTCTTAACCGTATTCCACACGGTCGCTTATACAGAAACCATCATCGTCAACATAATGATATCTTTCCACCAAATCATTTACACATTTCAATAAAATATGAATGAATGGAATCTCCATTAAATGCAAAGAAACACAAAAATCGGCATATTAAACCGATTGACATTTTATTCCATATCTCTTCTACATAGAAATACACTCAGTCATAAACTATAGCCAAAACATAATCTTCTGGCTAAAACTAATATACCACCATCATTAAAATGCGTTATATTATTGCACTGTAGTAAAGAAAAAACATAAGAATTACATTCATAATTTGTGAGAGACACACGTTTAAATTACCATTTTTAAATTCCAAATAAAATATTCTCTTCTAAATTCATCCAAAAACGCATGCCTTCACATAAATTTATGCTATTTATTTTTACATCTGTGACAAATCCGGCTACAAACAACAAAAAAAATAACAAATTTTTTATCTACACAAACTCTAAAATGCATGAATTCTTGTTCATCGCATAATTAACGGTCGTTCTTTTCATGCAATTTTCAAACATTTTATGTATTTCAATTGAAAATCTATGCATTCAGTCATTTAAAACACAAAAAACAAAAAACAGTACCAACAACAGAGTAAATTAAAATTTGTATTAGAAATTGATATCTTTCTACTGTCTAACGTGGCACAAAAAAGAGGAAATCAACATAATTTTCGCTTTGTATCAACAATATTAATGAACATAAAGAGATAAAAACTGAAATTGTAACTGAGATCTCCTCTATTTAGTCATATCACTTATGGATCACAAAAAAAAAATGTTATTCTGTCTAGTCACTCGTTCACTTTATTATTTGTTACTGCTGCACTGCATTTCAATAATTCCCAAACATTTTAGCAATTGGAAAAATTGCATTCTCTAAATCATCATTGACCGAAAAAACAACTCACAGTATCATAACAGAAATCGTAAAAACAAATGAATCGTTTCATCATTTACAGATGATTTTTTTATGATTTGAATGCACCAAAGGTTGTGACAGTCACAACAAAACAAATGATTTAATGGAGTCCTTCTCTATATGAGGATCACACACGCACTCTCACCCACTGTTTGTTTCCTATTAAGAAAACAAGTAAATACTGTCTGGCTATATAATGGATTAATACACTCAGTTGTTGGTATTTACACTCTGTAATCCATTAGATTCTATTTTTATGTGCCAAAAATAATCAAAAATTCATTTGGGGGTTTGGAAACTTTCACCCGAAATCAACGTATCAAAAACACCATTTAAGAAATCTCAACGAATAAAAACATAACTAATTTGTCATTTCCAATTTTAATTTGTTATCAATCAGTGCCAAACAATTTCATCATAAAAACGCATAATTCATGATTTGTAGTTCGTTTTTTTATTGGATTATTAAAAAATCAAACCAGGAAACCGGACATTTATTGTATTATTCCATATTCCTCTTAGGCTAACACATCAAACTGTGTAGGCGTGAGTTGTAGCAGTTATATAACATTTTCATCAAACGAAATTGGATAAGAGATTTGAAAACCATATTATCGACGAAAAAAAAGAAACTAAAGAATTTTTATGATAAAAACAATTAAGCCAAACATAAACTGATTTGGTAACAACAACAAAAATCATTCAATGTATTTACACAACATGACCTCGAATCAGTAACGGATACGTTAATCAATAACATCATAGTTTTGCTATGAATTGCAAAAAACTTCTAAGAATATTTGAAAAACGTGCGTTTACCAACTCCTAAATTTAGAACATTTGCTTATCTTCATTTACCAAACTTAACCACAAAATTCTATTTACAAATTTTACATTATTGTAACTAACAAACCCATGATAATCATCAACTGTTTGCATAAAAACGATGCAATCAATCGAATCATAATTTTCCCCAAAAATACGATTTTTATGCAATGAATTTCATCGTTTACCACATTTTCATCATATCAAACAAATGAATCATTTGGAATAAAAGAAAAAATTGAAAATTGCTATCAACTAAAACCATTTTAAATTGACTAGCCAAATTGTTAAAAACAAAAAACCAACAACCAATTATGTTAAAGAAAAACCCAAAAAAAAACTATAAGAAATCCATAGTTCAGACATAACGAATTCATTGTTTTTTATTTTAAAACCGCATCGAAACATAATGTTTTATTTTTGGGTTTTTTGCATTTCTTGTAAAATTCCCATTGTTTTGTATCGTGAAAGTGCAATAGTTTGGAAAGATTTCCTTCAACGATAACGAGCTAACCAGCCGTCTGATATTTGAATATAAAAAAATGGCATAAATGTTATTCCATATGGCCATGGAATTATTGGCAGCAAACAAAAATAGCATGGGGTGACAATTACTACCCATCCTCTTCCAGACATACACACATTCATCCATCCAATGTCATTAGATACTCGTTTCTCTTGCCAATTTCCCGTGTGTTTCATTTTTTACCATTCACAATAAAACTAAAATGAATTCTAATAACGCGACTAATTTATTCAAAATCCATACAACTTTTTCTTCTATTTCCCATCAATTTATTCAAAATAATTCACAATTAAGTGCCATATACCAAAGACCTCCACATATTTAAAAAAAAAAAAAAAAAAAACAAATTGATTAGAATCGAATTCGATGTAGACACAAAAAACAGAAACCAAACACAATAATCATTGGTAACATATATACATAGTTAATACCAATTAAAAATCTCATACCATTCAATACTAATCAAACCCTTTCACCCTCACCACCTTTGTTCAGTTCAGTTATAAATAAGCAAAAATACCCGCAAATTATTTTCAAATACAAAAGTTTTCATATAAAGAATGACTAAAGTCACGAAACTAATTTATAAAATAAAAATGAAAAGATTTATTGATAGCTAATGCAGTAACAATTTCATATTAACAAATAAAAAGAAAAATTATTTGTTTAATTTTACCAGTTGTTCTTGTTTCAACAGAAATAAAAATAATCAGAACCTCTTATGTGTTCAAAATTCATAACAAATAATAAATTCACGTGCATAAATTGACGATATTAAAAATTTTGAAACAATGAAAAATCAATATGCACCATACTAAAAGAAAATCATTAAGTGCCTCTTATCGTTACAATGAAATAAAAAAAAAAAGAAAATTACCCTCAAAGGAGTTGATTGAAACAAACGGTATAGGTATACGTGTATAATTAATGTAGAAAACTAACGAAGTTCACGACATAGTCATGGTGGAATGTAACATAAAGACTTCTGATATCAAAAATAGAAGAAAATCATTTTCCCCCTTCTGATAGAAAGCAAGAATTCTTATTTTCGATCTCTCGTGTATTTATGTTTTAATTATAGGAAAAATGTAAATTTTTTGGGATCTAACATTTGACAAATTTATTGGTTAAAATTACGACGCATATGGCTAATAAATTATCTCTAGACGATTAAGAGAGACATTCATTCAGTGTGTTTCAACATTAAGGTGCCATAGTACAAGTTACATTCGTGTACATTCTGATCTTACATTTAAAGATTCGTTTCTTTTTTATTTCTAAATTGGTAAAGAAAATCAATGATTGTAAGAAGATCCGAGACTTTATTAATTTTCATGTTTTAACTAAAAATAATCTTTATTCCCTTTCAATTTAATTTAATTCCATTGGCGGTTTTATTTTACCATCACAGACATAATCGTCCATATTCATTACCGTAAACAATTAAAATTGTTTGTTAAAATGATTTTTAATTGACCAAAGTAACACATTACGCGAAACAAAATATCTGCATCACCTCACCTGTTAAAGATTACAAGTTTTTCCCTCCCGACAACAAAACACACACAGAAGATAGACTGTTATATTTAATTACTCACTAATTGTTTGCAAAATGCAGTTCATTTAAGTTTACAATAAAACAATTGCCATTAACTGAAATTTTGGATCGTTTTTTTTCTTCTTCTTTCGTTTTACTATACATCATTATGCATTAAACATAATAAAACACATGAAATTTATACGTAATTATCATTCTCATTTTGGTTAAAATAAACTGCCCTAAAGCAACGTAACATACTTTCAATCGTCTAACGATAAATTGTATTTCAATAAAAGTATAAAACAAGAAAATTATTAGTTCTTGTTATTTAGTGATTCGTTGAAAAAGAAATGAATAAAAAAGAAAAACGGAAATAAAATAGAAAAATTGCATTTGGAACTGTAAACTTTTCAACGGAATTACAACAAACATACTAAAGTCATTATGCTTCAATTGCATGCAAAAGAAAATAATAGTAAAACTCTCTCTCTTTCTCCATTCCGCTTAATGCAACTTTTCTTTTTCACTTCTTTGATAATTTTCTCCTTTGCCCCCCCAACCACCAGTAATTCTAACGCCAAATAATGAATACAATTGCATATAAAACTTTACCACACAATCACCCTTAAATTCGTACTCTCTTTCTTATTACCATTTCCAACTTAAAGGTATTTCGTCATATCAAACAACGGATGTTAACCCATTCTACAATTATTTTATAATTGATTTTTAAATGATAAGAAATACATATAATTCTTTTGTACATATCAACATATTTCACTAAAAGAAATCATGATTTAATACTCAAAATGGAAAAAAAACATTCAAATATGATTAGGAATTGTAGAAATTCGGTACTAGGAACTGAATGATATTTATTTTAAACTTTTGACGAATTCTTAATGCGCTGAATTTAAAACCCCTTGCCTACCCTCTATCAATAGATCTAATTGTCCAAAGATTTAATTTATTATATATTTTTTCTTTTAAGCTTCATTGAACACAGTGCCACAACTGTTTCCATTCCGCCGGTCTATATAAGACCACCATTCACACAAAGTGCAAAAAAAGGATTATTCACTCATACCCCATGCACATAATTCAATGATTTTTCCCAAAAGACATAAATTTAATTAATTAAAATGGTACATTGGAATCAAGATACTGAAGGTATTCGGTTCGTACACATTCAGTGTAGCAACCGTTCACAGTTGACTATAATTTAATTCAAAATCATTCAATTATGGAATATCGAAACGAAATATCTTGGTATGATAGCACCATAAACACATTTGGTATTAATGAGAGAAATACATTCGTTATTCGTTACTTTTAAATTGAGAACTCAGACCGAAGAAATGGAATAAAAATGTATTGGAGCGTCACTGATATCTGATGGGATTAAACATTTTTTTTTTGTTCGTTTTCTTTTAGTTGTGATCGTCTTATCGCACCCAATAAGCAGAAAAGAGGATTTCCATTCAATACAATTTCATCCATTAGTCTCTATTTACCATCTTCATTCACCAACCCCCCAAAAAGCACCCACATGGATAGACTTTTAAGAATTCTTCTTTATATAGAAAAACTGTCTATCAAGATGTTTTCACATCTTATTATTTCTTTAGATGAAATTTATTTTTCTTATGTTTTAACTCTTGTTAAGCATTCAATTCCCTATACAACGTGTTTCGAGAGAATTTCAATAAAAATATTGATATTACATTGAACGCCCATTTACATGTTAAGAGATACATCTCTAATTATGGTGATTCTTAAATGGCTTCATCATTAATTAAACTGATTCAGTTGATTGATGTATTTTTGGCTATTAAATGTTGAATAAATATGGTTTTTTGCCTACCAATTTCTTATCAAGTGGAAAGAGTTGAATTTCTCTATCAGCCACAAAAGAAAATCTCTTTGATTTTCATTTCTAACTGTGTTTCACAAAAACCATCGGAAAAATGGGTAAAAACTAATTTAAATTCAATGCAAATAGATGGATTTAACTCTTCTTCTCTTTTAAATTTCAAAATCAAAGTTGACCAAACTGAATTTTATTTAAGAAATTTTCATTTCTTTCCAAATTCAACGATAAGGTGGGTTCTCGTTTTCTTTAAATAATGTCGTAATGTGTCTACCGTGTAAGTGAATGATAATGAAATGAAATTCTATTATGAAATTTCAGCCCTCCATAAATAACTCTTTAGTGGTGGACACAATTTTCTACCTACATCTTCGCATTCATGTCACTTGAAAGTTAACAGCCGAATAATTGCAACCCCGTCAAATAACAAAATAAAACTCATTGAAGACAAAACAAAATAAATTTAGAAAAAATAAAATCCAATGTTCTTTATCTAATTTTGTGTTTTTTTTTCTTAAAAACCAATAAAAGAAAGTTCAATTCGTTTCCTTTTTCTTGTTCTGTTAAAGAAAAACCATCCACAAAAGAGCAAAGATTCTCGAAGCAAAAAGTCAAAAGAACCATGAAAATGAATTCCTTTTGAATATTGGCCAATGTTATGATATTCTTTTTATTTTTGTTCTTAGGATACTTTAAAATGAAAACAACATTATTTCACTCCCCCCACCAACTTGATTTCCAATCAACCAGAAGTGTCTTAAATAGGGGATGAGATTTGACTTAGTCTCATTTACATTTTGATTCTGTTATAAAAACAAATTTTCTTTTCATTTTTGAATTACCAGAGAAATCTACGAGTATCACTTAAACAATTTCAAGGAGTTGAAAATTTTTTTTTTCAATTGATTTTTCAAATAACGAACCGAAAAATTCAAATATTTACCAATAGATTTTGCGACTGAACACTTGAAAATCGAAATAAAAATAATTTCAATAAAATAAAAGGAAGAAGGGGTGAGAGTTGATGCCACTAGACAACAAAAATCATGGACTCCTTAAGAATATCGTGGGAGTGATTTGCGGTCGTTCACAAGACTTTTATATTGTTACACATTGACGAGAGAAAAAGAAAAACTTTATATGGGCAACATTCAATTTTATGTTCCATTCAAACGGTTCAGTTAGGGTTCACATCAATACACAAACAAACAATTTTTCCCACCCAAAAAAAAAAGAAAAGAAAAATCAAAAGAGAACTTTTCTTTTACACAAGAGATACCAAACAATTTTTTTTTCTTCTCGATTGCAAACAAATAAAAAAAAATAAAATAAAAGGGATGATACAATGATTGAATCAACAAGCTATTAAGGGTATCAATTCGTCTCCAGCCCATACAGAGGGTATTAAAAGAAAACAGAAAAGTTTTCTACTCAATATTGGTACCTTTTTTCTTGTTTTTTTTGTTCATCCCCAGAAAAATCATATTTTTATTCACACTTTAAGAACTCTACCCCCAAAAACATTAAATAAAGAAGTCATGTTAAGTGACATCAATGTGAACCAAAAAAAAAGGAAGAAAAACATTGAGCTTATGATTGTTAAACAAATCATAAAATAATCCACCCATTGACACTTTATCGTTTACCAAAAAATTAGATCCATCAAATCATCGCCCACCCTCCTCCTTAACATAAAAAGTTTATAAAAGACACTTACCTCTTTATCTTTGGCGGTATGTTCCTCCATTGTACAACTATTATTATTTACGTTGCTTAGAATATTATTATTGTTAATATTTTTATTAGTTGTTGATGATTTATCAGTTGGGACACCATCCTCATTATTTTCATTTTCTTCGTTTGAATCAATACGATTATTGCTACTATTCATATTATTATCATCATCATCATCATTTTGTTCTGTATCATTTAGATCATCAGTTTGATGTAATATTGATTGCTCCAATTTAATTTGAGCTGATGTTGTTATTGGATCATTTTCATCGTCATCTTCATCAATACATTCATCATTTGTATGCTTATTATTTAATAGTTTACTACTTAATTTATTTACACTATCAATGGTGGCCGGTGAACCAATTGATTGTTCTAAACCATTCTCAGTTACACCATGTAATGCTTTGTGCGGTGACGATGATGATGTTGTAGATAATTGTTCCCGCAATGTATTAACTTCCTTTTCTGCCATTGCAGCACGCTAAAATACAAAATAGAAATAGAAAACAATTAATTAATTTATTCAAACATTCAGGTAAATCAAATAACTATTCAATTCAATTGACATTGAAATAACATGTGTGAAGATCAATTGAAAAACTTGTGTGTGAGAATTAGTAATATCACTATTTAAATTGCGCATCTCATTCTAATTAGCGTTATAATTGATGGCCAAAGAAACTTATCAATGTCAAACATGAATAATAGAAACGAATGAATTCAAATGGAAATAAAAAATTCAATTGAATTTAAATGCAAATAAAACACCAATAGATCTGTACATTAGATTCAATGAATAAGATCAATGATTGAAAGATGATGTGAAACGCCACTCCTTCCCATCTCACCACCTCCACGTGCGCCCACCAGTAACGTGAAACCTTTAATAAAGTTGAACTGAATCTTATTATAATTCTGTTCAAATTAATTACATTTTCCAGTCAATGTTTCACTGAATTCATTTCTTTTTTGTTATTTTATTCACGAAAACATTAATTCCGTTTGGAAAATTCCAAATATCAAAACAAAAGAAATTGGCGTCTATTTAGTAACAATGAAAATAACAAAAAAAAAAAAGTAAAAAATTGAAGGGAAATCACAATTCTTAATCCTTTTTCAATGTCCGCAGGCCGAATTAACTCTCCCTCTTCTATCCGATCAATATTGAGTCCACCTTTATCAGAATAAATATCTCCATCTCGAAGGATTCTGATATTCAAATAATCTCATTCTCTTATTTGCCATTCATTTGGATTGAATTCATCAGAATGGAAATTTTCTGATTTACAAATTTATTAATAATAAAAAAAAAAAAAAACAGCCGAAAAAGAAAAACCCAAAACGATATTCCATTTTCACAATTAAAAAACTGTTGTAGATGAGAGTAGAATTTGTTTTAAATTTTTATTTCCTCAATCCCGTGAACGATTACATTATGATGCTTCATTGTCTTGTCTTTTCGGTTGACGGGATTCATTAAATAAACGGAATAAAGTCGATCTCTCAAAAGCCAAAAAATATTTTTCTTTTTTTTCGGGGATTTTATTCGAAAATCCATAACGAAATCATAACTTTTTTTTGTAAGTCTTTCTGGCAAAGGATCTAATAAAACATCAGACATACATCATCAATATCCTCAATTTGAATCTATATGGGTTTAATATTTTCTCTTCAACGTATAACTGAATTGTTTGTATCCTTCGAATAACCAGAGAATAAATAAAACAAGGGATCTTTTTATATTAAATATTAAAAAAATTGATTAACCATTTGTCATTTGAGCATAATAAACCAATTATGTACTTTTTTTTTTATTCATCTTTTTATATTGGCCATCACGAATTTACCATCATCTCATTGAAATATTCAAAGTACCATCATCAAGTATTGAATACTGAATACTATATCTCGCAGATATATGCGTTGCCCAGGTAAAAAGGGCTTAAAAATTCATTGAACAGTGAAGCCATCACAACAAAACATACAAATACATTTCGGAAATATTTTATTTTTGGGGTGGAATTTTTACTTTTTAATATCTGTATGATGTTTTCAGTAAAAAGATGTTCATCTCATTCATATTACTCAACGATGACGACATAAAAAACCAAAAATAGAAGAACACACATTAAAGGTATAGCGGAATTGAAATAATAGCTTCCTCATCGAAAGACTGTCTCTCTCGTGTTTCATTCAAATAATAAATAGAGAAAAAAAAATCACCCCTTAAATCCATATTCAATAATTATTTGTTACGAGGCCGTGTGCCTCTCGTTGTCTAAAGGCCAAATGAGATGAGAAACTCTATAAAATACATAGAGACAATGGGGGTATTTAGGTGGCACACATAAGCCCTTATGCCAATTGAAATAGATCTCTGGTAAACATTAAAAGGAGACGTGAAACGTTCACATTTAAAACAAAAAAAAAATCTTTCAATTGTAATGACAATTCTCTTAGTGTTTTTACCTTTATGGTACAATACAACTGTCGATTAATATTTATCCATCTCATCTATAAAACAACCAAAACAACAGTGTAACATAATCTTCGCTTATACACGACATGATGACACAAGAATACAGAGCCCTTAAGGAAATATTTTTCCCCCGTTAAATGAAAAACCAATCCATAGATTAGAATCGGTTTCAACTATCACAAATAGAAATTGTATTTTAATACATTTTCCATTTTTGAACATTTCTCTACTACAATTTTATCGTTCACTTTCACTGAATATTTAACAGAAAACTTAATGGACCAAAATAAGAAAAGGTATTTAAAGCCAAAATCGGGATTATCTCAACGATTTTATTTCTAGTTAAAATGATGCTTTATGTTCTTATACATTTCTTATAGATTTTATACGCGATGGTGAACACACCAGAAATATGTAATTATGTTGCCAATAACGGGGCGCCTCTTACTTTTACATTTCAGTTTTAATGTGCGCCATCGGTGTCTATCGCATTTGGCATAAATATTCTTAGTCAATTTGACCAAATGGTAATGAAACAGAAAAGAAAGAGAGGGTTGAATTCGATAAACCACCACTCAATTCTTCTACTCCATTCTCCCACCCTTTATCCAGGTTTAATTCGAAACAGCCGCCTCAAGTGTAATCGATTTCAATATTTACATATTATTAAACAGTAGACCAGTAATTTCCAAAGAAATATCAAATTCAACTGTTGTTTTTTGAGCCAACAGTCGTATTTCATCAAGTTGATTTACTAAAAATGAATTTTTTTTTTGATTCCAAATAAAATGTGCCGCATGGTATCTTGATTCTGTTACAATATCTAAAGAATATTCTCTCCCTGTTAATTAACTAAGAGGCTTCATCTTCTTAAATGTTAACAGTGTAACTGAAAACCTCATATCCCCATTTAAAATGAATGCTAAATGATACTTCTTTTCATTCCCAAATCGTTTTATGGTAACCAAAACAGCCAATATATCATATCTTTTGCATCTGTAACGAAAAATGAATCGAAAAACTTCGATATTTTCCATCCACCCAAACCCACTTAAACGATAGAGAATGAAAAAAAGCTTAATGGCAATGGCATATTTTCCGTTAAATGAGAAATGAAGAATAAAAACCATAAAATTTCTCAAACTCTTCAATGAATATTCTGTTGAACATCTTTTACCCATTCAATAATGAAAATTTTAATATGCCAAAGAGTTTTTTTTTGCCTATCAACATTTTGGAAACAAAAAAAAACTTAGCGCAAAAATAAAGACTTCGATAACCTCAAACTCATACAATTTCATCACTCAAAGATATTTTGCATACATCAATGATTTTTAACCACCATACTCTTTGGCACAGAGAGACAGAAAAAAATTTGTATTCCATTTCATCTCTTTAAAATGTTATTTTGACTTCATTTCATTGTATGCCAGTGAATTTTTAACTACAAAGTAATTATAGAAAGTTCAATGAGAGAATCGAGGGATGAATTTTCATGGTTGAAGTAGTGACAATCACCTTCAAAACTCAATAATTCATAGACTTCGTTATTACAGAAGAATTTGATCAGTGAATACAAAATATTGGGAATTGAAGAACCATCAATTGGTTGAACTTTATTTTGTTCAATCCTTTCATCCTCTTTGAGACCAACTGAGACAAAGAACACAATACAATTAATGAACAACCACCATCAGTGGGCAATATCATCTCTATCTATTTTCATCCCCCCGCAATATTTCACAATAAAGTTAAACATTGAAATTGTTAAATAATTCATTAAAGTTTCATCGTTCTATTTCCCACCAACTTATCAGTATAAATAGAAAAAACAAAATCATTACAGAACACAAGAAGGAAACCCTCTTGAATCGATGAGATAATTTTCTCTTTCAAACCAAATATTCAGTGAGTTTTTCCACTCTACTTCGACAAGAAAACTCTTTAGCGATTTTCATCATCTACGGCTTCTGAGTACAATCGGAATAATAAAAAAATAAAAATAAAATTAAAATTGAATTTTCCATATTGGAAATCAGATCGTCATATCGGATTAAGACTCGTATTTTATGTATTCACGTGTAAATTGTGAGTGAATCATAAAAATTAAGGTAGAATGGATGTGATGGTGCAATCAACCGATACACAATGACTAAAATACAGAAGAATTTGAAGAATAGGGAATATATAAATAAAAGCCAATTAACCCTAATTTAAGATTATGCCAATAATACCTTTATTCATCTATACCACCTCACCTATTTCTATTGCGTTCCAAACCACCACCACATTATGTTGTCTTACATTGTCGTCTATTTAACATATAAATGGAATTTTGTGGCGCCTTTTCTGGTAATTTGAAACAAAACTTCAAAATTATTCCATCGCTTTAAATCTCATACACTCTAAGGGTGATGGGCTCTGATATTCTATGAACCAACCGATTTTCACGTTTAAAAAAAACGACTGAAGAAATCTCCCCAATACACACAACAATCAACCCTCATTATTTCTAATTTTCAAGTAATATAATCTTCAAGTGTGATCGTAAACTTCGATAGGTAAATACCAAATAGACAAAAAATGGATATTGTGTTTTTATTATTATCTATACAGAAGTGGATAGATTGAATGCTGAAAGGCATACACGGAAGCTTTATACTTTGTTTTGCTATTTTTTATGTCGTTAAATTCATTGAACACTTTTGCTCATTTCTCAATGGGTTAGAAACTGAAATGGCAATGCCACAGTATTATCCCGACTCTTAATACTCTTAATTCCTATCTTTTGTATTGTTTAAACGTAAAACCAAAACGATAGAGATATTTTAAATTGTTTTAGTCCTCAAACTATTTAATTCAGGAGTAATGGTGAAAAACCATTCCCAGTCCCAGTATCATATGTGAACTGTAAGGGCATCCCTTCCAAGATTAAAATATTTGCCTACCCATTCTCTAGGAGAAATTCAATCAAGTTTATCACTGTTACTATATTCACATCCATACATTCGATAATTCATAAACGAATTAAATCAACTTTTATGAAGTTTAATGTGATTCTTCTTGGAACAAATTATTTGATTCATTGATGAATATTCAGAGATGTTCTGTTTTTTTTTTCATTTCGTTGATGTTTCATAAGAAAACAATAATACAAATTGAAATTTTTAAATTAAAAAATAAAAAGAAAATCATAATCGAAAGAATACAAGAGTTTTTATAACATCGATTGCGTATGGCAAGAGTTCCCACGCAGATAAGACAATTCCTTTTGTAACTGTATTCTTGTATCGTCTAAAGGTGCTTGTGATTACACAGAATTTATTCAGTTCACCATCGATAGCTGAAAACGATTATTCTTTGTTTTTTCCGGAGCACAAATGAATTTCCAGATTAATTTTCATCAATTTTCCACCATTATTTGTGCTCTTCTAAGCAGATTAGGTTTTTGGTAAAAATGAAAAATTGTTTCACACATTCAAGATGATAGATTTTCTTTGCTTCTGTACACACTTCTACTATTTACGTATAAAAACCACAATCAATTGAAAATTATAAATTGATACTGACACCAGCAGCCATAAATGTTTGCTGAAAAACGAATTCTTAATGCCTTTCACTCCATCTCCAGTTCAATACTACACTTGATTCTTGGTTGTTATCGGTGTTAAACAACAGATCGGTAAGAATAAAAAAAATAAAACATTTCGATAAGACTTAAAAACAAAAACAGAAATTTGTCATTGTTTCGCAATGATTTTCTTTATCGTATGTCCTCAATGACATTTCATTTCCCAACCACACAGAATTCATTTTAATTTATTTGGAATTGGTTATAACCATATCCCCTCACTCTCACTCGACTTACAATCATTTTCATTCTACATACTTTTATTTTATTTTTCATCCCCCCAATTTCCATTTAAGAAAAAACGAAGAAAAAAAAGTATAAAAGACAATTTTTCCAATCATTCTTTTAGCTTTTAGCGATTCTATTCGACTAAAATTTTATTGTTTTTATATTTCTCTTTTTCAACGTTTTGTTTTCTTGTTGTTGCATTAAACGAATAACAAGGAAAACTTGAGGGTGGAATTCACACCACCAACAAAACAACTTAATAATCGTATTATTTTCTTCATTTCTTTTCATGTTGTTGTCACTGAATGATTGTTGGACAAATGTTAAGGAATTTAATGAATGCATAGCCACAACGTTCACTCCTCATTAATTGATTTTAATTCAGTCGTCTTTTGTTTTTTCGTTCTTCTCAAAATACTTCATCGGCTTTCGTATAAATTTTAGTTGTTTTATAATCATTGAAATTAGTGATTTTAATTGTAATCTCATTTCATTTTTAGCATATGCTTCATTGCCCATTCATAAGCATTATGTTGTCTTTCCAATTCATGTGAATATAATGAATTATTTTTAACGATTGAATTTTTTTTTTGAATAAGAGACCCATTGTCTTGTTCCCACACACAATTTGCGTACGTTTTAAACGTCACACCATTTACCCAATTCTAATTTTTTTCTTTTTTTATTAAATCGCTTAGGAGCCACTCTCTTATTCAATTTATTTTTTAATACTAAAAACCATTCAATAAATACCCATAAATTGAATATTAAATAATAATAATAATTCAGTCTTTTATTTGTTCAATTTTAAAATCTATAGAATTCCATCATTAACTAGAAGAATACTCTCTGATCATGGATATTAGTTATTGTTCAAATGCAAAGACTCTTTTCCATCACAAAAATTAAAAAACAGATCGAAACTTATTGAAGATGAATAATGAATCTTATAAGACATAATAAATTACTTTAAAAAAAAAACTAAAATTCAATCCATTCACACATTATAGTGATCATCTTTCTCAATGGTATTCTTCTCTCACTATAAAAGGCGTGCATGCAATATCATTCATTAACATTTAACTGTAGTCATTATATGAGAATTACCATTCAATGTTTGTTATTATGATGATTCATATGAAAATATCTATAACGCACCAATTTCAATTCAATATCAATCTGGAAGAATCTTAAATGATTCCCAACCAATGAAGAAGAACGAATCATTCAATTTCCGGAGGATTTTATTAACGCGTTTCATTGTCACATTAATTGTTCTAATGCCCTCTCGCTGAACAAATCGAAAATTTATATGACAATTCTTCTATATTAATCAGTATAGTCATTTAATATTCTTATATTTATTGGATTTCTTTTAAAAACGAAGAATTACGTAGTAAAAAAAAAGAAGAATTAATAATCCACTAACAAAAGCAATGGTCTCTCATCTCTCTCTTTTTACTTCATAGTACAAATGCAAACAATAAGAAATAAAAAAAAAAGAAACGGTTAGTAATCTAGTATAAATTACGTTCATATTCATTGATAAATCTCCTCCAGTAGCATTTGAACATATTCCCATTCACTTGGTCGCTCTCTTATTTAATCTTAGCATTGAATTATTAATGATCATCAGTGTTCTTCATACAAACAAACCAAATATTCATAATTTTAACTGCAATTTATATGCATTGAGGAGACGACCAAAAACCAATTGAATCACATTCAAAACCGGATTTCTATCAATATTAAATCAAACACAATATTATTGAAAATTAATTCTTTCCAAAGTTCTTTTCTATTCATTCAAAGTATAACGATCAATTGAGGATTAAAAAGTAAACAAAATTCTTAATTTTTATATTTTTTTTTTGTTAGTTAGATGTCATTCATCCACCGGGTTACTTTCAATCTTATTCAATATATTTTAACCCTCGCGTTTTCTATTTATCGGTTAAAACGATTACAATTCAATTCAACAATCTCCTCACATAATATGAATGGACCAAACGTATACCAATACAAAAGATGTCATTAAATATTCAAATAAAAAAAAATTGATTGAACCATAGAAATTACAACAATTTGTTAAAAATTACATAAGGCAATGGTGGTGTCACCATGACAATATCTTAGTGGATAATCAATCCCTCATGTAATTTTGAGGTAACAAAACTGTTATGCTGTGATTGATTTTCTTTTTGCGTTCCACCAACTGGTTGATTGCAAAACGTTACCAATTTCATTTCTTAATTTCTTTTATTCGCATATGAATTTTCTTATACAATCCAACGTAGACAAAAAAGTAGTCTGACAGTTTGACGAGTGTAATTATAATTGTATCACCAATAAAATGTTAGCTATAATTAAAATCTAATTAACTGATAATTGACAAATAGAATTTGAAGTTTCATCTTTTACGACAGTTTTCAACTTCTTCGACGTTAGATAAATACTCTACTACTCTCCCCCCATATGCTATCACATTGAATCAAATCAAACACGATGAACTGTAGTATTCTACTATGATAGAAATATCAAGAGGAAACGGTTGAATCACTTAAATTAATTAAGAATTATTTTTACTTCAATGCTATGGTTATATTATAGACGAAAAATTGTTATAAATCTTATTGATATTTTGTTTAAAATTAAATTAACGTTTGATGGCGAACATCATCTTATTTTTGGCAGATTTGGGAGAATATTTTTTCCCTTGACATAACTCTTCTCTTCTGTCGGAGTGACATACACTTTGGTTAAGTTTTAATTCTTCGACAATGAGAGAAAGAGAGACAAATTTATCTAATAAATTCAAATTATTGACGATGACATCGATGTTATAATGCAACATAATAATATTTTATGATTCCAAATGCGAGACAAGTCATATTTATTAATAATTCATCTCCATCTCTTATGCCATAGACTTTTAGTGTTCGCATTTGACTAAGAAGTAAACATGTAGAAAATCATTATTTGAATTATCATTGAACGCACTTGGATAAATGATCAACTCATGACTGTTTATAATTTTAAAAACAAAATTCCAAAAATAAATGATTTATTCAATGTTGCATATTGTAATGATTCGTAACATATAAATCCAAATAAAGAAATTTTGTTCTTTTGCCACTGATCATAAGTATTCAAATGCTCATAGTTATTTATGTTTTCCATGGATCCATGGATCCTATTTTATTCCTGTGATTGTTCATTGAACAACATGAATATTAAACACAGTTGAGTATTTCCTCCTTCAGGATATTGGTGCTATATTATATTTGATATGACATCTGCCAAGGAATTTATATTTTTTTTGGTTACCGCCACAACCCTCTAACTACACCGTTTGTGTAGTTACACAAGAACGCAATTCTTTTTTTCATACATTTTATTGTGTCTTTTATTTCCACATCATATTTTCCGATTTCTTTACTGCACTTAACATTGGCAACATTAAAAAGCGATAGTACAAAAAAGAGAATCACTAACAAATTCACTGCTATCAAATCGCTATTCTTCGTCTATAGTGATATAGACGCATATACAACATTGTCAATCTGAAAAAAGTCAAGAAGCAGACACATATCAGCCGAAAAAAAGACTAAACGAGATATTTGCCACAATAAAAATTGAGATGACAACAAAGTATTTGCATATGAACATCCATATTACCCCCGTATATTCCATATCAAAAACGAAAAATCAAATAACAATTGAACGAGAAAAACATTGATATCCGAAACAGATAAATGAAAGAAAAACCCTGAAGTCAAACGGAATTATTTTTTTGATTTTTCCATTAAATGATTTCTCTCTATCTTTGGTGCGAAACTCTTCTCCTATGATCATCATCAATTTCTTATGGTACGATGGTACTATCGGTAGTGGTGGCTCATTCGAAACGGATATCCCCCATAACAGAAATATCATCCAATATTTTCGTCCCCTATATTTTAACTGGCAAATAAACCATCTTTAATCTATAGAAAATCATTTTCCGTCACATAAATTTTTATTCCAGAGAATAAAAAATTCAAGTATTTTACAGTAAAGGATGTTAATAATTTTACAATAAAATATTAATATTTCTTCTCGTTTTTTATTTGTTGCCTTTGCATAAATTATATGAAGTCTACGACTACTTCACTGTAACACATTATGGTTGAATTATTACTGAATTATATATGATTCTGTCGAACGTATTGGAATTCATTGAATTTCTTCATTCAGTCACTTGACTCTCTCTGTGTGTCTCTTTTATTGCATTATTCATGCAATATAAATTTGTAAAACGCACTAATCATACATATTCCCATATAGAGTGTGCATATCCACCATCATACACAACGAAAATGATTTTATGCGTAATATCAATATTTCATTCATAATATTCTAGCAATTATTGTTAATTATATTTTGACACTTCCTGTCGTTATACACATTTAAGTGTTCACTTGTTTAGTTGTTTTTGCATTTTATTTTTTTTTTCATTTCACTTTTATTCCTTTGGCTTTTTTATTAAAGTTGACTTTCATTCATAAGAAGCAAAAAAACACACAGAAAATCAACTTATACTGTTCTGCTGTAATATTAATTAATACTTTGTGGCCAGCTAATTTGCACTGTTTCAATTAAAAATGGAATAATAAATAAAATAAAAAAAAAATATTTACATATGAAATTGCATTGAACTGAATTATATCTAAATTAATGTATAACACAACAAGAGACTATAAAAACATTAAACATACTTTAACATTGGATATATAAAAATTATTTCAACATAATTTCATACTCGATATAAATCATTTAATGTTAATTGGTTTCATATTTGTATATTCTATACATAATATCCAATGGTAATCATCTCCCCATATCATTTAAGGGGGGACGAGAAACGAAAATTACTTTATGCTAAAGGGACTCATACTCATACACTTGGACTAAATTCTTTTTCTTGTTATAATGTGTCATAATTAAAATAAAATTATAATTTGAATTACAAATTAATACAATTGCTGTTTAATATTTCACTGATATCAACATATAATTAACCAGTTGACTTATGTTATTCTTATCCATTGCCACATATTTCAAGGTGACCACCAAATAGATAACATTAAGTATTTCCACATAAATTTCAAAAATACCTTTTCATATTCTACCATTTACTCTTACGTTACACTCATTTATTATTTTACCGAAATCCGATTAATAAAAATAACAATTTCATGTCAAGCAAAAAACTTAGACGAATAGCATTACCATACAATTTCATGCATACGAAATTAAATTAATTTCCTACACGTTTATCTTAATTTCATTTCAAAGGGAACAAACGTAACGCCAAAATACAAAGAATAAAATACATTGTGGTATTGAACCCCTCTAATGTCCAGATAAATTATATGTAACTGGTTAGTTTTAGAGTACAGCAGCTGTTGCCTTTCAAACACGTAAAAATATATTTCTGAGACAAATAAGCAGCAGCACTTTAAAATCTCCAATACATTTCGGGGAAAAAAAGGTCACCATCTCTCTTGATCAGAGAAAGATCAGAATAAAAAACCCTTTTTATTCCTTAGATTATTATCACCAAATTTCAATGGCCACCCAATCAGTAGATGATATTTTTACTGACCAAAGTATCACCCCCGGAGGTCAGCAATCATTCTCTCATCTCATACTCAACAAAGGGTTAGTTTTTATTTTATCGCTAATTAGTCGAAATCCACTAAAACACAAGGGTATACTCATTGAACCCCCAACCCCGTTGGATAAATATTCATATTAAACAACAAAAAAAACTTAAATTATTTATTTTCCATCTCGAGGCGAAAAATGTTTCTCTTTTCTCTTCTAGTTACATGTAAAAATATCGCTGTATTTGCCTAATCTAAATGAGTTGGGGAGGTTAATATCAGCTCCTTTCATAATCATCGAATAGACCAAAATATACCGCAACCGTGAAAGGAAAACTATACACATAAAAGAGATCCCTTTTTAACTTATGCTTTTAAGCCATCCCTTTTTCATCGATATAATAAATGTTTTGATATAAACTGGATCAAAAAAATATATAAAACAGAAACCATTGAATACACCATCATTTCGAATGCCTTCAAGTTATTTCTTTTCGTTTTTCTGATATTTGACCAATGGTCAGCTAAAGTAGTGATCAGAGGGTGGAAGTATGAGGTGGAACGCGATTATAGAGAAACCCAAAAAGCCATATTAACGTCGTACGAGACTAATGAAAAGAAAATTTTTCTGTTTTGTATTTAAAAGGGTTCACTCCCCCCGTTTTCTATGCGAACACCTTTTCACCCATCATCAATAGAATACACTCAACCCTTCCCTTCCAATGTTCAATTCAATTTCAGTTTTATTTTAATATTTCATTTTTTCGGTCAAAAGAAAGTCCATAACGTCGATTATTGGCTACTCGGTAGATTTTAAAATAAACATTTATCATACTAAAAAATAAACGAAAACTAAAATGTTGAATGGAATACATATAATGCCCCTTGTCCATTCTATCAAATGGAATTACATATCAATGGTACTTTTAATATTCTATTCACATCCAACTATATAAGGTTTTTCTCGAAAAACCGTATTTTTCCGTTTCAATTTCACTTAAAAAAAAGGATTTTCTCTTTCACTTCCCTTGGTCACGAATATTTTGCCAATTCATTTGACCAAAAACGGTTGAATTGAATGGAAAAAAAATTTAGAAAAAGGAAATTCATCAGTAACACAGGAGCCACATCGCTAATGACGTATACACAACTAAAAGTTATTAATATTAAATGTGAATTTAAGATGAATATTTCTCATCTACAGAGACGCGTGTTCTTATACCTCTCTCTGACCATTGGTATGAATATACACAGAGAAAACAAATGGATCGAATTAAATGAAAATAAAAAACGAACTAGAACTGTTACATTGATGTATTATTCTTTTGGGTGAAAGGGTTGAAAATCATCTAAATATTCTTCTGAGTCAATTTTTTTATTCTAAAGGCACACACACCACATATACAAATAATTATTATTAATGGACCATAATTTCGATATTATTAAAACATTTCTATTTTTCTTTCTCATTTTTTTATTTTCAAATGGAAAATAAAAGGGATACCCTTTCGATTATAAGGCAAATATTACTTATAATTTTATGAAAACATAAATTGTTGTTGAAAAATTCATTTATGTTAATAGCAATAATGTTTAAATTAAAAGTATTGAAACAAAAATATAAAAATTCATCACACCACCACTGAATGAATTTTTCATTTTAATATTTTACTGTATCCGTTTATCAGTGAAAAACGATGAAATTTCAAATCAAAAAAATAAAAAACAAAAGAGTTTCACCAATCTTCAAATCAAGGGATTCGGTGAACCAGAATACTCCCGCAGTTAAAAATTTTATAATCTCCCATATGAACACATGCAAATTTTTCGTATCATTTAGCCCTTAAATTTATTAGAAATGAATCCACAATTCTTACCCTTAATTTGATTTCATTTTACTCATTTATTGATGTATGAGAATAAAGATGAAATTATTTATTTTCATTTTTTCTTTCACAATTCATATAATTTGTAACGAAATGGGTGAAATACCATCAACATATCTTATATTTAAACAGAAACATCATAATAAAAGCGAATATTCATAAAACCATAAACATAAAAAACTCATATTGAGAAATTGTATTATTGCATGAATTTTCATCGTGGTGTAGATAATACACCTTCACCCGTGTTTCCCATATCTTGGAATACACCTTTTATTAAACGAATAACGGCGAATAAATTTCAAATGTTTTAAAATACTCCACCTCCACCAAAGAACAATATTGATCCAATAGAAAATCCAATAGAAGATTTCATTCCATAATGTTAATATGAAATTTCTCAATTTAATTCTTTTTGTTTCTATTAGAAACCTTCCTCCATTAAACAATAAATATTCATTGGAAAATACAAAAATTCTGAAATTCCTTATATCAAAATATTTGGATATTTCCTATACATCTGTGTCATGTTAACTAAGTCAAGTTGCACTTACTTTAATCTTAAGGAACATTTTCCTTATTACTCGAAAAAAAAAACAGAGAACAAATTTTCACTTTGCATCTCCCATTCCATCGCGTTAACACACAATAGACATCAATTGATCCTTGTATACGCTTTTGGAAAATGTATTTCCATAAATTGACTTACGTTATATTAGAATGGCAATACCAAAACCATTAGAAGTAAAAATGTACAACAAAATACAGAATATTATAATATGTAATGGCAATAACAATAAATTTTGATCAATTCATATAAACAAGGCGAATATTCATAACATATTTTCGTTCGTTGTGTGTACCAAGAAAAAAAAAGAAGAAAACTGTAGAGAAGAAAGTATTTCCCGTGGGGCGGAAAAAGACAGTAACTTTGGAATCTTTTCTATTGTCATACCTCATACCACTCCGCGAAAAAACTCTATAAAATCTTAATTCAACGCTAAAGGTGATATTACATTCGATATTGATAACAACCAAACAAACAAAATATAAAAATTACTTTGTCTAAAGAATGAAATAGATCAAAATAAAACCGACAATTTTCACTCATTTTTCTTTAAGAAAATTTTTCACATTAAATTTTATCCGCAAAGGTTTTCCAGTTCTCAGTGATTTCCCACATTAAAACTGAATATATATATCACCCCCTGTATTTTATTGATACATCGCGGATAAAAGACAGCCATCAACTCATTCCATCTCGTCACACAACAGATAATAGCGAACAAAATGAATTTTCTTATTCCATAGTTACAATTTAAAGTAATCAAAAAAAAAAAACTCCGTTGTGTCTCATCTATTCTCAACGAAAATTTTCTATAATCAAATTCTCATTTTATGTTGCATGGAATATGCCTCGTCGAATATTAAACATATGAACAAATAAGATTCACATTCAATGTTCAAGGCAATATTCACATCCATATAAAAATGAAAAATGAGATAATTTTCACTGCGAAAAGAAAAAAAAAACTTTTCTTTCCTATCTTCATTTGTACAGAGTTTTAAACGTGTAAAACGGAAAACGAACACGAAAAGAATGTCAATACCAAGAAACTGATGTAAAATATCTTTATCAACTGAATTTAATCAAAGAACAGTATGTTCCTCATCACACCCCAAACATAATCAAGTCCTGTCAAATATATGTTTCATATATCCGCGAGATATTTATAATAAATCACATCAATTTCATTTTACGATTGATAAACACATGATAATACCTAGAACACATCCTCATACTCTTGCAATTACAAACATTTTTATTTGTTATTCCATTCCATTTGAATTGCAATACACTAGAAGTAATACAATAAAAAACGCAAGTAACCGATTGCATTCAACAGTAAAAACATCAATTAATGAATTGTATTGAAATCAAAGCACCAAAAGATGATCCCATTATTTAACACTCAACGGGAAAATTCAACAGATGATTTAACTCCCCCGTTTCAATAAAAAAAACCCCAAACAAACAACAATTTCCCATAATAAAAATTGCAACGATTGCCAATGTTTGGATAAACGAATGTGTTGAATGCAGATGATGGCAATAGGTAAATACACGAATAAAAAACCAACTTAAATGCCTGAAAGGCTCAACAATCGATAAAAAAAAAAATAACAATTAGGTGTTCCAATTAAAAAACAATTTAACCATTGAGTGGATTTTCACCAAAAAAACATAACTTGCAACGAACATAAAAACACAAAATCCATTGATGATTATGATTCCCAATGAGATAAGCCAATGTTGTGTGAAAAAGCTCTTATTGTTCGTGTGTGCAATACTTTTTTTGCACCACATGGGAGTACACAGAACCAGTAATAGCAATGAACCAATCTATAGGCAAAAATTGCATTCACTTTATGGTGAATCAATGATCACAAAAATAAAAAAACAAATAATACAAGGGAGCATAAAACATCCTCTTGGGTGTTCAATACAATTTGTAGTTGAGTACATTCAATGACGATTAAATGCGATAAAAGGCAAACATGAAATTTTTATCTGCACACAAAAATGCGTTTATCTATCGTTTAGATGCAAATGCACCACACGTTTGTTAATCTATTGAGGATATTCATCAAATCATCACACATTTCTCCATAACTCACCCATTCGATTCCAAAAGTCAAACGCATTTCTCCCAAAATTAAAAATGATTTCAAATATTGCACAGATAAATCGCATATTCAAATCCTTTTATTGAATATGAACCAAAAAAATAAAAAAGTGGATGGAATTGTAATCAAATCTGACCAATGGCTAAGCAAACAATTATGAATATTTTGCCAATGTTTAATATCCAAACAAAAAAAAAATCATAACAATCCGTATTGAATAGAAATGAAGAATACAATATTGCAAACGTTATGAACGTTATCTCTGGCCAAATTAAGCCAAAAGAGATTCATGGCAAAATAAATCAACCAACAAAAAAAAAAAACAAAACGGTAAAAATGGAATACACTTGTTCATTTGGCTGTCAATACACGAATAATGGATTTGATGGGCCAATTTACATGACCATCAAATCACTCTCATCTCACTTTCTCATCCCCACAATTCCAATATATTCAATGGATCACCGCGATATCCTGCGGACCGTCAAAAAAATTGAATAGAAAATCTCGCATTTTTATTATCCATGGACGTATGAATTGATAATTGAATGGCACCAAACAAAAAAAAATTATTTGATTGAGAATGCGAAAAATTGCCAAGCATCGAACACTTTTTTTTTTGCTGTTGTTGATTCTTTTGATTTGATAATTAGCCCAGCATATTACGCGAATAATAAACAGGTAACAAACAAAAACAAAAAAATTCAATAACAACAATTCAGCAATGAATTAGCGTTAAAATAGGGAAGAGTTTATCTCTTGAAAATACATAAAAATTCAATTTAATAATTAAATGATCGACAAATCATCATTAAGAATTTCTTTTATATTAGTTGAATGTCATCATCACCCAAAATCAGATAATTGATGGATACACTTGGATCAATTAATGCCATATGACTACCTGGAAATCAATTTTTTTTTACCTTCGATAAAACGTGCAATCGTATCGAATATTCAATTACGCATTGTAATGAAAAATAATGGAGAGTTGTTTTTTGTTCATTGAAGAAAAAAAACAATAATTAAATGGATCAATGAATGAATGCTTATTCAAGGATTAACATGAGATCACCATCAATTTATCGAGTCACCACCAAACCAATAAAAAAAACTGTAAAATTTACAAAGTATCAACAGAGTACAGAGCGTTTTGTTGGTACTCTATCATTAAATACAAAGTAAATAAAATGTACCTTTGTGCTTCCCTTAACACAAATTTTACACACATTTTTTGTTCAGTTCCAAATGATTTATACACGAAAATCATAATCATATTTCATAGAATGTTCATTTAAGCTCCACATTCTATTCACCCAACTCAATAGTTCATCTACCAAACTGTCTATGATCTATCGTTGTTCAACATGAGTTACAGTTCGTTTAGAAAAACCGCAAGAGAATCTCCCTCAAAATAAACAAACTAAGACTATTCGCGGATTCTCTGCGGCTCCATAATTTCTTTGTCATATGACAAAAAATTAAAAAAAAAAATGGTTATTATCCTCTTGCCATTTCACCACATTAATTGTTTGTTGTTAAAAATCAACCACACACACACACAATCAAATTGATAATATTTAGTTAACATTTTTTGGGAATCACACCTCTGTTGATAACCGCATATAATTTAAACATTTACATACATTGAATGATTCGCGGATTTTCTACCAACATAAAACAATTTTTTATTATATAGAAATGCAAACAACACACAAAGAGTGATAAACATTAAGCCTCTTTCAAGCTAGTTAACTAACAGAACATCAATATGTTCCAGAATACTTTACTGTATATTGCGAAAAAAAACCGCTACCCAATAAATTGTACCACGCGCGCTCCCCCCCTAATCCTGTGAGGATTACATAATCACAAGTCAGGGGTAATTTTTTTCAATAATATTATGGTAACGCTCATTTCGATATTGGCCCATCTTCTCATACTCTCGTAATCCAAAGATATCATTTAACAAGCAAAAGCATAATCGATATCCTCATCATTTTCTCTCTGTCACATTATGGATAAGCGTTTTAAAATGTAACAAACATACGAGACACCATTTCTCATTGCATAAATATTTTTCGTTTCTTTTTTTTTGCAAAGCAGAAAACTTTTACATTTTTTTACTTCCCATAAGCAACCAACCACCTACCCTAAACTACTAGCATTTCTCAACCAGCGACTAAATTCAATGGTGTGTTTATATCTTCGTCATGCAAATCGCTTCAAACACTTGGGAATCTCATTCTATTTTATTTGCGAAAAAATACCCAACCAATATGTATTTCACTGTCTCTCGATGTTTTTAATGCAGGGAAATTGTTGTGGTTATTCACATTACCGCTACTTGTTTTTTTTTGTGACTCTCGTTGTTTTAAAGCCGCACATACCATTTAATATTACCACCGCACACCAAAAAATACTATAAAATTTGAACTTGATGAAATCAACTGAATAAGAATTGATTATTTTAACTAAGCGGCTATAAATTTTCCGCCGACGAAAAAGAACACCCAAAATACCATAAGATTTGCATACACAAAAATTCAATGTAATTCATTCTTATCATCTCATTACAACCCCCGTGTCGATTTAATCAAAAATATAAAGAAATCTTTGATCCAATATATCGGCTCATAATAGAAATATAAATATTTTCATTATGTTCATCATCCTTTTTAAATGGCAAATACCACAACGTAAACAAAACTGTCTTACGAAGGGCGACTATCATCAATACCAGTCAAATGAAAAAAAAACGAAAAAATTGTTTCCTTGTCTTGCCTTTTTCCTTATTATTTCGTGGGAATGAAATAAATATTCCCAAATGTTACCCGAATTATTAAAGACAAGAAAAATCCTATTATTATGTTTCAACACCTCTGGTCCCATTCTCACCCCTTAGGATGAATAACATTCGACCATTGAATCAACCAAAAATTTTCTCTCTTTTCATCGGTTTTCCTTTCATTTATTACTTTATAACGGTTAAACTTAAAGAATTTTATGATCCAAAAACCACCGAAAAATCCAAAATCATAATCATAAATTTTAATGAAAATTTATTAGCAACTGATAACCGCTCAATTTGAATTCTACAGTGAATTTTTTATGTCTTTACATTAGCATAATGTTTCCATTGATTTTCGATTAAATTAACTTTAAATTGAATATTGTTCATGTTAACAGACAAAATGTTAATTTTCTTTTTGACAGAATAGATTATATGCAGCTGCATTTCATTCTATGTTTTGATAGTTGTAATTAAGTTCATTACCAAGTGAAATTGATAATTATAATTAGCCGGTATTATACAATCCCTGATATTTGAAAACATTACAATACCGTGAATTAATTAACCGGTAGGTACTTATCGCACCTGTGCATTGTACATAGTACATAGTAAGCTCAAGTGCTATTTTGAACTTTGTTAAATTATCGAATCATTTTTGTTCAAAATCCATTGTATATACAATTGAGTGTGTATAAGGTTATCTATTAGTGCGCGTGAACTTGAAAAAAAAAATAATAAAAGCAACACCACATTATTGCCCCCCATTCATAATAATCGGATGCATATTCAGACTTCAATGCTTTGCAATAGACACCACACCTCCAAATAGACGCAAATGTTATAAGTGAATTATAAAATGCACTAGAAATTCCATATGGTTAAACTCATCTTGATGGTTTGTAATACAAAAACAACATAACATTAGTACCATTGCAAATTAATTTCTATAAATAGAATGATTATGTTCAAAGGAAATAAAAAGAGAAATATATTAAATGCAATATTGATATAATCATAAAATGATATGCTAACACACTAACGTCGATATCATTAGGGCCATTCATAATATGAATGAATCAATTTCATTTATAATTCAAGAAAAAAAAAATACAAGAAAAGACGCGAGACCTAATAACTCATGTAAAATGATCCGATTCTGTCTGTTTAAAAAAACCAAAGTTATTTGAATTGTCTGGATCCGAAAGACTTTTCTTTTATTTCATGCTCGAATTCATTCATAAAATATTCTGATAAATGTGTGGTATTTCATTCTTGTTATTTTTATTTAAATTCAATAAAAGAAAAGATACTTTTTAATCAATAATTATAACTTTCACGATTTTTATTCTTGTATCCATAGCAGAGATCAATTATCAAGATGTTTCATACGTATAAGAAATTACCATTCATTCATTCTTTTAAATAAACACAATATTCTCCAACCCATTGATATGAAACTTTAAAAAAAAAATTAATAATTTATTTGCTCTTTAGTTATAAAATTATACACATTGATTCGGAAATAAGAAAGAAAAAAGACAACAAATTGACTACAATGGATAAATTCTATTATTCAAATCATTAGCATGATATTTATCATAAAATGATCCATAAGGAATATCGAATTAAAGAGAATATGATCATCTTAAACAGTCACAATTCAATTCTGCGCGTATAAAAAGATAATCCTAAAATTCTCTATTGAAATTCATTAATAATTTTATTCTTTCCTCTTTGGAAATGTATTTTTTTTCTTTCTTATTTTCATTTAAATTCATATCGTTGAATCAAAACGTATAAGAAGAAAATCCTACGCAAACGAATTCATTCATTTTTGAATGAGAATTTTTATTTCTTTTTTAGAATGAAGTGAAAAACAAATCTTTAATTCAATGATATCACACGTGAGCTGTTAAGAAAAAAAAATTCCATTGAAGAAAAGCTAACAGAAATACATAATCAATTATTGCAAGCGTCATTTTACACACCTTTCGCCCAATAAGGTATGAAAAATGTTCATTTAATATTATCGTTTTGGTGGTCCCATCCATTTAACACAATGATTGTCAAATTGTAAGTAGAAACATAATGCACATAAATTGCATAATTCACAGCATATAATTAAACTGATTATATTACATTTACAAAAAAAAAATGAAGAAAATTTTTATTTCAATTACATTCACAGCTCAAAAACAGTAAGTTGAAATTTAAATCTTAAAATAATTCAATTCTTTTTGCATTACATTTGACTGATTGTCATTATTGCAGATGGCATTAATGCATAACCATTCCGAATTAGATTTACTTCATCACAATAAAGAAAGCATAAGGTTAATTCAACATTAATTATTCCATTATAAAATATTAAAATGAATTAGCTGCAATAATTCAATTACGTGTAAATCACTTTGAGAATAATATTCAAATTTATATGACAAATAAAATAAAAAAAAAAACAACAAACGGGAGTGAAAACACACAAAAGTAAAGAAAAATTATATGAATTGCGCCATGACAAATTTCTTTAACTTCAATAACACGATCTCATATTACAACATAATCACCATATAAAACAAATCAAACATAGCAAACGGTTTCAAGCATTTACCATTAAAAGAAAGAAGTCAAATATACTTCAAATGTTCATATAAATAAAATAGTTAAAAGGTCGTCTATAAGGTGAGAGTATGAATTACCATTAAACATAAAGAATCATAAATGAAATCTAGTCCAAATGTAAGGAATAAATTAATGGAGTATTAGCTGCTTATGAACTCTCTCTTTCTCTTTCTATTTTGGCCAGTCAGAAAACAAGACCAATTTGGTAAGTAACTGAACCGTCATATAAATTAAAAATAATTATATTCATCATTACAGCGCGGTCTCACACTCACTTCTCTACTCGATAACCCCAAGTCAGTGCTATAAGGTTTTGGCTTTTGCCCAAACCATTTAACAATAGAAGTAACATACCACCACTATACCTTCTTTAAATAATACACGAAACGTCGCAATTACCTCTAATGTACTCAATACTATTTATACATTCTTTTCAATTTTATTAATATTATTTGTTGTTGTTGCTGCTGTTGCTGTTTCATTTCATTCTTCAGTGCTCCTATCAAAACTCTAATACATGTATGGTCATTTGCATAAAATAATTATTTGTTATTTTATGGATGCCCCATATGTAATTTACATTCAACATAAAAGAAATATTCCCATATACACATTAATTGTCGCCTATTTAAGAATCATTTATGAATTACAACATTTAAATACCAAAATCATATGAAATGATTGTATGAAAATAGACCTCGACATTATTCACGCAAATATTCGATATGTTATCAATCAAATTTAACGACGCCACAAAAGAATTTCCTTCCTTTATATTTTCCATCGTTCTATTCGGCCGTCAATTATTCCCAGTTATTTCTTCATTTTATTGTTGTTTCTAATCGTAGAATACTATAATATGCAAATTAAATGCGGAATATGCGTTTAATCAACTACTAAATATAAAACATATAAATAGTGGGTCACATGTCCAATTCATATAGACGCAAATCAATCATTTAACTATTGAATAGGCAAAATCCACCACCACCCAGCCATATAAATTTTAAAAAAGAATTCATTTTTAATAACCCTCATTCATTGTATAACACATAATTGCCATATCATCGATACCGCATAATGAGAAACATTTAAAATTTATGTGTTTGCGTGTATGCAAAAACAACGCACAAAAACAAAAAATAATATTAACGACAAAACCACCAAAATACGTGTAAAATCAATAAAATCGTGTTAAAAACTTTTCATTCCTGTTAATTTCCTCTAATTTAATCACATTGTTTTAATATTTATGTATTTGTTGAGGGTGTAAACTCATACTGTCATTACCATACTTTGGTTTGGCTGTGCACTCAGTGAACGTGAAAATCATAATTTTAATGTGAAAAACCATCTCTCGTTTTTGGAGTGAAAATTTTCTAAATTGGGGACACCTTAAACGGCAATGAGGCAATGATTTTCCTTTAGTTTGAGATGATTGTATAAAAACCCGTTGCCACCAGAGTTATAGTATAACGATTGTCACATACAACCAATTCTAAACATTTCTCTCTCTGTTGCTGTATTTTCTCACCTAAAATATTCTAAATTTAAACTTTAAACAACTGTGGTCCTTCTTTTTTTTGCAATATGAAAATTGTATATAGACTAATGCTGTTGGCATTCGCAACATGGTAAGTAAATACGCGACACATTCAACTAAAGGCAAAAATCCTTTTGTTTTCGTTTTCAACAACATCCCTCTGTTCTACCGTCCCATACCCCTATAACAGGCACCCATTCTCTCGTTCTTTTATTAACCAAACGTATACTATTTCCCAGCCATAACGTAAACACTTTTGTTTATATATGCCTTAACCGTCCTGCTGCTATGTGCTTTACGGTTTTCTTAAATACCATCTCTTTAAGTCCATGGCCTTCTTCCATTCAATGTACTTGCCAAACATAGATACATCTATGTACTACGGGGGCACCCATAAGGAAAAATACACTAAGAATTATTATACACAATGCACAGTGTACAGTATTTTCCACGAAAATGCCGTCTTTTAACCATCAAAACCATTTAAAAAACAGTTGTTTCGTATAGTAAAAGGAATCTCTTCATACGCTCATGCTAACATTCTTTGAGACTTTTACTCACTCTCATTTCTCTTTGGCAATTTGAAAATGTTTTTCCCGGTTTTCCAACTGTGTGTATTCCATTGTGTGTATATCTGTTTTTCCAAAAACATCATATGTTTTTTCTTTCTTTTATATTCATCTTGTTGCCTCTTTTGTATATCAGTGGAAAATATAAGCAACGTTTTCGTTGTAATCTACAAATACATACAGTTAATAGTCTGCCAGTATATTTAAAACTGTCTGCAACCTCAGAAAACTCTCAACTCATAATATTGTTTATGTAATATCGCCCAGTCTGAATGGGAATTAATGTTACACGAAACAAAAAAAAAATTCTAAGAGATGTACAATTTTAAAACGTAGGTGATGCAGATATGAATATAACAGAGGCTTTTCTACATTATACATAACTAACATTAAAAAAAAAAACGTTTACAAAATAACATATTTTATCTTCTAATGAATGAAAATTACGAGATGAACGATGTGCCACTTTAATAACTTCCCGTGAATTTATCATATTTGAATGTGAGGTTATGTTTTGTCCCCCCAGCATGGCCTAAATATTTCGCGTAAATTTGATGTGATTCATTCATTGATAGTAACGCATCACGTTTAAGGATCACTTTAATAACGCGCTATTATGTTTCTAACATAATAAAATTGATGTTGGTGTACGAAACTTTTCATAAAATTTGCAACAAAAACTTGATGATTATTCGGTATGATAGTGACTTACGGTTTTCGCAATTTTTTCAATTTCTTCATGATTCTCACACTGGTTTCCAACACTACACCATAAAACACTCACCTAAAATGAGAAAATAGATAAAATAATTAATAAAATTGATAAAAAATTAAATAATTTTAATAAAATAAAATTCTTACAATTACACGTTGTTTACACTCAAAGTTTAATATAAAACTGAACCTGTCAAATTTGGCATTTAAATTGGCGGTTTAAATTATAAACAGGCCCGGTTAATAGCCACCTAATAAATCCGTGATGACCAATTTATGCAAAGTGGTCAATGAACTTTTTATAAACATCATTCAATGAAACAAAACAACAAATAAAAAGAAATCAATTTTATAAAATACAAAAACAAGTTAAATTCTAATCACGTTTTCCCTATTTCAAATAATTCATTTTCTTATTTAAAGAATGAAATGGCATTAAACTTGCAATGATACTTTGCACAAAGAGAATAACAACTCAGCCTCAATATGTTTTATTACTTTTGCATTCTTATTCTTTCTGATTCGTGTGTAATTTTACTTTATTTTATATTTTCTGTTACTTAAGATTTATTTTAGCATTTTCTTTCAGCGAAAAATTATAATTTTTAAATCCATTGGCATATTTTGTTTGATGTCACTGCCTGGTCTCTGGTATATATTGCATGATGGACAACATAAAGCGCAATGAAATCTTACATCAAAATCATACAATATCATTGAAGGATATACATATAAATATAATGGTGAAAATAAAACTTTATAAATGAACAGTGAAACCAGAATCAAAACCAGATCCAGATCCATATCCATATCCAGATTTCATAGTTGGAGAGTTTTTATTATTCCATTCTTTTTGTTCTTTTATTTTATTATTTTTGGTTCATAAGATGAAAAAGCTATAAAACCGATGGTCCAATCCAATATCGATGTTAGAGGCGTTACCAATAACTTTTAGATGAAACATAAAATTTGTACCAATATTAGTAAGTAAAGCGCTCCGCCCAATAAATGGGGGCCCACAAAAAGCATTTTTCGGGTAGCTCGTCGATAATAAATATCGAGTAAGTGGCCCCCCCCGCAATCGCAAACCGTCGAAGATGGCACATAAAAAAAAAAGAAAAATACTCAATTCAGTTTTATGTGCGATTCGATCGAAGAAAATTGAGATTCGAGTACATAAAGCGCATAACTTTTCTGCTGCTACTGCTGCTTATGTTGCCCGTTCCTCTTGTTGTATGTGTTTCATCGAACTGAACATATAAAAAAAAAATAAACGAAATATAGGAATTCTATGTATGTCGTTCTACCAAAAACATCAGCATAAATACGATTTTATGCTTTCTCTTGGTAACAAAGCAGCTGGCAAAAGCAGTAGAGTCAAAAACCCCTAACTGATGTGACTGGTGGCTTTACTCTTACCACCCTTATAATAAAGTTTATCGTATGCCATCGAACCGTACACCAATTTATTGTATATTATATGCTCTCCCGAAAGCTTATGTATGTGTCGGTGTTATCGAATAACCGAGATCCCATAGAATCAATTGATGACGAGTGGATGTGCATAAAGTTCACATACGAATAACGAAAGGTAGAAAAAGCTTACAATAAAGATCCCCCCATTGCAATTCAATGAACGTATAAATTATATGCTTTCACAATGACACTTAACAGATTCACCATCCAAAAGCAATCAGCCTTCATGTTTTAGATAATTCACAAGGGTCGAATCAAAAATTGAATACAAAAATTTGTATTTTTTGGGGTTCATTTCCATCATATCCATTTAATTTTCCTCTTTTTCTTCGTTTACTTGTTCAAATAAAATTCCTACAATTGATGTGTGTATACGAATTTACGGAAAAGTTTAGCACATCATTTCTCTCGATCACATAACAAAATACAAAAAATAAATATTCTGTTCCTTTTATTCGATTGTCCGAAATATTTTTCTCTTTTAATGATATTGATAAAGCTTTAAGTGGGATGTTATTTCATGGTGAAAAGAATTTTATTCTCTCGTTGTTGTTCTATGTAATCGTCCTATATACCAGAGATGATACGGTAAATCTTTTAGCGAAAACTAAATGAAAATTCGATATCAGGAACGAATATATTTTTTTCTTTATTTTCCGTTGTCTGTTTCATCTCGATTGGTTGAATTCAAAGAGGTTGCGAAATAAAAAAGCTCACAAGGATGAATAATAAAAAAAAAAATTCTTTCATTTTCTTTTTATTCTCATTCATTTGTAATCATATTTTATGTTGGTCGGATTTATGATAATGTTTTGGATGGTTTACACCATACCAGTATCTTATATCTCTTCAGTATATCTGATTAATATTTCTTTTTCCTATGAATTGAAAGTTCTTATTAATTTTATGAATCGGAAAATCTTTAATTTCCCGTCTCGTTTCTCAATACGATTTTTACGTTTTCTCTTTATCGTTTGGAATTTTTTTTTCTTCTTGCTAAATGAAATTCGAATTGCAATATCACATATTTCATTTATTGCGCAGAAGTAATGATACATCATATAAAGAAAGATGAAAAAATAAAATAGTAGAGCATCATAGAATTTCATAAAAAATCTAGATAAAATTACAGGAAAACAGAAGTTAATGTGAACGTGAATAGAGTATTAATTTAAATAAATTTTCTCTCATTTTTTTTTTCTTCATTGAAATGAATGAATATCTCATCGGATGAATTTAATTAGTTTCATCCTTTTACTTGATATATAATTTTGTATCCCAAATGTAGTCAAGTTTTTCTTCATCATTTTGCCACCTACTCGATGTGATCATTACCTTTTTCGTTCATTTTCATTGGAAATTTACAAAATAAAAAAATAAAACTGAACGAACATATTTTCACTTCAATATTAAATCAGAATGTACAATGTTGAATACATAACACTTCAAAGAATCATTTAATTCAAATTTATCAGCGAATAGGAAAAAGAAATGCAATACGATTGACTGAAAGAATAAATTTCATCGCCCTAAAAAGTTTTCATCAAATCCAATTGAAAGGAATTTATGATCGCATTGGCATCTTTTTTATTTTCCAGTGAAAAATAAGAAAAACTTTTTTTTTTCACTTCTTTCCTTGCTAATTTTTTCCAATCTTTGGTTTTGCCCATTCACAATCTTATTTTCATTCCATTGTAACACATAATTTTCTTCAATTTATGTTGGATGATGGATGAAAAGAGAAGCTGATTTCATTCCTCATCGCCAATTTTTATTTTCTGTTCACTGTGTGATGGGTGGCGGTTGGGGGGAATATATCACATCAAACTTTTATATATATCACCCCGTAAATACTAAAAAGCAATGTGGAAATTCGCTTTTTTTTCCCATGACATTAAAGACGCGAGGAGACACGGCGAATGGCTCCACCCCGCAATAATTTTCTTTTATTGGGAAAAGCTTCTTGTTTTTTTTCCTATCGCTCTCGTCTTAAAAGGATTTTTCACTCTGTGAACGATTTTTATGATTCTTTTTTTTCTGCCATTCCATATAGAGTTTTTATTTTTTTTATTTTCAGTTGCCACAATCCTTCGCGTTTTTCCCAACATAGTTTTTCTGTTTTTTTTTCTTTTGGTCCTTTCTATATCAGCCATCGCGCGCTGACATTTTTTCTCAATATTTCTGCGCTGTGCATATTTTATGATTTTTCACATTTTCTCTGTTTTTTTTCTGTTTTATTATTTGATTTAGAAAGAAAAAATATTATGTACTCTATTTGATATTTGTGGAGAATGAGAAAATAGTCCATACTATGTAAAGACCAAAAACACAAAAATTTCATATTGCATTATGAAGAAACAGAGAAAAAATCTAATAAAAGAAATACTCGTACATATTTCTCTCCCCCGAAAAAAAAAAACAAATTTTTCCAATTATCAGACATCCCAAAAGGATTTTCAGCCAATGGATTCTGATGGATCACCGGGAAAACTGTTCCACTAGTCACATTTGGCCACGTAAAACAAGTGACTCTCGTTTACGTCGTTACAAAGAAAAAAGGACGTTTTATTGCCAGCTATTCAAATCTTATTAAACTTTATAATTTTCATATAATTTTACTTCTTTAATAATATCAATGTTTACTTAAACAAAATAAAAAAAATAAGAAATATGAATTTATGTTGTACGAAACATAAGTTTTTGTTATTCAGTTTAGTTTCCTTTTGGTAGCAAAAATAAAATATAAAGAACATCGGTCATATTCCATATTACATTTTAATTTGATGCCTTATAAACAAGGATAAACTGAAAATAATCAATAAAAATCGTTCATTTATAAAATTTTAAATGAATACAGTAGCAAGCAACTGAATTTAATCATATTCCATAGTTGAAACAAGTGATTCCAAGTGAACAAATAAACAAATTTTGAGAGCTAAATTCTATAGCATAAACAATGTAATTTTGTTAGACCAAACAAAATAAGGTGAATAAAATTTTCCCTTGGTTTTTACTAAAAAAATCATGCAGAATTTCCAAATACTTATAGATATTGTCAATAATAAACGAAGAAAACATTGAAATCTCATAGGAATTGATTATACAACGTTCATAATTGATCCACTAGACACATCATTAACTGTATGGATGGCATATGGTTTTATGTATTATTTTAATGTGTTTCTATGGATCAACAATCAACCCCTTTCATATCACTTTCAAGTCCGTATGTTATTAATTAATAATAATTCGTTTCTTTTGTTTAATATATTCTGTTAAGTCGTTGTCTAATTCATAGTAATAAAATATTCATAAATCGATCGCATTTTTTTTTTGAGTTAAAACAAATTTCATATAAAATTCAAGTATAACATAACCTCAGATTGTGAACATATTGACATGTCAACTGAATTAATTCACCAAATGGATCATATCTTCACACAAAAACTACGTCAAATACAAAAACTGTTTGTATTTGTTGAATCCACTTCAAATAACCCAAAAATAAATTTTAAAAAAAAAAAAATGCCCGAATTTAATGAGCGCAATTTCTCTCTCGTCATTTCAAGAGTCGCGGACACAATATTAATTATAATTCCAACAACTTGAATCAAAATAAACCGTAAAGAGCTAAACAGCAGCCAAAAAGGACATTCGAATAAACAAAATTCAGTGTTGAGATGCGAAACAGAAGAAGACTTTCTATAGAGTTTGTTGGATTCACAAAATATAAAAGGGCAATAACAACATCTTGAGAATTTCAAGTGGTTGCGTTGGTTTTACGTTCTTGTAAACTACTTTCATCTCTTGTATCTTGAAGATTTAACCATAATTTCATAAGCTAGAAAGAGACGCACAATAAAGATCTTTCTGTCTCTCAATAATTGGGAATTAAAGTCACAATAAAAAAATTTCTAATAAACAATACACTCAATATTCGTTTTTCTTTTCTCTTTAAATTAAGAAAATTTATTTATGTTGACTCTATTCAATCACAAGAAGATTGACTTGAACAAATGTTTTAATTACGAATTCTAAATTATTTGAATAAAATCGTTGATTTCTTGATCAAATTTTCGTTGAATTTTAATTTTAATTTTTTTTTTATTAAATCAATGAAATGTTAAATTACAATTCCCCTACCACAGTATAAAGAATTTTTCTATTATTGGGATCTTGATATCAAGAATTCTACAGCAGAAAACATTTTGCCAATTCATTATTATCGTCTTAAAAGTCATAAGGCGTAACATATAATTGTGATCCAAAACAAGAGTACTAGGCATGTCTGCATAAATCAAAAACACCTGCGTTCCCTTTAAGTACATAATATCGTGATCTTTGTAATTCTTTTTGTTTTTGGTTTTTTTCATTGCGTATTAGCATAGAAAATGATTATAAATAGATGCACATCAAATTGTATGCAATATTCATCAAACCAAATATGCCAGATAAACACAAGAAAATAGATTGTTTTGTTGGCGATCAGCCATTAACATAATTATTTCTAATAAATTATCATTGTATTTGAATGTAGTTTAATGCCGGCCCAAAGTGCAACAAGTTAACACATCTCACAGACGGTAATTAAATTTAATAACGAATTATTTTCTTTCACGAACCATTTTTATTCTTACGACTCATTCGTTGTCATTAAAATTATTAAAATTATCAGTTTACGCATCAGTTAATTAAATTTAATTTAACGGTGAAAATCTATTACACATATTCATTGATAAGTTAAAAATGGTTCACAATTGTTTTCAGTGTAAATAGATTGTATCTAAATGATTTTTTCGTTTTTCTTTTTCTATAAAAGAAAGTGTTTATATGTTGAAAATAATAAATGACGATTTACTTGTTGCCAACCACCAACATAACAATTAGAAAACTATATAAATATACAGAATTTGTAATAAGTATATACCCCCCTTGTCATGGATTTTGCCTCCTAATGTTTTAACTACACAGTTTTGTCGTCATAAACATCAATTTCTTTAACGAACTTTTAAAGGATCCGTTGTTTTATTACATTAAATTACATACAATTTTTTATATGCCACAAATGAAAATCATACGCAAATATTTCCGTATATCAACAACATCCGAAAAGGTCACCCAAATAGAGTAACACTGTATAAACTGACTACGAATGAACTTTCACCCCAGGAATGTATCCTTTTGTATATGAGAACGGGTTGTTCCTCATACCAATTACATTGCTACACATTGGCTCATCATAGGAAGGGGTACCAAAAATTTGTCTTAAAGAAAATTCCCATTCTTGGATTCATCACAAATACAATCGATGAAGAAAATTTTTGTACAGTGAAAAACAATTGGTACTAAAAAAGGGTCGTTTAGCTATCACCTTAAAAACCGAACAACTTTTTGAAGGCCATTGTAACACTTAAATCAATGAAGAGAGTCTACTCTCTCTCATTCTCTTGCAAAGTCCTTGACTCTGGATAAGGAAATCAGTAAAAGAAATCCGTCAATTGAGGAAGTTACCCAAAAAACGAAGAACACTTGTTATACATTAAATAATTTTTTGTTCTTGGTTCTGTTATAACACTTCAGTTGTTGTAAGTCGACACACAATAAAACGGCCAGAAACCCATTTACTTAAAGAGTGTTGTACCAAAAAGATTTTCATGAAACAGAAGATTTTGTTTCCCTTATTCTTCAAAATTGAAGAAGGTGGCAAAATGGTTTTAACTTAACAATTAAGACGCCCAGCTGTTAAAGATACACTCAACTGTATACACTTCTGTAGACTAGGTGTGTTTGTGTTACCATATCAGCATGTAACGATGATAAAACTTTGATGTTTTATGTATGCAAGAGACTAACACAATAACTCAATTGTTTTTGTTCTATGTTTTTTATGTTCAATGCAAAACATAAAATAAGAAATTTATTAATTAATTTGTGGTTTGTATGCTACTAAATGATAAATTAATATTTTGGTGGTAACCACAATGTCATACATACATGATTATGTTATAATTAAATTAAATGATTTTAATAAAATTTAATTATTTTGCTTATAGAAAATTTTAGCTGAAAATTTATTAACCGATTTCAGCAGGTGTTGATATTCATCTTAAGTAAGGTGGGTATATGAATTAGTATACTTCTCAATACGATGATTCTTAAAAGGAAAAGTTTTACCATAAAAACATGATCGTTTTATTAAATTACATTTATCCTTGTATAGAATGCATTAGAATTCCCAAGACAATCGATGCTGTGTTCGACTGATTAATAAAGAAACTCTACCCCATATGCAATTCAATTAATCGACAAGAGGCGCCAAAAATAAACAATAAATTTAAGTTAAACAAAAACTAAAGAAATTCATAAGAATGTAAATGAACACCGCCAAGAGAACTTCTGTTTCTTATCGATTCAATACCATCAACATTATTGAACAATTCTACTTTCTTATAACATTAGACGGTACGTCTACTAATCAGCGATATACTTGAAATTTAATGAACCACCAATAAATCCGCAACTAAAGTAATTATCCAGTTTGGCATATTAAATCAAAAGAATGAATAACGCGGTAAATTTAATTTTTTCTTTTTTATTTTCTTGATTTTCTAACACGCGATTTCAACAAATTTACTTTTTGTTTGATGAAAAATTTTGTAGTTTGGTTGCTCAGCACCCCATGGAAGGGGATTCTAGCAGAAGAATATTTTTGGTGGTTTATTGTAGAACAAACATTTGTTTGATTATGACCAATAATGGTGCAATTTAGCAGAAAAACAAACCGCCGAAATGGCATTACAGTTAACATGAATTATTCAATTTTCTTTCTCATTTATACGAATAAAATTCTGTTTTTCTCTTTTATTTCGAAACATAATAATATGGATAATAACATTTGATTTAAACATTAAATTCTTTCTATTTTTTTTTTATTTTATTTCTTGTTCACTCTCTGATTATGTGTGATAATATATCGCAGCTGGGAAATGTAAATAATATTGTAAGTACATTGAAAATTGTTGTATGAAAGAGTGGAAAAAAACTACTGAAAATTTATTTAGCCAGTGTTCATGATAAATTATTGTAGGACCGCATAATTAGTCTTATGTTGTTTTATTCAATTTTTTTCCATAAACAAAACTGATTGTTGTGTGTTATCCATCGTTAAAATGAGACCATTACAATCAAATAAATATGGATATTAATAATTACAAATTCATTATTTTTTCTCTCTTATAATTCTCATATCATTTTTTGATTCCCATTGAAATTAATTTTCCCATGTAAGTTATACATTAAAAAGTTGTTGTTGTTTTTTTTAATTCTTTGATTAAGAAATCAACAATACATAATGGAATTACATGAAAGCATATAATAAATGAAATTATTATTCATCATATACAATATTCATATTTAAATGTTCTATTAATGGAATAAAAACGGTTTTTCCTTTGAATTTAATATGAAAAAATACAACGAACTGTTGTGCGTTTGTCAATTTTATCGTTTCTTTTTTGGTAGTTCAAGTAATTGATACTTCTCATGAGACCACATTGAATATTGATGCTACTTCAATATCTAAGTATAAAAATTTAGTTTGTAACAAAGATTGCGTGAGTGGTACAGTTCTCCCCCCTCTCACTTTTATTAATCGGATATCATCAGTATCAGAGATCGAATATTTAAAGAAAAAAGTTAATTTAAAACATTTGACTAATCATCTTAAGTAAATACAGAAAAATGAGAATAGAAATAACATAAACGTGCGACCAAATATAAAAGAAATACATTAATTCATCGACATTAAAACTTTTCAATATCATAAAACACGACACATTTTGAATTATTGGTTTTTACACCTAAATAACAATCAGCTTGTCCTGTACTGTGCCACTCACTGATCTCATACGGATCCCGATATCTTAAAGACAGAAAAAAGCGATATAAAAATAGTGTCAGCTCATCAATTTGGATACATTGATTTCAATCTTTTCTTGGCTGTTGATCAGACAAAGATCCACAATATAAAACACTCATAATATCAATCTGAGTGGGGCGAGTGACTTTATGGTTCAATTTGATGTATGTTTTTAACGAATATAAATAACATAAAAATACCTTTTAGATAAATTATTGGTTTCATAAAAATCGACAAACATTTTTATATTTTTTTTGTCTTTTGAATCCACTAATTTAGCATTAAAATATCAACAGGCATTAGTGCCAATGGATTTGTTTTAAATGTAATAAAACAAATGAAAAGAAACCAAATGAAATCTAAAATTGAAAATCGAATTCTTAAGACAACTGATTCTTCTTTTACTCTGGGATTTTGTCTCTTGGATTAAGCAATGAGGAACAGAAGATTTTCCAAGCATCCGTATCCCAGTATGTTCAGTAGCAGATTCAGTCTATTTTATTTGATTTTAATGAGGCCCAAGTGGAGTGACTTAACGATTTATAAATCGATCGCCAGTGAAATTTTTGTCTTTTTTTTATTACTTTTCAGTGAAAATTCAATGAATTTGTCAACCGAATCTTTAATAAGAGAAATTTTGTTCAAGGAAAAATTTCTTTTTAATATCCACTTGGTTATCGATGAGAAGAAATGCATTAAAGAGGGTTCTCTATCTAAAACAAGATGTTACACTATTGGTTTTAAGTGTACCATTCAAAATAAAAGACAATCTGATTGAATCAAATCACGAAATATTGAATGCGTAATAGATTGATGCTGCGTGTGGTGTATTGATAGAGTGAAAAAGAAACCCCATAGTATTCTATTAGTTTTGAAAATGTATTGAAGTGATATCGGTTGAATAATGATAGAGATATCGATATGGTATGGATTAAAGATCTAATTTTAACAATCTTTAAACACGCAATCCTTAGCCATTACTTCTTATGTATATTTTCTAAAAATGATTGTAATGTTCCACTGTCTGGTTTATTGATGATGTTTAAATGCTAAACGAAAAAAAAAAATTGAATGAGTAACATTGTACCACATTCAATAATGTTGTCTTTTCTCAAATCATTTAAATTGGATGGGAAACAAGAGACAGTAACAAAAAAAAAATGAAAACAATAATTTATGGTTACCAAAAAATATAAAAATTCAAATGGGGGCGAAACACTCACTAAAGTTTAATATTAAATAAAAGATATCAGCGCACTTGAAACATCATCATATTCATCGATTACAATATTCTTCTATCCGCTCATCTTCTATTGAGTTTTAATAAAAAAAATTGAATTTCATTTATAGAAGAAAAAAAAAAACAAACGAATTCTATTGAGTCAAATTGATCGTTTCCATGTCTCTATTGCGTGAATGATATGAATGTGTCGTGGTATACCATTGAGACCAACATAATCATATACATCAGAATTGATCAGATTTTATGTATGGAAGATCGTGTACCATTGACTCAATTATCTTATTTCTATAAATGGAAAAGTGATATCTATTTAAATTACTCTTCATTACATTCAGGGCGTACGACATTCAATAGAAAATATGGGTCTATTTCATATTTCGATATTGTAATGTAGAAATAATAACGGTGTCAATATTCACAGTGGATGTTCTCATCTTATTGTCGTCTAATATTGGTAATCAACTGTAACATAAAGACGATTGTTTAATTAATATAATTTTAGTTTCATATTCTTGTTTCTCATTTCTGTTCATTATTCAAATTATGTTGTTCAATGATTCCTCTTCGATATGTATTGCTATGTTGAGTCATAGTGATCAATGGAATTTTATACTCTCCCCCCCTCTTAGAATAATTTAAGTTCTTAATTCAGTTGTTGTGTTTTTCTCTTGTTTCAATTTAACACTCTTAGTCCATTAAATGAACGGTTTTTCTCTTTTCTCTTATTTCATTTAAAAAATTGTGTGCATCTGTTCTCAATAAATATCGATGGATTCAATAATATCAATCAGAATAAACTAAACACTTTCGAGTTCATTGATGCATTCGGATCCTTTTATTTCCGATTATCCCACTGTTTGTTCTATTGAACTCTCCCCCTTTACTAAGGATTTTATTTCAGTTCAATATTGCATCGTATTAAGTACTCCGGATTTATTGTCATCCGGATATTTTAATTCTAATAAATTGTCATTTTGATTAAATAAAATAATCATCAATCGGAATTTAAAAGTATAAAATACCGAGTACAGAGTCACATCAATTGAGGTCATCAACTGATTAAGTGATCATCAGCTATTGAAGTCCTCATTTTAATCAAAAATCCTCTTATCGTGAATGACATCATTCAATAACCTAAAAATGATTTCATCACACATAAACAGTTTGAAATTATTGCATTTCTCAATCAACGAGAGAGTAATTTTTCATCTAAATATTTTCGGTGGATAATTTGGTATTATGTTATGATTTATTTGCAATTCCGTTCGTCATGTTGTTATTTTTTAGTTTGATCTATTTTAATTTAATGCGATAAATAAAATAAAAAAAAAAAACAAACGAAAAACTATAATGTTCAGCCAATGGAGGGAAGTGTCATTTGAAAACACAAGCTGATCAGTTGATGGATGGACGGTTTACTGCTAAACCACATTAGATCGGGTGGAATCATCAATTCAGTGACGATTATCTATTTAGATTTATTCATGTCACAGGGAATATTCAGATGAATTTGATCAACACTAAGTCAATTTTATTAATATCATACAATGGCATAATCTATGTGAGACAAAACGCTAAAAATGATTCTACAGTGGCCCCAAACCAATAGAAACTGGCACAATGAATCGAGGTATTTTAATTTCAGTCGATCAATGCACGGATTTTACTAATAAATTTTAATAACCCATCATCCAATATAGCATGAACATTAATTTCATTGGATATGTCCGATACATAATAAACTAGTTGTTTATCGTACTCCATACAACATATCGCATGTTTACAGCCTACGTTCATCAATTCGCAATAGATTTAATATTTTGTTAATCTAACACTCTTTCTAAACAAATAGTTTTAATATTCGCATCCAACACACATAATTTTGCATTTATAGTTTCAATAAAACATTGAAACTTATGTATAAAATAATTGTTAATTTGTTACATTGCCATTTTGATTCAATCACTTGAATAATCTTTAAGTGATTCGATTCAATTACCTTCAAAATTAATTTTAAAAACATAAATTGAGGAAGTTGAATAAATGATTTGATATCATTTAATGATGTCACAAAGACATCAGATCAATGTGACACAAAATCTATTGGATTCTTAAATAAATCAACTGAATATGTGAGATGCTGTTCTATGCTGACAGGTTCAATGGACCCAAAGTATATGCGAATTATAAGTTTTTGATGAACTCAACAAAACCGTAATCGATATTCTTAGAAATAATAAATTATGCAATAAAAATGTGTTGAATAATAAAATGCTTATGCTAAATTGATAGATCACATTGAAAACATATTGAAACACGGTATGTCATTTCAATTAGTTTAATTAATAATTGAAACTCTATGACTATTGAACGTATTAAATTTCATACATAAACATACTAATCTATAATTAATTATTAGTTGTAATTTAAATAATCATTCCTCTCAGTTACATAATCATTTGAATTCAATTATTCCAATCAATTATCATTTGTCCATTTTGTTATTATTGAAAAATGAGAAAAAAAAACTAGAAAAATTCAATGAGAAAATCCGAGATGTAAAACAAAACTGATACTTTATTTCCCGGTTTAATGACAAACGACAAAATATCACAAACATGATTATTCATCAATCAATTAATCATTTCAAGTTATGAATCATAATATGAATCCTCAACAAAACCATTTAAGTGTTGTTGCATTAATGGATCGATAAAATCAATTTGTGTTACTACAGAATCTACTTGTATTTAGAGGACAGAATAAAAAACACTTTAAAACCATTCAACGATCAATCGATCATCGTTCATTTGAATTATTGATCTTTGTTACTTCACTACGCAATAGCCGACACATTAAGAGACGACACAACGTTAAAATCAATTAATTTTTTTTTTATTCCATTGAAAGATGATTCAATGTTACCACAGTTGAAGACAAAACATTCAATTGTTTCCAAATCAGAATATTATTGAACAAATTCATATGGTCACTACTATAAATACGGTGTCCGGCAAAATTAGACTCTTCTCACCGTGCGCTGAGTAAGTCAGTCTTCTCTCTTGTTTTTTTTGTTTTTTTTTTTTTATGAATGAATTGTTCATTCATTACCAGGGCAACAAACAGAAACACAAAAAGGCTTTCATCAGTTCTTTTTTTTTGTTTTATATGATGGCAAAATAAAAAGTGTAAAATACATAGAGAATACGTTAAATAGTAATACTTTTAGTATATAATGTTGTTATGTGTTAGATGTTTAAATGAGAAATACTTATACCGGCGCATATGAACTTGAAAGTTACCAACAAATGTTTTAGTGGATAAGGACAATAAAGACGCGTATATAATACACAACATGAAATTTTCATATACCAAAACGGTGCTCCTCTTAAGGAATTTTAAATGTTTTTGTTATAATCTTTTAGTGCTATTGGGAGTAAAATGAAAAAAAAAACTGTTTAGCGTAACATTCATTTGCCATACGGTGTACGAAAAGCTTTACAACCAAAAAGAAACAAAACATCTCAAGTGTATTAATTCAGTGAGTTCAATGAACCGTTACCGTGTGTTAAATTCACTCTAAATATTCTTCTTTGATTATCGATCGCGATTTCTATTTAATTGAGTTCTAGATTTTCTTTTTATTCAGTTGATTCTAATCACCCAATGACCAATGTATAGTAAAGTTCAAAAGCTCAAATACGTTCAAAATGAATTCAATAAAATTTATGTAAATTTAATTATGATTTTATGGGATTCGTTATTTTGGTGTTTAATATTCTGGCTTCGGTTTATTTACTTTTCCATAGAAAAATGATAAGAAATCAGCTAGAAGTTAATGGTATTTTATTATTCGGTCAAAATAATCGATAGTGTGATATTTGGCACTAGTAAAAATCTTTTGTTTTTACCGTAAACAGGTGTGTAAGATTGTACTAAAATTTTACCTATGGGGGAATATTAAATAAAATTTTCAGAAACTTTTGTATTGATAACGAAAACGATAAAAACGATCAAACTTTTATAGAAAATTGACCTCCTCGATGAACAATCTTTCAATTATTTTTAACGGTCTCTTTCATTATCTAGTTAAACATCAACTATTTGGTGTCTTACGTTTGCTATATATTCCCTCGTGTTATACCAATGAATAGTTTCTTTTCTTTTTTGCATAACACTCATGGGTAAAATCATCACAACAACTTTATAATCATTTTCAAATGAACTAATATGCTGTGATCATTAATTTGTTGTGTCTCCTAAAATTGAATGAGTTTTTCAAAGATCTTGTCTCACTCTCTCACTCTCTTTAGTTCAAGTGTTCAAATCATCTCATAGAACACAACTACACAAAATCACAAAAACTTCACATTTGTGTTCTTTAAATGGAAAATTCATTTTACCGGAAAGTTCAACAATTTTTGTCTATTTTAATTTGACTCAAGACAATCATATATAATTATGTTGTGTGCTCATCGTTAAAGACACAACTAACAAGACCTCAAAATTTGTCTAGGTAAGAGGGTTACACCATGTGTAACCAAATCGGAAGCAAGAGGACACTTAACGTAAAATGAAAAAAAAAAAAAAGAACTCAGAAAATTTGGGTGAATCGTTTTGTGGTCAACTCTCCTTTTCTCTATTTTTTTTTTTCAGCTTAGAACGACTCTAAACCACAATGAAAAACATAATGAACTCAAAAACATCCCCTCTTAGAAGGAATTCTAAAGAGTTAAGAGAATACGAATAAAATAGAAACAAATTTACTTGTACTCCACATTCTGAATTATGTCATAGGGAGCAACATGCAAATGAGTACATTACCGCATACATAAAAATTACATATCCCGCAGACCAATTCAATATGTAATATAAAACTTGGCCACAAGTACATCGGATGTTTAGCAAGTCTCATGTCGTGTGTATATGTGTACGTCTACTTCAAAGTTTTTCATGTACTTAATTCTATTTATTTTTTTGTTATTCATTCACATTTGTTCATATCAGAGAACTTTTATTTTGTTTCTTTGTATCGAGACATGATTTGAAACATAATTTTGACCCTGAAAAATAAACCGAATGGCATTTAATTTTGTATGCATTGTTTTGAAAATAGACATCACCTAAGTTGCACTTGGCGTTAGTGTTAGCGTTTGACCACAGAAAACTTGTGAGAAACGTACAGAGAGTGGACACACACACCAATTATTAAACGGGTTAACAAGAGTAACCATTATGGCTCCAGTATTCATTTAGTTGGGTGATAATTAAACATTATTTACATTTAAAACAATTTTATTTTGGCATAATTTGTTATGTAAACTAACATTGTCTAGTATGGAATTCCACATTCATATACAATCCCGTCACTATGAACTTTTGTTTCATACAAATGAACCGTACTAGTTAACATGTTACACGCTAGACAGTTTAAATAACTCTCATTAGTTAAATTGAGTTAATTTTCATTCACAGTAGTGTATTCAATAGATTTCTTTTAACCAACAGAAAAAAATATCATCACAATCTCTATAAATGTTTAATATGCATTCATTCATACTATAGCCAATTTATTTATAAATAAACGATCCATGAACATTTTCCTATTGACAAATTCTATTTAATAAATTCTTTCCTCCCACCACAAACGATAAGTGAATTTAGAAAATCAATTGAAGAAACAATTTTTTTTGTTTTGTTTTTAGTTGTTTAATTGTAAAAGTGGACAAATGTTATTATTGTACATAAATCATAAAATATTTTGTGCGAAAATTTCACTCTTGTTCCGCATTTCATTTCACTCTTCACTATTTATTATTTGTGGAAACTCTCTATCTGATCTGGTATTTGTAGCATAGCAATTTAAAACTCTAATAAAAACTTAAAATACTTTGATATAATAAAAACCCGAAATGAATTTTAATGTTACAATTTTCCCACTCGTCCGCTAATTTTAATCAAAAAGCACAAAAATTAAAGTCTCCATATGTTTATGCGATGTTGTGTTGTATGTGCGTTTCATTTCATTCATTTTAAAACGTGTAACTTATCCACACATAATGTGAATATACTTTACTGTATATTAACCATCTAAACTATTCCGGCTGATATTCTACACTCAATTGGTATATAGAGACACGCTAAGTCTCATACTAAAAAGAGTTTTCCATTCGGGGGTTTTTTGTGGGTGAGAAATTTTCAACTGTTTTGAAATGGGGGGCTGTTTTGTTGGCTCCATTCATACACACACACAACTGTTTTCATTATCATGAACGTATGCTATTTCAACTCATCACTATCTGTAGTTTTAGATTCACTTTCTCTCACACCCACTAGTTTATGTTTCGCAATTTTAACTGTTCTACTGTATGTGTATATTCACATAATCATAATCATCATCAGCGGCAGAACATAAAATTTTCCTCTGTATATTTTCATGTCCTTGAAAATATTTTGCTGTTCTATTTACAATATTTTGTGTTTTGGTGGGTTTCATATTATGCAAAATAGAGCCATTCATGTTTACAGTTTTGTGTTTTTTTTTTTTTTTCATTCCTATTCTATTTCATTAAAACGTAGTCTCTATAGTATTACAATTAAACGTGTTGATCATTAATTTCTTAATTAAATTTAGATGATCAGTTCATTTTTTTTGTTGTTGTTGCTATTTTGAGATCATATAATATTCATGTTCATTACAGATTTATTGGCTCACACATAATTGATGGTTGATGCAAAACCCAAAAGGTAACAATTTAAATTAATCAAAACCATAGATACAGACACAATTACCTTGAGGTTAATCTTTGAGTTTCAATCAAATAAAAATGATTCATTTTATGTTTTTGTATTTTTTCACTATTCACATTCATCGCTGGCTGAATTCCATTTGCAATTAATTAATAATTTGATCATAACTTTATCTACTTAATACGAATTAAATGTATGAATTCATTGATTCGATTCAAATTCATATCATTTTATTCCTATTATGGTCAATCGACATGCTTGTAATATGAAAATTATTTAAATGAAAAATGATTATGAATTTGTTTATTACAGACGGCAATTAAATTACGCGATCAGTCTACCTAAAAATATCAGCAATCGTTAATGACTAACTAAAGATTAATTTTACACCAAAAATTTATACTTTATGATTGTGAACAAAAATAAAAAATCAAATTCAAAAAATGATTTCACTCAAAATGCTTTGATGTTAATTAATGTAAATATTCTAATGGGAAAAAACAAACGAATACGATATTCATTAAAGAAAAACTACTGTCAATAAGTAGAAAAAAAAATAGTTCAAAGTGATTAAAAGTGAGACAAAGATATTAATTAAATCATTAATATTAAAATAAGCAATGGTAACAAATAAATGTATTTCTATTATTTACAAATTCAACGAATTCATAATTTTTTTTTTCATTTTTACCTTTCGCAATCGACTACAATGCGAAATGAAAAGTCATACGCAACTCTCTTATTTGGAATGGAAATCTATTGTCAATTTGAGCATAACTAGATCGTTACCATTACAAAAAAACAAAATGAAAAATCATAAATCTCTTTTATTCAGGTTGTAACACAAAAACTATCTTAATTGAGTTTATTGTAAAACATCCGAATAATTCAAATAACTTCAATGCCAACATCGTCGGTGGATCCATCACAATGGGAGACATAACAGGTGAATCAGTTTCACCAAAAACCGTAGACTTTCAATTGCTGGTTGCTACCGATACAAAATGAAAAGTCAACGACGTTAATATCAAAAAATCTTGAATTATTAATTGTCTGGCCAAAAAGGATTTCTTCATAAACGAAATCCTGACTGAATCCTCTCACAACCAACAGCTCTGCCGTAATAACAAAACAGCCAACGGGGACGAAATAAAAAAAAAAACTTTGTAATTAATCCGCATATTTAATCAATACTTTCGTATAAAATAAAAAAAACTTTTTATCCATTCTGTTATTTTTAGGTGTGAACTGAACGCTCTCGATATCAATTACCATAATCATTATTCTATGTACCGTCATGTTATTTTATGATGTCTAGAAATCATTAAACAACGCGTTTTATATTATTCAGAATACAAAAAATGAAAAATACAAAGTAATTTACGTAATCAATATGCATTCCATGTTATTGAGGATTTTTGTATTAATGTATTGGATAATGTTGATACCGAAGAAAACTAAGACATTTGACTTTTAATATTCAATATAAAATTCAGTGAAAAAGTATATGAAAATGGACTCAAAATTCATGCCTAAGTAGCGAATAATCGGTTAACTAAACGATTCCAGTACTCGATTTTAATATGTTTACAAAAAAATAAAAGATGCAAATGAGTTAATGTACCATGAAACAAAAAAACGAAAAAAAAGGGTAAAGAATAACATACAAAATCAATGTTGGATTCTTTATCTCTCCTTGAACGGATCCATGTTTCAGATTCAACTTCATTCGAAAGGATACAGAACAATGATTCTGTGCAGGAGATAATCTCATACCATCCGTTTTGAATATCACACTCAATTTTCATTCTTATCATTACAACACAATCGTCTTGTGTATTCTTACATGAAATTAAAAAATAAAAATCAATAACACATGGTCTCTATCTGTGTTATATAGAACAATGTATTTTTTTTTTATTTACACCATTTGCATATGAATCATCATATAGAAAACATATTGAACCAGAGTTATCAGAAATCAGCCAACCAATTATGTTGTCGAGACATACACAGTAGGAAGTAAGATATGAAATAATTATAACAGAGTCTATAAAACTCCTTCATTTTACAATAAATGAATTGTTCTTTAATTTTATTTCAATTTTGTTTCTTTAAACTCGATTTATCGAAACACATCCAAATGGTCTATACCGGAACCAGAACGAAAAAAACAATATAAAAGAAATAGGATTTTATCGACTATTACAAACGGATGTTTGGCCGCAACAAGAAAACTTTATTGGTTAAAAATCTTAATTTTCGTATACGGAAAAATTGTTTAAATTATTTATCGTGTAACCAATCCATCCACCCAAATTTAACTAGAAAATTGATTATAAAATTCAATAGTTCAATGATATGGAACATAAATACAAAAGAGCAACATCAACTGTGAGGTCCATGTCAAAACGATAAATTATCATCTTCTGATGATTATTTGAAAACATTATGAAACAACATAAAAAAAAAAACTCAATGCTACTGGGCACACGCAAACAGAAACCCGTTGTAATTTAATGTACACCATTTAATGAATCATACAAAATAAAGTAACAGTGTGTTAAATACAATATCATTTCATAATTATGATCTAAATGGATAAGTAAATACATTCAATTATGTACAGAAACAGATAGAGAGAGACTAACTAACGTACTGAATTATTAGGAAAAAAACAAAAAACATTAATATTATTATTAACGGATTATTATTAGTAACACATAAGACTTTCGGTCATAAAAATTCTTTGATAAATTAATATTTTTTAATCAACCATATTAAATGAATGACACTTTCGGCATTTTATGAATTTTTACAAAGAAAAAACCTACGCAACTATTGAAATTAAAATAAAAGAGGAAAAAAAAAATAAAAAGAATTAAATTGAAATAAAATTGAAGATTACGAATATCATTTTAACTGAATTCTTGGTTCGGTTAATGCAAATTAATAATCTTTGATATATGGCACATTTACAACAGCGTAACTACTACAACGATGATATAAGATGAACCCTATGGGTGAAGAGTACACTATTGTATATAAGACCCCGTGTATATGTGAACCAGTTTTTCTCACCCATTGCCAAGGGTGCCAAGTGATAGGCACAATAGATCTCGTCCTGATTCCCTTGATACATTTAATAAAAAGTACCCATCTACGAATTTTTAAATGTGTGCACATTACAATCAACAGTAATAAGGGTGAAATTCTTTTTTTTTTTTTAATTTTTCATTCAATCGTTAGTCTTTAATGTGACCATTTGAGGAGGTTTCTATATATTTTGTATCTCAATGTTAACGAATCACAAATGAACGCATATTACATTACCACGATGTAGATTCATTCTCTAACAATACATTGAACGATTGAATCAATTTTTTTTCGTTATGATCGAATTAACCCAAAAAAAAAATGTTATTCAAGTATAACAAAACAACGAAATTATAGATTGTGTCTTTTACTATTACATTTTGGCAGGGGCATGGCCTTATTGGAAATATTATTTTCAATGGAGTAAATCACATAGGAACTAATACTAGAACGACATTCATAAAAAACTTAAATGAAATTGAAAATAGAAATGTATAAAAGGGGTTTTCTTTTCAACTGATTTTACAATTGATGAAAATTCGTTAAGTAACACAAAATGGGGAATTAGAAACTACTTTTCTCTCTTGTATTACAATTCAACTAAACATTTAATAACTATAATTAACACTTCGTTTAATATTGTAAATGAAACTCCTTATGTTGACGCCATATTTCTTTTAAATTTGATCTAAGGAAGTTTAACAATTGTCAATTATATCATTCTGCTTATTACCATAAAACTTTTCTATATAAAACATTCATTTTTTCAACTCTTTTGTCATTTACGAATAAAAAGAAAAACGAAAAAAAAAAACATCTCCAACATGTTGCTCTCTTCTTCAATTGAATTTACAAAAATAATACGCATAATCATGTTGGTGGGCCCATCATAGAATATTTGCCCATTAATAAATACAAACCAACATACGCATATTTTATATAATTTTGCACAGCATGATTTTACCCCCCTAATGCTTTACATTTCTCAACTGCGGTATTCATTTTTTTTTACTTCTCTCACTGTTGTTTCACTGTTATTTACCAAAATATAAAAAGTATTTAAACCATTACATAAATGTATTCAAAACATAGGAAAAGTTTCTTGTTGAAATTCAACTGTTCCTGTTACGTGAAACAGGTGATTTAATTATTTAGAGGCTTCCCCATTCACAAAAATAAAAAAATAAATGTTTTCCAAAATAAACTGACAAAAATATGAGAATTCTTTTGTTACAATTTGATTTACATACTTATATGCGGGAGATGATGATGTCATTTTATTGCACATGTTATGTTTTATGTTACTTTTTTTTGCGGTAAATAAGGAGAATTTTCATGGTGTACTTGTTTTTTCCATTTGGTAATGTGATTTTTTTTTTTCGTATTTCTATTGATATTTCTTTTCATGTTATTTTCAGTGAATATTTTGTTTTTTTTTTTAATATTTGGTTGCCTTCAGTCTCGCCAATGTTATTATGGGTCTGTACAATGTGTGGGTGTTCAATGTATAACAATTTATTATTATTTTTCTTCTTTATTTTTTGTAAGTATTATCAACTCTCTTGCTGTGTTACAATACGCGTGGTTATCATTTTAATCATACAATTCACACCCAATCATCTAATTTTACATAAAACTTTTCTTTAAAAATTTTTGTTTTTCGTTAAAACAATTTTGTTTGCACCATTTATGTTCAATGAGAAAAATTGTATTGAAGCAAAAGTGATTTAATAACATTATGTTTTATGCTTGAATATTAATTCCGCATTTTACCTATGGATTTATATGGAAATTTTATTCCAATCAGCAGAATTAAACTGAAGACAATTAAATTACAAAATTTGTAGTCCGTTTTTGGCTGTTTCCAATAGATTGCAATTTTCATAATTTTACAATACGAATAATATTTATTATTATGATTCAATGTTACCAATGTTTACTAGTGTCCAATAACATTCACAATTGAATCCGCAAACTTCATAATTTTTTTTATTTTTGTTCGATGGTTAACTTTTCTGTTACATTTAAATCGTCAGTGAATTATAATAAATTCGTAGAACATTTTTCCAAAATAAAAATTATTATTTATTTCTTGGTGTTTAATTATATTTTCTTCATATGCTAAACTTGACCTAATTAATGTGTAATATTAAAACATAAAATTCATACAAAACAATAAAAAAAAAATTACAAATCCAAACAAAATTGGATGTTATTGGGGCCAACATTATTATTACAAGAACTGAATTATTACAAGTTCAAATTATGATTTTGTTTTCATTTGTAGTTTCTATTTTATTTTTTATTGAATTTGCATAAATTTATCCAATTTTCCTTTACTTTTTATTGATATTTTATTTGTTTCCTATTCATTTTACTTCCCCCCAATTATTTTACACAACACTCAATACCAGTTTTGTTGAAAAATTCGTTTCTTTTTCATTCAAACAAATAAAAATTGAATCATAAAATTTTTGCCAAATAAAACGTAATAACAACATAACCAAGAAATTTCAATATAAATTTTGTAGTAAATTCATTATAACGTTTAATTGATATTAAGTAAACACTAAATACGGACGTTAAATTGATTTCATATTATGGAATTTTTTCCCATTTTTTACCTGTTAAATTACCTGAAGATGAACACGTATGGATTTCATTACAATTATTGTTTTTTATTTTTATTTTTATTATTTTTCAGTAAATCTAAATTACTCAATTAATTTATAATTTCAATTCATGTTTCCTGTATTTTGGCTATAGTTTAGTTGAATCACATTTAATATACAAATAACATCGATTCCGTTTTTGCCATTGTAATTCATCTCAAACTGAACTCATCAATATTATTTTTATTAACAAAGAAACAAAATAATAATGAAAATCAACTTTAAACTCAACACACAATGTGGTTTTTATCGTCTGTAATTATGGATACATGAAATATCGAACCGTATTTTAAAAGCTCCCCGTAATCATTCATGTAAAACATTGTAAATGGCTGGCATATAAAACAACCGCATTAAAACACAATAATAATGGATACACCAATCAACATCCAATGACTATCTCATCAATAATCGATCTATGGAATCAAATAGAATCTATTTTAACATTTGATTCGTAATGATACTCAATTGCCGTGTAATTATACATCGAACAATAAAAAGGTAAATTGATCATTTGATTATTCAAAATATGAAAATCTGTAAAAATAACAACACACTCGATTGCTTCTACGTAACACACTATTGAATTTAATTTAAAACTTAAAAATCCCCGTGTCCTAATGACAATTTATATGTTGTAATTGAGATTCGACTACTTTAATTTCTCTTAACGCGCATTGCGGCAAAACCAGAAATATTCAACAGAAAGAAAAAAATCGATTTTTCATCTCTTACAAAGTAACGATATACAACGAACTTGAAAATCATAAGAAATTTCCATTTTGCCTCAGTTAATTCATTTATAATTTTTTCATCGAATTTATTTGAATTATTATTAATCCGATATTCTTTGCTGCTGTTCAATTCAAATAGATTAAGAGAGAGAAAGAGCCAAAGACAAGAATTATTGAAAGGAAACACATAATTTCAGAGTCATCATTTCGAGGTCTTCGATTTTATTCATTCCATGGGTTCAGTTATCTGGCATTTTATTCAATTCATTTTTATATTTTCTTATTGGAGATTGATTGGAACCATTTAATCTTACCAACCAGTGGGTCTCATCATATTGACATGAGAAATACGGAACATTGAATATACAAAACACTGTCTGCATTACAATTCTGATACGGTTGGGATTAAATATGCCAAGAATTAAAATCCATGGTCACACAATTGTAATATCCGAAAGGATACTTCTTTATTTCTTTTAAATACAATTCGAATGCAATAAGAAGTTTCAGAAAAACAAAACTCTTATTATGAACGGATTCAAGAATAAGAATTGATATCATTTTCTTTAAGAAAAATATACACAACTCAGTTTCTGTTTTGGCCCAACAATTTTTTTTTTCTTTTTTTGATCTTAACGAGTATTTGATTATTTATTAATGACACAACTTTTTTAAAATAAAAAAAAAAACAGAGCCAACAACACCAACAAAAGAACACAAAACAACTGACTCCGGAATCCAACAGAATCCACAAAAGATGATAGTCACAGAGACTAAGAATCAATTCGAAATGTTTTATTCGTCCTGAACTTCATCTCTCATTAATTGAATGTTCTGATAAATTCACCGCACTTAAATTTATTCCAATAATCCCTGAGTATTTAATGGTTTTGCTCAAGCAGTAATTAACTTCAATGTAACACTGTGATTTCACATTATCGATTGGTTTGCTCACGAAATCGATGGATTTATTCTCGCATATCAAAAAACAATTTAAAAACTCTGATATTTACCTGTTGCCAAAATTGTGCCATTATAAATATTTGTTCCTTTTTAAATAACCAATCCATTGATTGTACAGCCGGTAGATCCATATCGGGTGACCCCGCACTTTGGGGTAATGTTGGCTGCATTCGGGCCTGCTGTATGGAGGCAGCACCCTCCAAACCAACAAGACCTTGCAGACTATGCAATCCACTCAAACCCTCCGAAGAGGGTGTGTTCGTTAAATAGGCCGTGATTTATTTAGAAAAATTCAATTTAATCTTATAAATATCGTAATTTTGGCTTCGATTATTCAATACCGTTGAATCAAAAGCCAAGTGAATTCACTGATAAAAGTTGAAATAAAAACCAATTCACTTTAATTCTTGCTTTATGCACTTGTACCAATCAATAATTTCTTTTTAATTTCACTCAATTATTTTGTAATTTAATGATTGTGAGCACACCTTGTTTAATTATTGATTCATTTGGTATTCACAATTTTAAATAAATTTAATAACAAATCAATTCACAAACGGCTTAATTGTTGTTCAATACAATTCACCAAATTTTTAAACACTTTTATTCGAACTGCTTTCTTATTTGAATTTCCACTTAAAATAAAATCAATTCAATTACACTTTAACCATTTCCCAGTGTATACGAATTTTTTTATTGCCATTTATTGGATAAATGTTGAATTTCACTTTGATAATATTCCAATAAATTTAACTGAATATCACGAATATGTTTTCATGTTTCACTTGATTTTATCTAATAATAATTTTTCGGTTTTTTTTTATTCCAGAAATTTCATATTCACACTTTTAGATAATAATTCTCTTGTTAATCGCACATAATTTTAACCCAAAAGACACAAAATTGTACTGTTTTATTATTAAAAACTCAACAAATGTAATAAAACTGTTTTAAATTAAAAATATCGCTTTTGTCTTCACACACTGAGATGATACCTTGGACGGTGAATTTATGATTGATTTGACAAATATTTCACAGAAATTAATTGCAAATTATTCCGTTCATGTATGCGATTAATTTTTTTTTTGTTCTACACAACTAATAAAAGTTGGATGTACAATCAAAGACGACTGTAACAACAACAAAACTGTATAATGAATCCAATCAAATTCAGAGTGATAAGGAATATTCTTTTATGTATAAATACTTTATTTCCTTTTTATTTTATTCCCAATAAATAAGATTAAACTCGTCGGTATTTATTATCGTTCAATGATTCGATGTTTTTCTTTTTTATATTTCCAATAAATACAAAAAAATATACATAAAACGCGCAATATATTTGTGGGCGAACCTTTTAATGATACACACCTCCGTATTCAATATAATTTTATGTTTTATATAATCAATCGAAGTTGAGAATCACATAAAAAATAAATGTATAGAAGAAAATTTTCATCGTTTATTGAATATCCGAGAAAAGAATTTTTTTTTCGTATAAGAAAATTTATTTTCTTCTTAGAATACTCCGTGTATTTTGATATCACTCAGTTGGTATTAAAATTAAGAAAATAAAAATCAATTTTTCTTAATTTTCTTGATTAAACACCACAACACTATTAATTGAGTTTAAAATCCAAAATAAATGTGAATAAATATTTCCCACTAATTCATTGCCGGCAACGTTTCCAAATTAATTCGTAAAATTTCCACTTAAATAATTCACAAAGTCATACACAGTGGTTCAATATTAGTTGATAATTTTTAATTGTTTTCCATAACAAAAATATCAAAACAACTGAAATTCACAAATTCATTTGATAAAATAATTAAAAATCACTTGTAATTCAAATTGTAGTTAATCAGTACATTTAATCACAATTCAATTTAATTAGATCGTTAGTTTTAATCCTTTTCCTTGGTCACACATACACAATCTATTTCTAATTCTTAAATTCCATTCACAATGTAAGAAAAATTCGTGATCAAAAATCGTTCAAAGTAATTCTGATTTTTTTGTTGTTCTTGGTTTCTTTATCCGAATCCAGGAGAATGGATGTTACGACCTTCTTTTTATCATTTATTACGGATTTGAATAATACACGATGTTGTCTGGCATAAAACCAGCAGTTGACTAATTTCTGTTTCGGTTTCTTTCTTGCCTGCATGCCCCTCGATTGTTGAAATGTGTTGTATGTGTTTTATATTATTTTTTTTTATTTCCTATACTCTTTCTGTGGATTCGATACATCGTCTTCGGTGTTGTGTGTGAACTTCATCGCGCGTTTAGATTTTTGTTGGTTACCAAACATAAAAACGACACGGTATCATATTTATATTTATTATGTGCTACGCTTACTAGCTATCGATATTATGTAAAAACATAAAATAAGTCGCAGTGAGCAATAACAAAAACATTGAAAAACCGAAGAAGAATTCATATTAAAAATAAGGGGACCCCGCAGTCAAGTACAGCGACTAACAAATCGGCCGAATAAAACGAATTCCACAAAATTTCAATTCGATTCCGATTGAATGATACATCTTTTGGTTTAATGGTATCACCAATTATGTACAATCTCGTTGAACGCTTACCCAGTTCAATAGCGCGTTTCCACTATTGTCAGAGTGTTTAAATCAACGATTATTGTTACCTGTACTTTGGGAATCCGTGAACAAGTTCAGGTGAAATAAAATATTATAAAATTCACAGTTTAATTTCAAACATCATTAATTCATATAGAAACGTATATTCATGTAAACGGTTTTATGAGAATCCAAAACTGCATAAAGTGGCAACATAATTTCACAAATCGAACGCTTTGACTCGTTTCCGATCAGTTACACAGGCCAATATCTCAATTTCCCCATTAACGTTTACATAAAACTTATCATGCTACAGTCGCACTGCGTACCATAAAAAACCATCAATCGTATGCTCGCCTTTTGTATGTTGCCGATGTTGTATATGTGGGAAATAAAATCCGGTGATTTGATTGGAAATTGACTATCTATTGGTAAATCACCGATCAATCAATCAGGCCCGACTCTTTCTAGTGCTCCGTTGAACGACGCAACACAACATCAACACTGGATGCCAATGTAACTTCCCCCCCGAATGAATTTCCAATCGAGAGTATTTTTCCTCTCTCATATTTACGATTTTTATGAAATCCACAAATTTTTTATGTGATCACTTTTCCGCATGCTCCAAGAAAACAAAATTCGTAATTTTCTTCTTTTTTATTTTTGGTGTATTCAATCGTCGATTCTTCACCCGAAAATAAAAATTTGTGAGCATAATGATGAGTGTATGTGCGAGAGAGAGAGAGAGAGAACGAATAAAATAAAGAATTTGTTGGATACAACCAATGCTATATCGATATTCTATATTGAAATACATAGTCGAATATTATGTACAAATGATTTCATCCCCCCAGAATCAATCTCCGGATTTTTTTCCATTTAAGCAACAGAACGGAAGAATAAAAATATGAACGGAAAGAATCAAGTGCACTTTGGATATGTCGCGCCAATGAATTGATTTCATGTTACGTTTACAACCCACTAGCGGGTTGTATTCCTTCGTCCACTCAAGAGTCGAGTTATTGGATGAGAATATCAAAAATGCTTTGCGTTTACCGATTTTAATTCCATTTTTATGTTCACGATGTAACAAAATTAAAAGACATAAAAAAAAATTATGAAATTATGCTCATGATTGAAACGTTGAATTCTTTTAAATTCTCCGATGGCCTACAGTGAGTGGAGAGTGGAGCTAGTAGAGAGAGAACATAAATTGATTCAGTTTGTCGGTTTATTTCAGTGTAAATGAATCACAAAGTCTCGAGATCTTTGGCAGAGTGTATGGCGCTATTCAAATATTCAAAATAACAAAAAAATGAAACCAAACGTCGTTTTGTATTTCTTTTTTTTTTCAAATTCATTGTTGGATGGTAAAACGCAACCAGTTTTCATGTTATTCAATGTTTCATAGTCTCTAATGTAATGAAGAGCGAGAAACCTAACGAGGTATCATACAACTTCAGTTGAATTTTTGACGGGATCCAACTTCCACAATTCATGCACACATTGAAAACCGAACTGAGAATCCAACAACAACAACACGACAAAATCTGTACGTTATGTTAATGATTCAACGAAGAGAGCTTTATGCTTTTATGCTCTCTGGCTGAATGGTATCGTATTGAATGGGAATATTGCTATCCTATTTCAACAAATAATTATTGACTCCACCTATTTTATTGTATCCAACTTCGGATATACATTTCTTCAGTACATTGATGAACAAACAGAAAAATAAAAAAAAATTGATATTCACTCTTCGAATCTCCCCAAATAAAAGCGTTTGAGACATATTCGGTTAATACTAAAAGAAATCATATAAAATTCATCATTCAAATACAAAAAAGTCATATCTGTTTGCTTGATTTTTATTGTATTTATTTCATGATCGGGTCTCACTTGAACGCTTTTTAGTTTTCTTATTCCATTCAATGTATTTTATTGGATTTATTTTTCTGTTCTCACTCTCAGTATTCAACAGACAAGTTTTATTACATGTCTGCGTTGAATGATTATAAAAATTCATAATTAATTTGACTACGACTTAAGCGAATTTAAGTTTAATCTTCCTGTGAATTGAATGGAAATCAATCAATTGTCAATTGTAAAAATCAATCAATCGATTTTTGATCGATAATTTTTATGATTTTCTTCTGTTTTTCAATTCACTTGTTTCAACTACTTCATACTTCTGTCAGGGTATATCAACGTCCAAGTAAAACTAAAAGTGGATTATTAATGAAAAAATGTTAATGGTAACGAGATAGTAGTTTCCTTATGTGATAGTAAATAGTAGAAAATAGGCTAATGCTTTACATTAGCTGGTTCATGACCATCGTATTTATTTGAATCCAACGAAACGACTGAATTCGACTGAATTAAATCCTTACTGAGGTAAGCAGCGCCTCTATGAACGAGGATTTGAACTAAAGACCTACCCCGTTGCTAATAATCCGTACCAATAGCTATTCGAATAAAATCCCTTATTTACTGGCAATACCGATTACAGCCCGTTGAAATGAGTTCCACAAACGCAAGGGGAACAAAAACGTTCAACGACTTGGTTACATCAAAAAGCGCATGATTTTTATGTTACGATTCCAGCCAGCTACATAAACGTGATGTAACTAAATAGAAGACAAAACTTGTTCGCCTTAATCTAATACTAATACATAATCATCATACGGAACCATACATTATCATAAATGAAGAAGAATCAGTTTTTGTTTTATCTGTATTTTGATTCGTATGTTTCAGACAAACTACTCAAACAGAACAAAATCAATTCAAATGTTTATCCGAATTGTAAATTCGATTCTATTCTGCGGCAGCTACTTGTTATCCATAGCCTTGAATGATATTATTCTTCAATTAAATTAACAAATTAAATGTTACGGAATATTGACGGAAATATAATTTTTGTATTACAATCAGTTAATTTATTCAAATTAATTAAATGCTCATTGTGTTTTATAGAATTTAACAATTTCGTCTAGTTATGTTGACAAAATCAAATGGTAAAATCGTGTAATACACAATGTCCCCACAGTTATAATACTGAATGTGATATATTGTATTTGTACTTACATAAAAACTAGCAGTATCATTTCCGCAACAAGTAAATGATTATATTATGAACATACACACACACAACACTTTGAATGCAATTGGAATTATAAAACAAAATTTAATTGTGATAAACTCTAGTAGACACTTTGTTTAGAAAACTATTGCGCTTAATTTGCAAATCAATATGTCCAACTGAGAGGACCTAAATTTAGTTCACAATCTCTGAATATTAATTTTAATAATAGACAAAATATCGTATCAGCTATCATTGAATATTTCATAGGAATTTAGATATTTTGATTTATTTTTTTATTTAAAATAGGTAAAATGAATCTGTATCAACACTTGAATTGATTGAATTTAGACTGCAATATGAAAAATATTTCTGCTTTAGATTTTGTTCAATTATTTGATCACCGTGTTCCAATTAGTGTCAGATTTCAAAACAATAAGGTTGGTAGCTCTTTTTTCACATTATTTACAAATTATAAGAGGTAAAGGCATTGCTAAGCAAGTCGAATTAATATATTCCCTTTTTCTAACAAATTATTTATTGCAAATGCATCAGCAAAAATTGACCCATATTTTCGTATAAAAATCTTTAAATAAATTAACTTATCCGTATGTAATATTATATCATTAGTGTGAAGGTGAGTACTTATTATATCGTATGTTATCTGAGACATGAGATAATCTCAGATTCTTTAGCAATTGATATCGATAGATTGCGAACAAAAACAAAAAATTCAAAATGTCTGCCAGATGATTCAATCCAGAATAATTTTTTTCTTCTCATTTCAGTGTTTAATGTGAGAAAAATGTTATCCGAAGCAATTAATTCATATGAGATCAATGTCTTCTAATGGTAAGTGAAACCCTTTTAAATACCCTCGCTGAATAGCATTGATAAACTGTCGACTGAATATCAAGAAAAAAATCAAAGGCCAACAACGGAACACTCTATTTCCTATCAAAACTAATTTGAATTTATGAAAAGAATTTGGTAGCGATTAATACTATTCGTTCAATAGATCAAATATGGTAAAAAAGAAATCCATACCAGAATAGTTATTCGTTTTTGTTTATCGAATTACCAAAGTCCTGGAGGACACATTATGCCTTACGGTGTTGCATTTTGATTACAATGAATCATAAACAGAATCAGTAAACTTAAAACTGTTCAGATCATCCCAGGCATATGTAAGAGTTACCAAATATTTTATCATTGAAAAGGGTTGATTTTGATTTATATTTATGTGGATGATATGCAAATTATGCTGATGGGTTAGTTCGATTCTGTACCATAATTTCCTTTTCGCCTCAATGTTAAAAAAGAATTGAATATGGAATGATACCGTTTGGAATATTGAAGCATCCGTTCAATGAAATGTATTTATGTTGGTCGTATGAGTTTGAGAGAAACTTTATGGTCGATGCGTGTATTTGATAAATTTGAATATTATCGGTACTGTTATTACTGTATCCAATTCAATAGTTTTTATAATCAAATTATATTTTTAGAATAACTTGATCATGAAATGAATATTTCGCTGTAGTGCAGTTGATCGCAATTGAATTCAAAACAGTCGTAAATTCTAGTGGCCGATATACGATTACACGATAAAATTAATGTGGTTGGTCTCTTGTGAACCCTCTAAATATTAGTAGTTGCCACTGGATCAACGGTATAAAATATTCCCGATGAATTTCATTACTGCCACTATTGTCCTGTTATTCACTTTGATGTTATAATTTATGATACACACTCTTAGACATTTGAATGCAAAAATCCAGTATTATCTGTCCAATGGAATATGCAAATTAGCTATCATTACATAAGGGTGGATTTATTCATTGTCAATAGGTTGAACATTTTGATATTAAAAATTGGTAGTTAACAAATCACAAAAAAACAGAAATCATAACGAAGTTAATAGATTGAATTTCCCATCGTTTCATTGTATAAACTCATGCAGTGAAATCAATTGAATCAAATAGTTTAACAAAAAATTAATTAAAATGATCAATCCAGTGAGTTCCTCTTTTCGTTCATTAGCTGATCAACGATCAGCGAAAATTTAATTCACCGTCGGTTCGCAAGACAAAATCGCTATATTTAAGTTGACACACTACTGTGTGGATCAGGTATAACTACTTACTGGTTACTGGTATGCACTGTAAACTGTGCACACATTATGAACACTTCAGGGAAACCATAAGTATGTCGTATCGGTGTTACATTAAATTGATATCAATGACATCAAAATCCGCATAACACCCTCCTAACGATTTTAAAAATAAATATGAAACAACTAAACCCTCTTTAATATCGTTAACCAGCTGAATACGAAACAATTTCCAAATAATCACTCATTGATATGAAAATAGTATAATCAATATGCACTTTATATTTGCATAAATTTACAATCAATATAATGCCATTATGTCAATATATGCAAAACCAGAACAGAAGAGTGAAAGTGTGTTACACCGTATTCTACCGAATTCACTGTTGGAAAATTATAGGATCACTAAATCACATATTGTATTGTGATACCGGTCGTCAATAAACGATTAAAGGGATATTTGAATGCAAATAAAAATTGATATTTTGCGATTGCTACCGATCATCATGCCTTACAGCGATAAAGTGGATGCAAAAGGGTGATGGCATGCAGTTTATTGCATTCCCTTCGGTTTATTTTTTTATTCCATCAAATCGATACATCAATAGAACGTATTAGTGCCAAACTGTTTGACTTAAATAGCGATCATTTACTATACAATCATTGATCTATTGAATACCATTTAATCAGGTAGAATTTTAATCGTATCAAATCATTTGTATGACATTTGCAAAATCGTAATGATTCTCAAGTATTTTTAGCAAGAAGAAAATTGAAGATAATTTGCATAAGCGATAATTCATCTATTGTGTCAGTCAGTTCTAATTACTCAAGGTGTTGATTTAATACGTTCTTCATGGTATCAACTATCTTTGTTGTCCTTTTCCCAAGGTACATAACTTACAATCAGTGTGTTAAATTTGATACATTTTGTTTGTTACCCATAATATAAAATATTGGCTTCTATTACATCACATCTGTTCCATCAAATTTCATCACCGATTGATAATTTACATATTAAATAGATATGAATACAGTAGTCATCGTTTTGCATCAAAAATATTATGAACGAATTTTTTTAACAAGAACGACCAGCAAGGAGTTAAATATACCAAAAATGGAGAAAAGGATGATTTTCAACGTTTTTTAAATGGAAATTCTGGTTTTAGGGATTTTCAAAGTTGATTCAGTTGTATCAAAATGGATTAAGAAATATTCCTTATGCAATGGAAGAACAGAAGGGGTTATTGATAATAGATCACCGTTTGATTTACTTGACGTCCAAACGACTAGTTTTTTTCTGTTTACAATAAACGACTGAAAGTATAAACGTAACTGATTACTGATGATTCACGAAAGATAACCATCACTCATTGATCAAAATCTTATTCATTCAATGGTCTCAATAAACAGATGTGGGGATATGCAAATTATTTACAATTATCGTTGTCTTCTACATAGAAGCTCATCATCCAATGTTTCCATATGGTTCATCATTTAAAAACCAAAGAAACGACAGCTAGTTCCCTTGCATTAATTTGTTTGAGCCGCAGTGTATCTATTAAATCTATAGAATCTTCACTATTTTATAGGTGAATCGACAATTATCGTACCCGTGAAAATAAAATCAAACGAAATAGAATAGTCGAATTCTGAAAATATTCCCAAAGTAATTCAATGAAATCTGATTGAAATGAATGCAAGGTATGGTATGCAAATGAGTTTCGAATTTAATACCACTGACTGATCAATGGTGCTGAACCAGGCAGCCCGTTTAAATGAATTGAATAAAACTATAAGAAAGGAAGAATTTAATCAGTGAGAGAATATAGACGGTTTGGTTTTTTACCTTTAACTGTTCATCCATTATAAAAATCCTTTTCGCATCGAAACGAGATAGCTGAGAGTAAAAAGAGAGACAAGGGAAACTGGTATATCTCTCATATTTAAATGGCATGTTGAATTTTAATAAATAAAAAAAGGACATGTGCATGATTAAAGCATATTTATCGGAATAATTTTCATTCAATCAAAATAATGGGTATTGTTTGAATATTTATGTACATTAATTTAACTATGCTCTCTATGGTTTCCATTGAATGGGAGAATGAGATATCGTTTTGGATATTTAGGAAATGTCTTTAATGTGATTTGGTTTCAGTAATTCTTTACTGTTTTTTTTTTTGATCATGAAAATATAAGTAATTCAGTCTTGAGACTCCTTTATTGATGAAAAGGGGAATAAAAGACGGTATTCTCTTTATTATTATTTTTAATTTAAATATTCAATCAATTTTCATATGAGTGAGAAAACATGGAAATTCAATAAGTTTGAACAAAGACACAAGTTTATCGGATGATACCATAGACTGTTTAATAGACACGTTTATTACCATGCCAAACTGGCTACTGATCTCTTAGGTCATTTGTAACTGACCACAAAATTAGATTCTGGTTTTCTTTGGAATTATATTGTCATTTGAAATTCATCATTACACCAATTAATTAATCTTTTTGTTTAAATCTACATAATTATGAATGTCCATAATTAAATTACTTGTTTTTATTTCAAAGTTGGCGACTACAAATTATCAAATACAAAACGATTATGGATGTTTTATTACAATATATTTATCATATAAAAGCTTCTTTACTATCAAATGAACATAAGAATTAATCAAATAGGTAACATCGTATTATACGATTTAATTACTTCACTGAAATTGAAACAAAATTTTGTCCAGAAATGAAATAAAATTTATAATGTCAATCTGAAGCACTTGACCATGACTCATGGCCATAATGTTCAGGTAAAGTGCTAAATCTTAATGACAATTTGTTAATCATTGTAATTTTTGCTCTGATTTGTGAAATGAAGAAAAAATCAAAATCAAAATTAGAAACAAGCAAACGTTTCAGGTAAATAATAAATCTTCTCAGACTAGAGATGTACCATCATACAATAAATTTATTAACAAGGTGATGATTAAAAGATCATTCGTCAACGATGATCGTCTTATTAACATTGTTATGAAATCAAAACCATAAACTCTTTTGGTAAATTGAGCTCTTGAATATTCCACAACAAAAATACAAATTGTAATCATTAACGATGATCAGTGTCGCGTACTATTCATATTAATAAAAACAACAGACACAAAAAAATCACATTTTTATACGGAAAATAAGATAAAAATTACAAAAAAAAAAAAAATTATTTCAAAACTAAAGAAAAAATCCGAGATCTTTCAAAGAAATTGAATTATTAATTTAAATAAAAGCGAATATTTATGATTTTAATCAAAATGGTATAAAATATAAAATAAATTTATTTTAATCGTTTTCTTATTCGCGGGTTGACAAAAGGAATGGATAAGAATATAATAAGGCGTCTAATACAAGATCAGCATAGTGATGATAATTTATGTATTCGAATGTTTCTGTGTATAATTCGCCCAAAACAAACTAATTTATATTTTCGTTAAGATTGATCAAACAACCGACCGATTTATTTAATGGTTTATTTAGTGCCATCGGGGAATTAGAAGGAGTATCAGATAACTAATTCTGAATAGTAGCAAATTGATAATCAAGCTACTCTATACTCTATGCTGTATGAAATATTATGATATTTTTAAAACAAGAACATCATATTTAATGATTTACATTGATTGTTAATGTTCAACATTTTAATGATTCAATTCGTGAAGTCTTCAAAAGATTTTAGTTGATCTTTAAGATGAATAAATGTAATGCAATGTATGTAATTTGAATAACAACGCCATTGATTACGCTTTAATCGAAATTGATCATAAGTTTTATTTCTCAAGAAAACAACAAACAAGAGTACAAAACATCTCATAAAATTCGTTATTCTTTACTTATTGAATTAAAATTTTAATGGTACAATATGTTGTCTTCGGTGAACAATGTTGTCTCATTATTTATAACTATTTATTAGTTTTTAATTTTTATGATCTCCAAACGAAGTAATAACGCCAAAAATACGTTGTCACAAAAGAATACTAAATAAAAGATAAAAATAAATTCAACGAATGTTTAAATTAAAAATTATTATTTTGGTGATATATATTGGTATATCTTGTTCGTGTAATCAATTTTTCAAAGAGATCGGCTATTTAATAGTGAACAAAATTCAAAACAAGAAAATTATGATCATATTGAATATCACGTATGACACAAAGGTAAATAAACATTTTATAACTAAAAAAGAACACGAAGAAATTAAATGAATTTTTATTCCCGAAAAAAAAAAAGAATTAAATTTTGAATATGGAAAATGTTTTTATTTAAAATACAATAAATATCAGTGATATGTTTCATCATGGTATTATGATACATCTTAAATTAAACTTTTACGTGGTATGACACACCAGATTCCAAATGTGATGAAAAATCATTTTCAAATCCATCAGAAGAAATCATATTGGTGTATGGTAGCGTATGGAACAATAATCTTTATGTTAATTTAGTTATGTTCGAATCAAAAGACTAAGAAAAGAGACACTAAAGAGCACCGAAAAATAATGATACCAGTGAACCATCTTATATTGTCAATCTAATCATCATTTGTATATGCGAGATACGCCAATAAAATTCGTTCGTTTTCTTTCATTTTTTTCATTCGGAAGAAAACTCAAGTAACGACATTTTAACTTTATTAAGAATATCACTCGAATGTTTCTTTCATCATTTATTAATACTTTTTACGTGGTTTTAGCATATTAAGGGGCAGTTTATAGTTCAAATAAATTGTTATGAATAATCAGCCAAATTTTCTGTTAAAGTATTCCAATTAAGAAGTACGTAAAATAATTGATACACCTCGATTGTAAGAATATCAATATCCTCGACCTAATTGCAAATATGACACTCGAATATAAAATACAATTTTACATCTTTCATATTTATTTTACTATAAATTTCCATTATCGTTATATTTTAATCGCTACTGGGTAAAAGGAAATAAATTAAATAAAACTAAAAATGAAATTATGTTGAATTAATGTTACAAAAGATCTAACCGAATTAATATTTAACAACAAATTATTACTGAAATAGATAGAAACTTCATCAGTGAAATAATTTTTATCCATAGATTATTCTACTCGTTATCTCTTTAGATGATGATAATATCAAAATAAAAGACAAGATTTTCATACGTTGAAAATGACGGTTGTTTTGCGATGAAGATGAATTGACTAAAGATTTATTAACATGATGAAGTTTATTAAAACGGATTTATAAAGAAAAAGAAAAAAAAATTGTCTCTTATGCTCACTTTGCTCAGATAATTTGTAATATGGGCGATAGCTACTGTATCTCCATTTGTATGTTTATTTAAGGTGATTTTTAAACTTGATGGATTCACTCATACTCTTTGATAACTGAAATCCATGTTATATGGTTAATAAATTTATCGTGAAAACATCATGTTTCTTAATATTTTCTTCTTCTGTTTGGTTTTGATGATGATGGAATGAAATAATAAATAAGAGAAAATGTTTCTGTTATTTCTTTTATAAAATTTCTTAACAATGGGAATTGATGACAATATTTTCTTTTGGTTTTAATAATTATATTTACCTTTTGGCTGTATTCAGTTCACCTTCTACTGTTAAAGTATGACAGGGTAATTTACCAGAAGAGAATAAAACTAAGAATACGTTATTCTTCTTGAAATACACATTTCGAAACGTGTAAGAGTGCATCATATTGATTACAGATCATGATATGTGTTGCGTTATTTTATTTGCAAAAAAGAAAATTATAAGACATTTATGGGCGGTTATTATTACTTCTGTTTTCTTATAAGATGTTACGCCATGTCGAACTTCTTATAGAAAATACCAATTACAATTGTTGACAAACTCGTCACTGATAAAAATTTAGAGTTTAGATACAGAAGGTTCATTCTTTTACACAAATGCCACACACTCGCATGCAATTTATTATTGAATTATAAAACTCTTTTCGTTAATAAAATTGTTCTAAATGATATCGCATTATAATTACATGAATTGCAAATATCCAGTGGCTGACAAATACAGTAAACAATTGTCTATTAAAATTATAATGTATATAATTTATAATTTAGTTATTTCATTAAATTAAAATGTAAAATAATCATAGACTATTGCATTAAATAGCAATGATAAATATTCTATAGTAAATTGCAATATTAACTGATCATTTGGTGGATATTATCGTAAAACAACAGCTTAACGATACGTTAATTAAAGAAAATGAGATCGTGGGAAATTTAGACTTCGAATCTCAATTTAAACTGGAAAAAAAAAATAATAAATTCATAATAAACAAAAATATTATTAATAACAATGAAACGTAACGTTTGCATAATAGAAATGAGACATAAAATTATAAAAAGCAACACACAGACAAAAAGTACAATAGATAACAAATATTTTCGTTATTCTATTTGACTGATCAACTTAATGCCAAATCATATTGTGAATAAATCTGTTATTTAAGTTTTGATATTAAACAATTCATAAAGAAACCGTTTTTAATTCTCTATTTCATATTTTATTATATTGAATTGTAAATGTTGATTTACATGACAATTATGTTGCATACGCAATAATATTCTACCATTGTATTATGTATCACAATAATACACTGTCGAATAGATAATTAATTTGTAATTAACAAATAAATGGAAGGAAAACAAATTTAATGTTTAATCATATCAATTGCAATCCCCTACCTGTGAAAATATCTGAAACGTTTTTATTATTACTATCATCTATAATGAGCCAATAAGATATAATTTGTCACTGAACTGACTAATTATTATTCAACTATCCGAAGGAATCAAAACATTAAAGACATGACAATTGAACTTAATAATATGAAATTATTAAATGTATAACGAACATTAAACAATTATGAATAGTAAAATGAATTCCATATGAAACGATTCAAAACTGATTTTCTTCAGTTTCAACTGTAACCGATTAAATGATTAATAAAAAGAGACAAAACATTATGTGATTTGTGACCGAAATAAATAATAAACAAAATAAAACATAAAAGACATAACCATGAGATTTTCTTCTAGTCAACGATTGAAATTAAATGGAAATGATTATAATGGAATTAATTTACTTATTATAAGTAAATGATGTGACGTTGATGATTTGATTGTTGGAATAAGTAAATTTAAACGATAGCCATACCGTCTATAATTGTTTATTGTTGAATTATGATTAGGAAATAGTAACGTTGATTTACCTGGTGTATGCAATTTGTTGCTCTTTTTGCATAAGGAAATGATAAAATGACACGAATTTCAATCAGTTAAGTCTTGTTAACGATAATCATTTGGTGCAGATTTAATAGTTTTTTGGTGACTCGTATCATTCAATTCGGTTTATCTTGGTACTCTGTAACTCAGCTCAATACAATCAAAGTAAAGGAGAATAAAAACTTCATAAAAATGGGGATATAACTGAAATTGTACATAATTATGTTCCATTATATATGATGACAATGTCTGTACAGTTTTATTTAGGAAAAAGAAACATAGAAATATAATGCCACTGTCATATTACACATGTTAAGTAAAACACTTATTATTTACTTTATTATTTGCAATGAATTTAACAATACCATATGATGGTGCAATACAAAACTATTAAAAACCAACAACATTTCTATTTCTATGACTGTTACGTTACCATAAAATACATAATAATAAATAAATTAATATCAGGCCAAAGTAATTTCTGGTTTTCAAATTTTATTTGTTCGCATAATATTACAATCATATTGTACATAATTGAGATAATTCTATTCACTATAATCAAGTGCAATACAATTTGAAAATAATAATAGAAACAAACAGCAAAAACGAAAAAAAAAATACAACCGTTCAATGAATGACAAATTCCAATGTGCTTTTAAGTCAATTATTCAGTTTAATTATGTTACACCGTGAGATATAATCAACATAAAATACAGTAGCAATGATTCACTTTTCATATTAATGATCAACCTGAATATACAGTTTTTGGGTTACAATCACAGGTGAATATTTATTAAAATTCAATGCAATGTCATACAATGCAAATAATGATAGTTTAAATGCCAAAAAATTAAGATCAGTTGAATGCAATTTTATGCAATTTGGTATAGAAGAAGTGGAATGTCATCATGTATTGAACGAATTCATTGATGTCTCTTTATGTGGCTCATTGGTAATCATGCATATTAATTTCTTTACCTACTTTGATTGAGTACTTTTGATTCCCTATTATTCTCATTATTGTGCAACGCAATAAATAGTGTAAAAGGGCTAACATAAAAATTACCATATTCATGGGTCTCTGAACGTCTTATGTTACCCAAAAAGTTTAATATCTGAGAATATTTTCAAGAAAATGCCTCTCAATTGAATGAAACATTTTATTTGAAAAGATTGATTGTTCTGCTATTGTTGAACGGTTCAATAATATGCAAATTCTTTGATTATTTTTTTTTTCTAATTTCTTAGGGTCGTTTAATCGTTCTTACTTTATTTAATTTCAATTCCTTTACTTCGTCAATACCTTTAATAAAATTGATATTCGATATATTTAAGGTGGGTTCTTATTCCATATCAAATCAAAATAAAAATTTTTCCATTTCATTTACGATTCCGATTACATACTATTGTTGTATTACCGTTCTCATACGCATAATCATATGCAAATGATATCATAAAAAAATATCTTTTAAAACATAAACGACAGCCGCTACTTAAGTTTCCTCATTTTCTGTTTCATATATTTCAAATGGTCCTCAAATGTAACACTGTAGTGTCTTTAAATACATCACACATCCTTCAGAATCGTTTGTTTTTTTCTTTTTTTTATTATACAGAAGAAAAGGTGTCCTTTTATTTTTACTTTCGTTTTCTAACCAAAAGTACGTTGTTCTATTTGAATTATATAAGCAAAACAAAACTGTTGTTGTTCCATTTCTTTATGTGTTTGTCTGGTTGTCACCGCAGATGTAACTGTGAATACCAAAAAAAGAAAAAGGGAAAATTTGAAATGAAAACTTTCTTAATGCTCAAAGTAAGAGAGTAGTAGAATGAAAAGGACTTTGGTTGGTTAGGTGATTATGGTGCCCAGAACAAAACCAGTATTGAATTATATTACATGGAATGTCTGTTACGAATGCTAAAAACTGAAAAATACAAAAGTGTTCTTTCGGAAGGAAAAGAATTCACTCTGTGAGTCAGTTATTTGTTCACCGTAAGTGATTAAGGCACACACCGTACAGGTGAATAACTTTTATTTAATCCGTTAACATAACTTTCGTATTCTTTTACGTTTGACTTTAACACTTCATATGCCAAAATAAAAAAGTACTTCAATTTCATATGTTTACATAACACATGATTATATTATTGTCAATGTATTTCTTACTTTTCATTAATTATTTTTATTAGATTCTTTCTTTCTTTTCTTTGACTCTTATAAAACATAAAAATCAAACATTTAATTTAATCCATACCATCTTAATATTTATGGAATTTAAGAGCAAAAAACAACATTCTGAATTGAATTGAATGATGAAAAAAAAATGGCTCATCATATCATCAATTATAATTTTTGTTGTTCTTTTATTTAAATTCAATTGAATACTAACCGTAGAAGAAAAGCAAGCAAGCAAGCAACTCTACGATATAAACGTGTATGTTCTAGTTGACCGCACATCGTGTGAAGAAATAAAAAAAAAAGAATTGTAACCAGTTAAATTGAACATCTTTAAGTACACACATGCATTGTATTTTTTCCCATATGTTTTCATACTTAAACATTAAGAAAATTTTTTTCATAAAAAATCATTGTTATGGAAACGGTTTCAAAAAGTTTATATGAAAATAAGAATTACAAACCAATAGAGCAAATAGTCAAAGAATATCAGTTTGTTGTTTTTCGCTATGGACAAATTGTCTATAGAAATTGTACTGATCTAATCAGGGTAAGGGAATAAAAAAAAATGAAATTAAAACAATTGAACAATGATTATGCTTATTAAATTGAATTATGACTTAAATCTTCATCCAGTTTCACATAAGAAAATCTTTTAAATTGATTTTCTTTTTATTCATTTGTTTTTTTTTTTTGTATTTTAGTATGAAATTCATCAGTTAATTAAAGAATATTCTAATAAAATTGTGAATTTTTATTTAATTCAATTACAAATGATTTAAAATCTACTGTACCTATCTAATTGAAAGTACCTGTTAAAATTAATGATACCGAAACTATTAAATGGCTTTACTAAGAATTTTTATATTTAATTTCTATGAAAATGGAATTAAAGATCGTTTAACAGCTCATCATTGTTAAATGAATAATGAGTAATTCAATATAGATATTTACTGGTCTATACAAATAAAATAGAATCAAAAACATAAATGATTAAAACGATCCATATAGTACAGTACATTAATATCCGACAATATTTTCAATTAACATGGAAATTACCAACATATAAATTATATTAATGGATTTTAACTAAACTATTTAATGGTTATGAATAAACGTGGGCAATATATATCTATCAAAAACACTTCATAAAATCCATTGGTTCATCATTCTAAGTAACGTGAAAGAAAATAAGAAACAAAATTTTAATTAATGAGCGTAATGTATGAATACCTTTATGTTTCAATTAAACATTTCCGATATGGATTTTATTTTATTTCTTATATTCTTTTAAATTCAATTGAGAAAATTTATACACAAAAAAAATAAAATAAAACTAAAATTTCAATGTTCAATTGAAGAATCTTTGAAAAGAAAAGAATTATTTTTTTCTTGATTTCATTTGTTTGTGGAAGAAGAATGTATGTGAGGAATTCCATTTTGGTAGGTTGCGAACACCTGTCAACGTAAACGCAGACAATACAGATGATGAGAGTAACGCATATTAACATTAACGAGATAATTATGTCCAAAAATGGTTAATACCGTAGGATAGTTGATTTCTTTCTGTGGCTTTCTTTTGTGTTCACTTAATACACTCACAGAAAACGTTCTAAAAAGACGTAACAAGTAAGTGAGATTATTAAGATATTATTTAATGGTTGGAATATATATGAAATGCATTTAACAAAAGCATCAATTTAACGTGTATATTTGAAAGCATTAAATAAATGAAGACAATATGTGATGAAATAGATATATTTGACTGACACCAGTGACATAAAATCATTAATCAATATGCGGTAATCAATGAATACCATTCAAATTGTTTGTGTTCTACAATAACCAATTGTATTCAGGTGAAACGGTTAACATTTCTTGTGTGTTAAAATTTTGTTTCTTTATTTTTTCTTGAGACACCTATAAATGATGCCATTCTATTTTCAATAGAAAATGAAATGGGATTCATTTGTAACTCAATTAATAAATCAATGGTGAGAAATAACACATGTTCAATAGGATTTTAATGTCTAATTAATATGTGACTTATACACATTGTTTCTTATTCAGTGTTTCACTATGGCTGAGCTTTAATTCGATGCCAAATGATTCACACGTGCCAGTTGATCTCTTGAAGCAAAACTGATAATTTCAGTTTTCGTTAGTTTTTGCCATTTAAAATCTAAAAAAAAGACGAAATTTTGTCATAAAATTTTAAAATCTAGTTTACTTGTACCACTATATTGACAAATCCACTTATTCAGTCAATCCACTGTACAAAGAAACCGAGTGAATTTTTACGCAAATTAAATCAAATTGATTGCGTTGTACTGTATCGTATTGCTTATCCAATTAGATTGTAAAGATACCGACAATTTTACCTTGAAAATTTGAATTCTGTTAATAATTTTCGATTTTATTTAAGATCATTGAACAATACGAGAAATATGAAAGGAGATTCCTTCCAATTTTTCATATTTTTGGTTGATTCTTATAAATAAACTGTCTGGTATGTAAACGGTGTTAAAAATCGACAGTTGAATTAATGGGCCAATTTCACATGTGTACTGTAATGCCGTATTACTCTGATGATGATCCGCTAACTGAATGATACAAATTGATGATCCTTTTATAACCGATTGTTCGATTTCTGTGTGAATGTCGGTTCTTTATGGACAATATTTCATTGATGAATAAACTACCTGTTGGTATCTAATCGACCTAATATTACCTTCATCACTCTCTGATCAAGAACTTATTCCGGATTGTGTTTTTTTTTTATTTTGAACACTTGAAATATTACAGCAATTAATAAAATTAACGTATTTCATTTACTTTGGTTTATACCATCAACCATTAGACGGTATATTTTTCAAATCAGTTTTCTTTGGTCTTTTCTTAAGACTTGTCGAATATATTTTGATGTTGAGTGAGACACCGTCACTGATTGTTCATCAATAAACAAAAGGAAATAAAAACGTAAACTGGGAATTTTTGTTACAAGAATTGAATGGTAAAATGAAAAAAAAAAAACTTTATAAAAATGAGATTATTGGCCGAAATATTAAAAAAAAAATTTAAAACCACTAAGCGGCTCTATTCAATCCAAACCAATTTAGAAAATATTACTTGAATCGACCATTGAATATAATTAACAAATATTTCTTCATCATTTATTTCATAACGGAGATTTATTAAGTACAAAAATCACTGTTTTATGTTCAGGAAAAATAAAAACAAAAACCAGAAATTAATTCAACAATTGAATGGAAATCTATTTAAGAAAATAACCGAATAACAAAGTGTTTAAAGTTTAAATCTAAAAACAATACAAGAAGAGAAAAATAATACAAAAATTCTTAATTTAAGTTTTATCTCATTAACGATGGGAATATGGAATTGAGTGTTTGTTTGTTTCCAATTGAGGACGAGAACTTATTTAATAATTTTGAATCCAATGAGTTCTCAAAGAGTCCAAAATTCGTAATGATTTGGTATACCTAATAGAAGGTAATTTAATCCGCTTTGTAATGTGATATTTCAGTGGGCCAATATCATGTATGTTATCAGGCTACTGCACATAAAAGAGACCCTAAACGTTACAGTAACAAAATGATCCTTAATTGGATACAAAAATCAAATGGGAGAGCGTCATAAAACTACTGAAATAAAAAAGCTGAATTCATAAAACGGTTTTTCTTGTTAAAATAAATCAAAAACAATAAAAAAGCATTAATTCTTTCCGTGTTAATTTGATAAATATCTAAAAAGAATGATCGTTAAAAAGAAAGTTATTCCTCCATAAGAAAATTAGAATTTTCAGTTTAAATCTATTGTCTTTGGATAATCATCTCTGGTGGACTTGTGAATTTATAAGAAGAGAGACCTCCATCGTGTTCCACTTAATCATTGATGGTTTTATGATTTAACAACCTGTAACTGAATAAGTAGTAGTTAACCATTAAATTCAATTAATACATTTGATCATTAAATAGCGCCAATGAGTTATAAATCATTGGTTTTCTTAAAACTTTTCCATTTGCTTAAGACAATTCTAATTTTTAATTGAACATTCGTTGCGGCCACCCACTGTGATTTTAACAAATCATTAATGCACCTTCAATTAGCAGCCACCCACACTATTGAACAATCTTGAGAATTTTGTTTGTCTCAACTTCTTTATTATGCGGTTTAAATTAAGTGTCATACTGTGAAGAAGCGCACCAATTGAATTGGTACGTTGATCGATGCGACAATTAAAAATTTGTTTTATTTCGAAATGGAACTTTCATCTCTGTTCTTCGTTTCAGAATCTAAAGAGATGAATTTTCCACTACAAGACATTACCATTTGACTATAAGATTGTTCGGTGTGACATAGATGCAATGAAAGTAGAGAACATTAAATCATAATCAAATACGATGAATGGTAGTAAACGTTTATTTTATTATAGAACGTGCTAATGATACTCAAGTGATATGATTCTATAAGTACAATTTTAATATTCATACATAAAAAGAATAGAATAAATGATTTAAAAGTAACACTTCTTTATTATCATGCGCGTCTTATTTAAGCTGCAATCGGTATTATTTTTTATTCAAGTGAAAAGGGCCAGTCAAAATGGAATACGGTCATGTAAACGAAGAAATTTAACCAAATGAAATGAGAAGAAAATGTAAGAACTTATCGAGAATGATGGATTTGATATAAAAATTTTTTCTGTATTTTCTTCTTAAATAATTTCTGTATTTTTTCACGAATTTCTATAAAATTTATTACGGACAAAATCGTGTGCAACATTAAAACAGAAATTCAGTCCTCAGAATCATTTTATCACATTGAAATCTTGATGCCCGGCGACTGTAACATTTGGTTTTGTGTCTCCATGTAAAATACTCCACATAAAATAGATAATGCAGTTGTATGTCATTCACAAATTATTACATTATCCAATGTGATCATACAAAAGGTACGCAATAAAACATTCGAAAATTTATTCATTTTTTTTTTCTTTTTAATTTTGGATATTCTCACTTCTGTTTCGACCAAATTTAATTATTAATTCATTCGTAAAACAAAAGAAAAGATTTTCTTTTAAAGAATAAACTTCTGTTCTTTTCGTTAATGTTGAACATTCAAGTATGATCTGCATGTAGAATTGTTATGAAATTTCATTTGGTACACAGGAGTGATCAACATGTGTAATAAATCTTAATTCATTTCTTTGGTACTTTAGTATCATTGGAACTCAAAATTGCATCACTCATCAAATTTAGTTAATTTATTTATGGTGTTCTTACGTTGATTAATTCATGGCATCTCATTTGGTTTATCATTAAATGCTACTCGAATTTTTTTGTTTTGTTATAAAATCACAGGTAAACGATTTAACTTTCATTCAACAGTACAGTCTGTTATTTATTGCAATTTGTCGCGGTCACAGATGAAAATTCTAAGACTTTACATGGATACCATCTGAATTTCTTTACATAACTAACGTTCCTTTACTAATTTGAATGCAGTTTAACGCAATTTGATTTTTTAGTCAGAATTTCAATGTAAAATCCACCGTTTTTGTATTATTCATTTATGATGAATTCATTTAATTGCGTTTCTTATTGACCCTTTATGTATGAAATTTAAACAGAAAATCATATATAAACAAAACACCGATAATGTTATGGATTTACATTGAACCATTATACCTTATTATCCAAAATGTTTTTTAACAGAAAATGATGAATATTTTATCTTGACAACGGCATCTAGAAGGAATTATAATAAAAAATAAGTTGAAAAGAATAATAAAAAATGTTGTAAATTATTGTCATTCGTTTATACCATTTCCAACTGTATGCACAATTTTTGATATTGTTGTGTAAGAGAGACACTGTGCCATTAAGTAAATAATTTGTATGAAATATCAAATGAAGAGAACCAATAATCCATTTCATCACGTACAAAAACCAAAGAAATAAGAAGATATTTTGACTTACCCAATTCTAATCATATTCAACATCGGTATGCAAATAATCATTAAAAAAAAGGTGATGATCACTGATCTCCTTTATTTTAATCCATTTGGATGATTGAGCACAGTTAAATGAAGAAACAACGCAAATTGTACAAGTAAATAAAATAAAATTATCGATCAATATCAGTTAAGTATTTCACTGAGACATAATCCCATATGCTGTCCAGATGCCATAATTAAAATTCATTTCTCACTGGTATTAAAACGTGCCAGAAAACACAGACATTAAGATTTTTCATACCAAAACCCAACCAATTTGTTTAATAAAAACAATCATTAATTAATAATATTTTCTCAATCATTTGGTCTCTTATAATTTTCATGTCTAATTAGTCCTTTTTTTATTCGGTTGATTATTTCTGTTTCTTAAACGAAATTCATAAGCGACATCACCAAATTACTAGGAAGCGCTTTTAATCAGTTTTACCGAAAACGATTTACCAGAAATTTAAATATTAAATGATTTAACAAAACCGATTATCTTGAGAATTGAAACGGTTGGCAAATAATAACGTAGAATTGATGGTGTGACGATGGCATACAAGTGGAATAACCAATGGCGGTTAATATTGATTCCATAGAACTTTGTGGCATCCGACAGACAACAAGACACAAGAACATTTGATTCTACGATAGATTCTACACTTGATAAAACTGATGACATGAATCTTTTCGTTTTCCAGCCCATTTGATGTTGATCATATTAATTGTATGTAAAATTAGATGGATTTAGTATACACAAAAACAACCCCTCATTTGTTAAAATATCATTCCTAATATTGACCACAAATACTAAACAGCAAATAACAAATAATTCCGTATATGAGTTTCTTATAAAAAGAAATCATAACAACAGAATTAAAAAAAAAAAATAAAAGAACAAAAATTACTTATTCATTCTTTATTGGAACACTGGAATACGACACGAGGGAACACACCATTTACCATCAGGTTAAATTGCGGCAAAATCACTTTTATGTTTCACTTCGTATTCAGTTTATTCTTCTGAATTTTCTTTATAACTATGGCCCTGCCTCAATATTAATCTTCTTCCATATTTTATTCAACTTGCCGATTTTATTGCACCTTTTACATATTCAACATTGTATTGGATCAAAATAAACATTACGTTTACTCTAGTTGTGACAACATTGAATACTAATCGTCTTTGAATTTGACTTTTGCGTTAAGTAAATCAATTAAAAATTATATTCAACTCAATCAATTTTTATTGATATATTCTTTTGGTATTGTGTATGCGAATTCGTTGTTGTTATCGTTGTTCGATAGCGTGTGAAAACAATTCAATCAATTTCATGGACTTTTTTTTTGGGAAAATGAACCGGAGAATTTATGATATTCCATCAATCAGTGCATACCGATAAATTGACAATGTGAATCGCATTGTTGGTAATTGGATCACTTAAATAATCATGGGTGACTTGGTACCGAATGATTAGAGGTAAAAAAACCTGTCGAATAAATTCCATTTATCAATTATTTGTGTTAACTGATTTCGATTGATTTCAATTATGAGAACAAGACAAACGATTTAAACGTGAAGAAAAGAAAGACTAAAAGGATCCAACGTATGTAATTAAGTAAAACATGCAATTTACTTTGTCTGTTACCTTAGACTTGGATCATGTGTGTGGTGTGGCCTTCGTACAAAGTGATGATATCAAATACGGTTAATTTAACCTTGTCAATGCTACTGAAATAAGTCACCAATCAACGTGATTATCTTAATTATTTGATCTGTAAGTAATAAAAATTAATAGCTTTTAATCAATCAGATCGGTTACTTTTTTTTTTTATTTGTGATTTTTAAAAGTAAAAGGAAAAAAACAAACAAAACTTATGATTTTAACCAAAAGATTACTACGAAAATCTTGGCCCTGAGAATTAATTCTTTCACTCATGATTCAGTTTAGCATTTATTCTTTGGCCTGATCACAGTTTCCTTTTATTCGATTAATTAAAAAATTTTCTTAAACAGAATTGATTCAACATAATTAAATCGATAATATAATGACTGAATTTTAAAATTGTTTTTTATTGTATTGAATTTTTAAATTCTGAATTATAAATATTTTGATTTTACTCGCTTATCAATAGTGATTTATCAAAACAAACATTAAAATGGATTTTATTATGCCTAAAGTTGATGTCTTTTCGATTTTTATTTTTCTTAATATTTCCATAATTATTTATCATGATCTTGCTTGGTAGCTGAAACACATTAACTGAAATCATTGATTTTGTTTTCTCTGAGGGAGACATGGGATGTGTTACGATTAATTTTAGTGAATTTCATAATTTAATTAATGTCATACATAAAAATTTCTGTAATAGATAAGGAACAGATTGTTAATATTCCACGCGTAAAATTCTATCTGTTTCTTATTATTTTTCATTTTCGAATTTTATTTTTAGATGATATTCCAATGGGATAATAAAATAAAAGAAATGAAAACTCAACGTTTCGATACCTATTGAATGAAATTTACCTAATTATAGAAGTTTTATTTCGATAACGAACCAAAGAAATTGGAATCAATGATTTCTAAGAATCAAACGTGAATTACATAAATTATCGTTTTTAATGTATTTAACCTCAAAATTATTATATAAGAAATCAGTTGGATTACACAATCATTAGATTATTGGTTTTAGATATTTTTGGTTTGTTTTTTATGAGTTTTGAATTCAATCATCATTTTATGCCATTGGTGACAATTAAAATGGGCATTTATATCCATTTGGGAATTAAAATATTCATTGATCTTTCTGTTAAATCTGCAAAAGGCAAGAAACCGAAAACCGTACAGTTAATTTAATGGTGAGAGATTGTCAACAAGACTGTTTCAATTTGGACTAATAGAGGCCTCATAGTATTTTATGATCTAAAACTAAAAGAAATAATAAAAAAGTATAAATAAAATCTATAATGAATGCCAAGGGGCGCATAACGAATATCTTAAAATGATAATAAAAGCTAAACTGAAGAAAGAAATACCATTCCAATAACGTGAATTCAATCAATAATTTATGTCTTGTGGTTAGTTGTGTGGTGAAGAATAATGAAAATTAAACGGTATTTTATATTAGACAGGTGATAGTGTATAGTCTACCTGTTTATATCCAATTGAGGATGATTTACGATGACTAAACGTAGAAAGTCTATAGAAAACTAAAAAAAAACAGATTCAGAAAAATCAATGTCCTTACCAAAGTACAAGAAATACAATAAAATCAAATTTTATTAGCTACTTGATATGGAATATTGAATGTCTTTTAATGATCTTTCTCTCATATATTTTTTTCTTGTGATCGTAACACACAACACACACGAGAATACCTTTCTCTTCTATGGATAATCAATGATAATTAATCTCATTTTGATTAAATTAGTCAGATTAAAGTTACACAAACACACTCATAATAAAATCCATTGACAAATGTTTTTCTTTGTTTTCTTTATCTCAAATGTAACAGATCGAAAATTAAAATCAATTTTCTTATTTTAAATAAAAGAAAATAAATAAAATTTAGAACTTGTGACTTCTTAGTCATATTGGGCTACCAGGTAGAATGAATCTGTGCGTATGCAACACTATAGACAGTTAAGAATATTGGATAACAAATTATATGAATCGATTAACATTTTCTAGAGACAGATCCCATGGTGAAGAAGAATGAGAATGAGAAAAAAATCATTTAAAGATTATGTTAAAGTATTTTACGACCATTTCTTTGATAATGGCTAATTTATTGGGGTGTTCATAAACCGCACTCGCGCTCGGTGGTATATTTTATCCATAACATGAGATCGATCTTATTTGTGGTCTCTTTCACTCTCTTTCTCTCTCCCAGAGGTAATCTTGACGGTGAATATAAGACGTCGCGTTCTTTACCTGTATTTTGATATAAAACGCGTAAAACTAATAAAATATTTTGTGGCCACTTCTCTTCTATTTCGGTTGGTGTAAAGAAGAACCTATGGCTGGCTTCTTTTAAATGCTATTTCCATCGTATAGAGTGTTATTAATTTTTGATACATGGATCAAATTGTTCAGCCAGAGTATTTGGCAAAAACGGCTGTTTCGGTTTTCTTATTTGCATATTGCAGAACAGATAACATAGAAGACTAGAATAAACGAATATTTATTGTAAATTATGGTGTGTTCTTGTATTCTGTGATAGAGGTTCTACTGTGTGCTAAGACACTTTTTATTCTTCATTTAAAACATGATCATCACACAGAATTTAATTGAATCTCATAAGGAATAGAAAGAGACAAACCGAATAATAAAAGTGAATTTGCTAAATCTCACACTATATATCAACATGGTAATCAGAATCACACCAATTTATTTGGAATTTAATACTTTTTTTGTTTTTCTCGTTGTCTTACCTGTTCAGTTTAAGTTCAAAATTCCATTGAATTTTGTAACTTTTGTCACAGAACAAACGAACAGTTTTGCTTATTTTGTATATGAAGAAAAAAAAAGTGTTAAAGAAAATCGGCGACAAAAGTATCATAATAATTTAAATTTGTTTTATTCTTTGATTTCATATATGAACATTATGCAACCAAAAGTGATTTTCTAAATAAGAAACAAAAAAAAATTAATTAATTACATGTTGGTTGATGGGTCAACTGACTGACTAAGTTTAATAAACAAAACGAAAAAAGAAACGGTGGCGACTAATTCGTTGAATCCAAATACAAATTTCTGCAAGGTGAACAGACTCTTACATAGCTGAAGTACTCATTTGTTTAACGTAAGGTGATGACAGTGTCTTCATTCTGGTGTTCTGTTTTGTCGGTGGCCGATTAAATGCAAACAAGATAGACTCACAATCCAGTTTAGTTGGTAGATGGAACTCATTAAAATTATTATTATTTAAGTGGATTCTTGTGCGGCATCGAAACACATTTGTTTTTAATTTTAATAAAAATAAAAGAAATGTCTAAATAACGATTTATTACACCTCACATACATCAGACATGCATTCAAATTCCAATGAATAAATTGTAATGGCATATCATTTATGAAATCGAAGTAAAGATACTCGTAGTTGATTTAAACCTTAAACGAACCAACAGTTTTAAATAATTATTCGTTGTTTTTATAACATTTAATATATCGGCACTTTGAGTTGTTACCATTATTCCATCATTACTCCTATAGGAAATTAAGACTGTTAAGTGAATATTGATGGAATGGTTACACATTTTTAATGGTCAATCTATAAAAGTAATTGTACTGTTTTTATTGGTTTTTTGTTAAAAGATACCCCTCTCGTGTACGCTGTTCAGTCTAGTTGAATAAGAAAATAAAAAGGTCGCGGTGGAAATATTTTTTAGCCGATAAAATGCCATAAATAACAACTTTTGATGGTCCTGGTATTTGACTGGTACCATAAGTTAAGTTAAACTTAAAATAAAGAATCCATCAAACCGTCAATGGTTTCTGATCAATTTTTATTTTTTGTGTTCCCCAAAAAAGAAGAAAACCATTTTTATGATTCAACCCATTTAGAAGTTGACAAGTACGATTTTCCTGTTGTTGAGGTTGCGGGATCTTTGATTTTTATTCGATTTAATACAAATCATTAAATGTCGTAAATTACAACTAATCTAAATGTTTTCTTTTTTTCGTTTTCGTTTCCAAATGAATTATAGGTGTCATATGATGGACTGGTGCTGGTGGTGTATCATTGAACCAAATGACAAGAAAACTAATCCATCAATTGATGATGGATTTTCTGTTATCCATTAACTAGTCAACGACCGGATCCCATAATGTGATGATTGAACGGGAATTATCACCTTCGTTTCCACATTCTATGAATGAGGTGGGTAATAAAATCAATTTAACATTTTACTTCTTAGTTTTTATTTTTTTATTTATTTTTGATTCATATGAGATTGCATTTAGTAATTGACTGTTTTATGATGTTAAAAATGGAAATAACATATCCAACAATTCGATTTTAATTCAATGTTTTTAGTCATTTAATGGCTAAAGTAGTAAACAGGAATATAAAATACGAATAATTCGATTGAAGTCCCTTTTTTGTTTATTAAAAAAACGTTTCTCATGTAAATGGCGTCCTCGATATGGATTATCCACCTGGAATATTGGATGGATGAAACGATTTTTATGTCTCCAAAATTACCATTAAAAAGTAATTAAATTACTTACACTGTTATTGTTTATTAAAATAATATTGTTGCAAGGAATACTCACTGCGATTGCATTTCATGTTCATTTCCATCATAAAAAAGAGACAAAATAAAAATTGAATGTGACATAAATCGACCAAATGATAAACACTATGTAAGAACCACACAGAAAACCACCTAAGTAAGAAGTAAAGATTGGACGATGAATATCATTTTGAATATTATTAATTTTGATTTCTTAGAATAAAATGTCTTTAAGAGAAGAAAACAAACATTATAAAATAATGGTCTGTTGAAAAACCATTTAATGTTGGGGCATACCGACTCCGTGTTCGTTCGTTTTTAATATAAAATTGTATCTGTTTGGTTGTTTTATTACCCCACTCGGCCACTATTTAATAATAATTCAATGTGTTAAGTATGGCCACATAAAATTCTTTAAATGAAAGAAACAAAGAAACTATTAAAAGTGAAATTCTTATAAATTTTTATCTTAAATTAAATGTAAAATACTGTTTCATAAGAATTGCATCTTTGATTCAAGCATTCTTACATGAAAAATTTTATTTCGATTTTGTTAATAATTTTGCCATTTGAAGAAATGCATTTGACAGGTGAAATTATTCAAGTGAGTTCAATCTAACGATTCAACTATTATTAGGCAAATCGAATTTTAAAAATATTTACAACGAAGACACTTTTCCAACGGAATTTTATTTGGCGGCTTCTCTAAGTCTGTACAGGTCGTCGTCTATTCATCTATTCAAATATTAGATGAATACTTTTGTGGTTTATCTCAATGTGTTGGCACGCATCCAGTAAAAATTCTTAGTACGGCATTTTTCATCTAATTTAATGTCGTAAACGATTCATAATTTATAGGTGGTAAAACATAAAACATAATTTTTAAATCTTTAATTTCCTAGAATGACAATATCAAATTAAACAAAATGATATTTAATTCTAATGAAATTATTCTGAAATTTCATGTAAATCAAATGTATTTATCTCGTTTTATTAGCCGCTACCTGTTAGTACCATCTTCTAGAAAATCTAATGTACAACAGTGGTAGTATAGCTAAAATAAAAGTAATTTTAATGATCAATTATTCATTAAACTTTTGATTCATTGCGATCAAATTTAAGTTTAATGTTTCTAAAATAAAAAGGGATTTTCAATTAAAAGTAAAATTGAAAACTATTCGAGTAACTTTTAATGTTAAACAATCAAAGTTTTGCTTATAAATAATTTATAAAAACAAATAATACACCGGAGTGATATGTCACCGTAATGATACTTGACCAACTGAATGAGCAAATGTTGAAATCTTTGGACATTTCATAGAAAAAGATCAGAAAGGAGAAATCTTGTCAAAGACATCAAGAGAAATATAAAATTTGTATGCCGTTGTGTACATGTGTAATGGAAAATCTAATTAGAAAATAATAATATTAATAAATTATAAGGGTTTGTTGTCACAGCAATGAGGATTTGTCTCTGTGTGTCTGTGACTGAACAAGAGTAAATAAAAGATCCACACTGTTTGATATTCTAAACCTGTAAAAGAAATCTCTTTTATCACCAATGACATTATTTTCTTTTTAATTTAATGAATATAATTCAGTGGAAGTCAGGTGAGAGTGAGGTTTCGGAATTCACCACTGTTTTTTGTATTTAGTGCATTTGACAAAGTTAAATAACTAGAGGAACATTTTTTTTTTTTAAATTTCTATAACGTAAAGAATCCTCATTATACGCGGAAAATCCATGGAAATAATTAGTTTGTGAAGTTCTAAAAAGTGCCAACTAATAAAAGATTTTGTGATGGTAACCAACATATACAAATACAACGAAATAAAAAAAGGATTTAAATTATGATTTGCCATCAGTGTCGGAAAAGAACGAAATTACCAAGCAAGAAATAATAAAAAAGATAATGAAATTTATTTAAAATTATAAATTATAATTCTTTGAATGTCATAAGCCTTTATATTTATGCTATTTTATGTTTGATGTGAATATTTCGTGTGTACAAGTTTGTTTTTTTTCTAAATTCTTTATGAGGGTGGATGGTAAAAATGAATACCAAAAGGGCATTGCCCATGATTATGATGCTTATTCACATATCTTTTATGTTTTTTTTTTTTGTAATTTTTGGTTTCATATCAAAAGTGGATGCTGTTTAAAACAAAACAATAAATAATTTACAAAAAACTCATGCTGAGATCATGTCAAGGTGGTGGCCATTTGTCTGAGACAATTCGCGCATAGAATATTAGGATGACAGTCATTTTTATTATTTGTACAATTAATATAAATTAATTTAAATTACTCGCGGTTGATAATCGTATGTTTTTTGGTTGGCGTTTTATTCTTTTTGCTGTTCGAATTCCTTTGAACTGTGACAGTGTGGCCGCCCCCAACCCAGACCGAGTGATAAAGGTGATGGTTGGTCCATAAGAATTATGCAACAGAAGAATGAGTTTTGTAAATGAAATGTACATACATTGGAACAATAACACATTTCGAGCGTATTTAAAATTGAATTAAATTCAATGTACCACCCTTATAAGAGGATTCTTTTTTTTTCTCTGTTTACACAGAGAACAAGAAGTTGAGGGAAAAAAGTGCCCTTTTTTCTCTAGAATAAATGAAAATGTGTTACCATATTAAATATAATTATTATATTTTATTAATTACAAAACGGCTAAAAACGTAGGACTTTAAAAGGTCTACAACTAAACGGATGGCTGAGTCTAGTAGGGCAAACCCCTTTGGCTTTTTTGAAAAATATTTCCTTTACTCTGGATTCTATGAAAGTTCACCGTTACTCAGGGAATTATACTTTTGCTTTATGATGGCTGTATTGGGATCAACATAGAATTTGTTTTTTCGAATAAAAAACTAAAGTTTTTCACATGATGAAAACTGTTGGACTCTAAGTAACTTCATTTCCTTTACATTGTTGTTTCATTTATTATGATTCCTATTATTACATTATTATTAATAAACATGTTTTTGTTATTATATTAAATATTTTTGCCACAAATGAAAATTATAAAAATATTTCATTTTCATTTTATGTGTGTGTTTTTAGTGAAAATCCTATATGGAATGTTTAATGGCAACTAATAATCCACCAAGGCAGTAGATTATCTATAATAAAAGGTTCGTTATCATACGTAATTCATGCGAAATTGTAAAGAATTTTATTCATTTTTTTTGTTTAAATTATTACAGATGTTTTATTTCGATGATTATTCCATCTTTTTGGTGGAGGCAAAAAAGGATAATTTAGAGAGAAAGAAACAGAAAAGAAGATAAAACGATCATAGTGGAAGCAACAGTTTAAACAGATGTCAATAAGTCATCAGCTAATTGGAGATGCAGTGCTAAGCAGGTGTCCATTTACCTGGTGAGTACTATATTCTTTATTCCACACATCATCGGTGTTACCATTTACATTCATCATTCACCTTTTGAATTGTTAAGAACACCCTGAAAGCATTTACAAACGATTATTAGTTTTTGTATGCAAAAAAGTATTGCTCACAATCTTATCATCATATTCTACTAATATCAATATTCTAAACTGAGTAAAACATTGATAAATCACTTAGATAAAAGGTGTGACTAAGAACAACCTTAAAATCAAATAAATTTCTTGAGTTGCATCCAATGTTTGGCCAAAATATAAGAAAAACATAAAATACATCGATCGCCATATAACGTATTTAATGGGACACATTTTAGATTTATGGTCAACTGATATAAAATTGTTTCAAAAGATTTATTGGAAAATGTTTTCTTTCCTTGTTGGTGTATCTTGCTATTCCTTCAGTTGATTAACTGGAAGCCAGTCAATATGGTATCTATCCGTATTCAGGTGACTGATACACACACATACGCGCATCAGTTAATTTTTAAGAATTCAATTCAGAACATGCATGGAATTAAATTAATTTGATATTAATAATAAATTATTGGTTCTTAAAATGCACAAATAATAACAGGATAAATGTTTATGGGAAACTAAAACGATATACACAAAGAAAGAATCAATATTATGGGGGCTGGTTACAATAACAAAATACCAAACGAATCTACACTTAATAAATCTCCTAATGTGACACGTGGTGTTAAATAACACAAAATTTAAAGAAAAACTCAGTGTCTTCTCCCGCACTGCTTTTTTTGTTTGTGGTCCAAGAATAATGGTGACCAATAACAACAATAATAAGATGAATATAGAAGGTTTATTGGAATTGATTTATTACCATTCAGTTAGTGCATAACAAAATGCAATTTTATCATATTGAACATTAATAACATTATTCAATAAAATTGAGTGCTTTAAAGTGCGATAACGTTTAAAAACCACGCAATCACATTCTTTTACGAATTAAACAACAACAACAAAAAATAACAGAAACAAGAGTTATTTAATCACGTAATAGTAACGATCTCAGGAGTGAATAAATGAAAAATTTTATAAGAAAAGCGTTTAAGAAGAAAAATAATCAGTAAAGAAATATTCTTTATGGGTACACGGTATTGATCAGGTTGACCATTCCTGTTTTTACTTATTATTTTTGTCTGTTTGATACACTCAACGCATATCACTGGGTGGTATATCTCAACTGAAATGTAAAATTAATACTAAAAGACCATTCAAGTTTTGTTTGTTTTTCCCTTTTTGTATATTTAAATGATAATTTATTATTGTCCATTGGGATAATATGCGGATCAGTATAATTTTTATGGTCATTTATTGCTCTGGCTGAACCATTGAAACATGAATTTTTAATATTATCGCATCTATTTGTCAATGATAATTGATTGCTTTTTGATTTGGTACAATAAAAGATCAATTTACAATTTTTAAAATTATTTCTGGTGTCTTCAATGGTCCATGGGTAATTAATCAAACTGATCAACATTATGGTTCATTGATCTTGATATTGATTCAAGGTAAATTGATTTAACTGTTAATTTTGCATTGAGGATGTCAACGTGAATTATTGAATTTACCACCACCACCCACTACTACTGTTTCTACACCGTTGACTAACCATTATCTAGTGTCAGTTCAGCCATGAAAGTTCATCCAAAAAGAGAATTCAATAACATGTAAATTGTGTTGAATACAAAACCAAATTTTCTATAGAAATTTATCTGGGCACATGATGAATATTCAACTGAGGACATAAATTGGAATATAAAAAAAAAGAAATTGTTTATCATGGCGACTAATGCAAATAAATAGCATTAAAGTGATGTCCAAATTGTATGTCCCATTGGTTGATTACATGTTCTATTCGCGACATGAATAAATATCATTAGATAAGAATAACAATTTAAATTGTTAAATAAATTCTTCGTATTGTCACTTGAGTTTTGGATGGTTGTAAGTGATTGGTACAATCATTTTCCACAATTAATCGTGTAGATAGAGAATAGATGATTTGATATATTTACATTTAAATGATTAACGGTTTTGTATAACTTAAGAGATTGAATCCATGTGTATAAGAATGTTTACCGTGTTGATTAACTTTAAAAATGATGTAAATTCACATCAATCGTGGAACCCATATGACTTTGTTAAAGCTCCACTGTTTTGATAGTAGAATTGTTATATGCGATTATTTTGAAGTTATGGTCTTGCATTTAAGGCAATTTGAAACTAAACAGACGATAGAGTAAGGCAATGTTTAGCTGTTCCTTTTTTTATAGTTTTTTGGTTAATTCTAACAGAGTTGCATAATGTTTTATTTCATTAGTTTGAATGGTATTCTTCTTTTATATTTTCTACGTTATCAGAGTCATTGAAAGTTCACAGATATCGCGTAATTTTTGTTTTTCTACTCTGAGCTTTTGCACGTTTTTTTTTTTTTATTTTAAATGGTCAACTGTACAGCATTACAAATTGGAAAATGTTAATTTTAATTTTCACTGTGTTGTCTTGAGTTGATGATGTTCTGTTGTATTTTTTCGTTTTTTATTTTATTTTGGGCTGATAGTTACTGCTACACGATCCAACTAGCTGAATTATATTATTGTGATAGGCAAATGATAAGAGTTGTATGTGAAATGTTGTACATAAACTAGTGACTTGCTTGTTTTCTTCTGTTGTGTGTTATCAAATTTAAACATAATTAATTACATTTGATGAGAGGAGAGAGAAAGAGAGAGAGAGAAAAAATTGTAGTCGAAACATGTAAACTAATCGGTAAAAGAAAAAGTCTATCTAATGAATGGCATTCGTTTAATTTTGTTCATTTAGTTAGACCACTGCAGTGTCATTTGCAATTTAACATGCATCATTTGATGTTTTTTGTTGTCCAATTTAATGGCACCAGTTTATTGGGAATTGTAGAGAAATAGAAGTAATTACAATTAACTCACTGATTCAGTGACATCTTCAGTTGACGCTGACCATCTTCTTCAGTTTTTGTTTTTCTTTTAAAGTCAATTGAATTCTTAAGATGTTTTGACATACACAAATTTAGGTGAAACGGATTTTTTGTTTTTGGTTTTGTTGATACGCTAATGGAGTTCATCTCAAAGTCCCACGCTATTGTGTAAAACAAGTTAATTGAATAGCAAAATGTTATTTTAATCTACTTAATTTTCAGGTCAATTTTTCATTGGAATAAAAGCAAAACTTTTAATTTAAATTCAATCGGTTTGAAGACAAGTTGATGACTGAATCAGTTATAAATGTCACCGTTAAGAGTTCACCATTTAAAATGAAATTAAAAAAAAAAAAGAATTCCGGTTAAACGGAAAGAACATGAATGATTTATAGATGACAATGATATGGTTGATATGATTTTTATATGAAACGCATAAATGAAAATCATCTTAAAATATTTAAATTTTCATCTGTGTTACTATTGGTATCATGTACAGATTTGACTCACATCCATAAGATTTATCACTTTGTCGGTGTTTTCTCTCTTTTGGGTGAATCTGAATACTTTAACTGTACAGTTGTTGAGTTTTACTTTTCATTATTTTTTTTTTTGGTTTGCCAAATTCCAGTATCAGTGGCATATGAACTTGTATTATTTCAAGTGAAAAAAAGAAGAAGAATATTTATAATTTATTTTGCATTTCTTCGTCTTTGATTTAATGTATGGATAGATACACGATATGGTAAATGAAAAACAAATTGAGTTGTGTTTTCAGCTCAAAATCAAAATGTTTTATTTTTCTGTATTACACTGAATTATTTTCCATTTTGGACACTTTTCTTCTTTAACAATTCTGTTGGAAATGGGATAAATCCTCTAAAATCATAATCATTTTTCTCCTCAGTGTCCGTATACGGCGTATCGTAACACACATAAAATAATTTACAATACACTTGTGACTAAAACAGAATTTCACCACAAATAAGCCATTTCCCTGTGTGTCTTCTGGTTTTCCTTCTTTTTTGTCTCTTGTTTTAATGCAATCTAAGGTGAATCATATTTGCATATTTCCATCGATGTGATTTGTTGGTTTTGTACATTACAAATAAATAGAATTGTAAAAATCCAAGTGATGCTATTTAATATAATAATTCATATTTGTTATCCAGAAATGTCATCATCGTATTGAAAATATTTTCTAATCTTTTTTTTTTTATTTAAATTATGAATAAATTGGAATGTTCAGCGGTATAACATCTAAGAAAATAAGAGAGAAAAATTATGGATATGCAATAATTTTCATTTGTTTCATCGTTTCATGTCAACCGTTTAACAGTTTCAGCTGATACTCATACAGTATTTTCGTGTTTTTTATTCCTGTAAATTGAATGTAGAAAACGTTAACTGGTTAAAAGATTTCTATATGTTTCTATGTAACAAAAACAAATTGTTGGATTTTATGATTGAAATTCATCCAGATGATAAAATAACAAACTGAAACAAGAAATGAATATGACAACAAATTATAATAAATCCATCGAGTGCTTATTAAAAATTCAAATCGTATAATTGTTATAATTTATTACCTATGATCAACAGACCATTTACATTTGGCATTAGATGAATATTGTATAGAATGTAATATCTACTGTATTGCTTGCGGTACAGGTAAAGTGTCATTCTATGAGTTGCTCTCTTTTTTTTATTTTATTTTTTGTGTTTCATTTTAATATGATTCAATGGTAATTCACATAAATAACAATGAATTATATATATTTCATTATAAAAATGATATTCTATTTCATTTTATTTTGAAATTTACATACAATTTTCTTATATTTCTCTAATTCAATTATAAGTAAAACTCATAAAATAAAAATATTTCGTATTAAATTCAACTAAAGGGACACGTAATAATCTCTTAAAGATCACTTTCTATGAATGATTTTTATTTTTCATTTTCTTATTCATATCCAAACTGGTGAGGTGTGAATGAAGTGCAGCCACATTGTGACATGCAACAATGCTTCTGGATTTTATATGATTTTACAACTATAAGATGGTAGCTGGATAGTGATGTGTTGCTGTTGTATACAACCATAAATGAATTAGGCAATGAAACTAGTAATCTCTGATGACCTGATACTAAAGATGATTAAGATTATGGATGCACATGTAAAAGTCTTATAAAACGATGTGAGATGAATCTCAATTGGGGGCTATTTATTGAATTAAAACAGAATTTACTAAATTTAATTTTTTTCATTGGAATTGATCGAATCCATTGCGTTGTAATTTGATATGTAGCAAAACACAGAAAGAAAAACAAACGTATAATGTATGATGGTTTTATGATTCAATGTTTTCCAATATGTCGTTTGCAATAAATATGTTACATTTAGATGTATAAAAGTGGAGAGACACAGCGGCCACAATGTCTACTGATTATTTATTGATCTGTTATGGAAAATTCTTCGAATTTGGTATTCGATTAAGACATTTATTTAAACCGAAGACATTGTGATATTTTATTGAAGTTGTATACAGTTGAAATCTGAAACGGAACACAAGAGAATCAGTTGAATTACATTGAAGTAAACGAATATTGAATAAATTGTTTTTGCATGCGATTATGATCCGGATCACATGCGAATAAAGTTAATAAAGAAATTAATATTTTTATTGGACAGTTTTAATAAGGTAAATGTGAATTGAAGACAGAGTCTGTTTAAGAATAACATCTTGTTCTTTCTTCTGTTTGGCGTTTTAATTTAATTTTATATTTTTCGTCGTTTTTTTTATCTAAAAATGGTATCATTTGTGTAGTCACAAATAAAATAATAGTATATTACTTATACTGGACAT